>JAKWBJ010000055.1:6600000-6938797 GCA_023159175.1 Wohlfahrtia magnifica | reverse complement strand
GACACAACTGCTGAAATATATAACTCTATTTTCGTTCTTCTACGTGCCTCTTTCCTGTTGTTTTCAAAAACTCGGCATTCCATTGATAATAAACAAAAATATTTTCAAACATTTTTTGATAAAAGCCAGGAGAAAAAAATCAAATGCAAAAATACAAAACTGAGTGCGAAAACAAAAACGAAAACGAAATATTCGTGCTAAAATGTTTTAGAGGTTCACACACAAGGCACACATTTTTGTGAACACATAGCAAAACGTGAAATAGACACCAAAATATGCATTTTTTTCTCTTTTTTTCTTGTTCGACAAAATTTCGAATACCAATTGTGAAAGTATTATAATAAATCCGGGATTTTTGTCAACACAAAAGTGTTTTATTGAATTTAGAAGCAAAGCGAGAGATTCTGACTAAAATAAAAGGAAAAAAACCAAATCAAATTTTGGCAATTACTTTAATGGAATTTGTTAGGGAAGCCGCGGCAAAATAAAAATTTATTGTTAAGCGAGAAATATTTATAAGAATAAAAATATTTATTTAAAAATCATAAGATTATTTAAATTAATTTTCTGTAAATTTTTAAATTGAATATTGTATTAGCGATTTAAAATTATTTCAATATTGTTTTAAACGACATCTGTTAAAAGTGGGGTTTCTCTTTTCTCAAAAACAAAATTAAATGAAACAGACTACTTAATACAATATTTCTATAGATATTCATTTGAAACATATGCATATATCGCACACTAAATCATGAACAGTAGCAACTCGAAAACTGCATTTAAAACATTGCATGTTGGGCAGCCCAAACAAATTTTTGGAAAAAACTCCAATTATTTAAATGAGAATTAAGGAAAAAATTTTTTGGGGTTTTTCTAGTTGAAATGCATTTAAACTATTTTCGTGTTTGACGAATGACGTTGCTCTAATTACAAACTTCAAATAAAAAAAAAATTATAAAATTTAGCATTTAACTAACTTTGAATGGTTACAAAATATGAATATGGCGAGCAGAATTTGACTCATACTAATGAAGTTTGAATTGAAAGTGCAATAAAACCCAAAATAAAAAAGGAAGGATGTTCGAATTTTTGCTTAAAATAATCAGTAGAGGAATAAGAAAGGATAATAAAAAGAAATTCGATAATATTTAAACTCGGTGTTAAGTTTTAGGCAATTTTATGAAAAAAGTCAATGTATCCAGTTTTGCAGGTTCAAAAATATTAAAATTATTTAGATCTTGTCTAAAGACTTTTCATTTTTATAACACTTTCATACGTTTTGCCACACTTTCATCAAAAGTCTCGATTGTTCAAAGAAAGTTCAGTAAGGTTTTTGTATCATTATCGTAATGGCCAAGACGTTCTTTTTACCAAAGCCTACAAATTTTAGATGGGTTTAGTCAAGACTTTAACCCGACCGTTGATTTCTTTGAAAATCCTGCACCGAGATTCAATACTTTAATATGCTTGATGTCTTCATATCTGGCTAATATATTGTTACGAAAATGAAAATGCTGAAGAGGAAATTCACCACAACAAGGACTAAGTGTGGGATTATAGCTCTGGACTATACTATTTTGTGTCGGGGCTTGCCATTGTTACTGTAATTACCTTTACTAATTTAAGAATACTGCCGCCTGAGTAACGGTGTTGCAAGTTCGATTCTTTTTGGTGTATTTTGGTTTTATACCATTTGAATTTACCGTACATAAATCGAAATTTGTAGCAACTACAAGAACATTCGAAATTGATAATGAAATGCTATAAAAGGTGGCGCATCGCGGTTGGTAAGTTAGTAATCATTTGGCTGTCAATAAGTAAAGTCGCGTTCAGGGGTAACTAAAAAGTGTTGTATAAGCGAATTTGCTGTATTAAGACATAGTGTATAAAAATTTTAGTCTAATAAATAAAATTGTAACAACAACAAAGTGGTTTAATTTTATTTTAACGCAGTTCAAACGAACTCAAACGTTTTAAAAAGGTTAAAACGTAACAATATCATAAGGTGAGAACCGATCTTAGCTAAAGATGGCTAATACTTTGAACATAATATAAAATGCTCCATCCTCAATTTTAAAGAAATATGAGCCAGTAACGCCCCTGCTCCACAAGTAGCACCAAGTCACTAGCAATGGGTGCATTGTCTTCTGTAGGAACACGTTTGGATTTTTGAGCCCCAATTTTGCTTGTTAGCTTAACCACAAAGATGAAAATAAGCTTCGTCCGAAAAGATGATTTTTGCATATTTTTATTTAGATTTTTTTGCAATTTCCGACCAATTGTCTTTGTTTTGGAAATGAATTTCCAATAAACCCCAAAGCTGCTCAAGCGTAAATCGATCCATTTCGTTCAGTGGAGATAATATACTGAATTTTGTGACAGAATTGAATAACATAAGTATTGCTAGATTCAAAATATTGTTACGAAAATAAAAATATAACTCTGTATTGTGGGTATTTTGGTATATTTTTCCACATCGATCAACTTTACGTTACATTTGAATGATATTTCCATATTAAGATGGTCGATATTTCCTGAACCTTCCAAGCTGTAGGCAATTAAGTATATAAAGGACTGCCTTACCTACACGTCACTCATAATTTATCTAAGTTTAATAAATAGAAACTAAAAAAAAAAACAGTTAAACTGTGTCCCTATGTAACTATAAAAGTTTACAGATGGCTAACAACCTGAGCGCAAAAATATTTGCAAGTGTGACCTTGACTACAAGTGGTGGCCTCCGTATTTACTATTAGAATTTGCCGATAGTATCGATAGTGAAATTAAACTATCGATGGTTAGCCAAAAAGGAAACTATCGATACTATTGATTGTTTTGCAGCTCTAGTACGTACACAGTGCAGTTAAAGTATTTTCTTTTTGGGGTCGTTATCTTTCACGGCATTGGCTTCCGATTTTAAATTTAATCATAGTTCATCCCTTAAATTTTTTTACTTTTTTATTTTTATTTTATTTTTATATTAAAACGAATTTTATCTTCCTTATCTTTTTAATTACCAGATTTTGTTTTTGTTTAATAAATTTAATTTAAAACACAATACGTCTGTTATTATTTATCGTATTGATAAAAGTTACACACGAATGGATTTGTTTTTCAATAAAAATATTTTCAAAGAAATTTATTAATTAAATTTTCATTTATATCTCTCTTGATATTCTTTTTTAAATTACAAACGATTTTTCTACACATGCACGTGTTTTTTAATAGGGACTTCCGTATATTATTAGAGGATAGTTACCAAATTGTTGAACATTTATGTATCTATAGCAATAGCTGCCATTTGGTTTTAGTTTGTTTTGCCAAATCACAATGGACGGATATTAATTCAGCAATATATATATAAATGCTAAAATTTTTTAACCAAAATGGATGTTATGTTCGTGCTTGCTTCGTATATTTTATGGTTGCCAAAGTCAACCTACTGATTCAACAAACAACAAACCAACACCACGACAAAAACACGATGACAAAAAGCTTGGTCTGCTAAGAAAAAAATTTTAGAAATCGAATTAGAATTTTTGGCGTTTCTCAAACCACAACTTGACGAGTTTAGCGTTCTGACTGTGACCTGCATCTATACAGAATTCAATTGACCTAGAAACTGAAGGCTAACAACCATAAAAACAACATGTATTCAATAAACGAGCTCTGGAGCAGCTGGAAATTGACTCTAATGTTTGAAAAAAAATCATCTTCAGTATGTTAAAAAAATATTAAAAACTTGGAACGATATCAATGTGCAAAAGATCCAAGAGTGTCCAATGCAAAACAAAATTTCTTTCGACCTAGTTGCTTTAACCCCTTGAACTTTTATCATTGGTATAGCTCTTCTGGCACCCCACGAACCTGATCACTCTAATCTCTCGTTGAGTATTGGCTAAGGAGATCAGACGGTTATAATACGGCCGGTTTTAACCGATTCTTTTGGTTTTATTGCATACAGTTTTTTCAAAATCATCATTTTTCGAGTACTGAATAAACCGGTTATTTTAAGATGAATAACCGGTCAATTCAAATAAGTATAATTTTTATACGTTCGTATACTTTTTTATTGCAAATATTTTCATCGTTTAACTATTTGTATAAATTTAGTTATTATTTTTGTATATATGACAACTTTGAACGTCTCACAAAAAACGTGTAAACCAAGATAAATCGAAAAAAAGAGCAAGAATAACTTCTTCCCATCAACTAGACTCATTGAAAGCGACCCACAAATGCTGGCTTCGAAAGGCAAATATATTAGTTAGTGAAGTTTTTCACAACGTAAATACACATAATCAGTCGCTAGTACTGTTGTGAGGTGATAATGCTATTGAAAGTTGTTGGATGGTGGCCTCGGATTGAACCGCCGACGTCTTGGTTGGAAGGTGGGTGTCTTGCTTAACATACCACAGTAACATACATACTATTGGTGCATGAATTTACGTACAATGTTGTTCGAAACTTAAGCAATTTTCAGTACTTTGTGTTATATTCTTATGGCCTTCGCATACCGTTTTAGCATAGTTTTTATGAGATTTGTTGGAGTCATTGTTAGTATTCATTTCCCCTTTAATTTTAAGTTCTCCGACAGATTCTGCTTATTTTTAAAACGACGAGGTCTAGCTCAGCGTTGTAAGAATTAAGAACAATTTTATTTAAATAAAAGAACCAGTTAATCGATGCTTTTTAAATTATTCGAAAACCGGTTTTTGAAAAAAAGTCGAATAGTCGATCTCAAGGAGTTTTATCATCAGTAAACTAGCGGAAGGAATAATATCTTAAGGAACTTCATCGATATGGAAGTATACTCAAAGAAACTTCGAAGGCAGTGATTTAGTTGTTATCCGTCACGATAATCTATCCCCTACTGAATGAATGGTGAGTCCGTAGTGGGGGAGTAAGAACAGCTTGTGACATTTTCACCCGTCCAATGGTGAAGCTTTTTCCTACCCAATTCGTAAACAAAATAATTTTATCTTTTTTTACACTATAGCAATACATCAAACGCATCCAACTACCACCAATACAATAATTAATAATCAGCCGGCCAACAACAGTTCCAACAGAACTACCATGGGTTTGCCAGGCCAGCCATAGCATATTTCTGTTTTATGAGTTGTAGCAATTAGATTAAATAGCAGAGGGTGGCAGTGTCAAATCAAGGCCCACTTGAGCACCCACAGTGGCTCGTTGTGATACCATACATGAGAACGATGCCCCTGTACTAGTCACCAAGTCCAGATTAACATGTATTAATAGTCAACCAGACGCCTGACATAGAAGCACAATCTTTAAAATCAAGTCGGAAACCAGTCCAACAAACTGATTTGCCAGGTAAGTCTAGCAATGAAGCAAATTTCCCATTGCGCAGGATCGGTCTGCTTAGTAGACAGCTTAACAGAGGACAGTAGTAAGCCTACCTTTGTTGGTAAGTGGCATGCTAATCAGCAACATAATTAGCCGGAATATCCCTGTGACAAAGGACTCAATTACGATGGACACAAAATTGTCGTAAGAGTATTCCAAGAAAATCGCTACAGTCTCTTTCCAGTCTAACGCTGAAAGTCATACCCGAAAGAGATCTGATCGGAGCTTGGATATAAGTTGTGTCAGTACCACCACTCTGGATCCATCCCCCAGCATGGTAGGTAGCCATTACTTCGGCCTACACTACAGTAGTTGGAAGTCGAATAGGCAACCTGAACTTGAGCATTTATGAAAAACTTCCACTGCTCACCCTGCTCTAAAATTTACAGCTATTAGTATAGGCCTCCACCAAATCACCGGGAATGGCTGAGTCGTCTCTACTTGTGATTACGAATTGAGTTCCCCATTCAGCACCAGTCCGGATGGGACACAGTCAATTTCATCCAGAACTCTGGGTTCCTAACATAGAATAGTGGAGTGCCCTGAGGGGACAAGACGCCACAGTGACAGGGCATTAAGTCTTACCGTTACATGTTTAGCTTGTTTCTGGACAAGTATCCCAGAAGAAAGCCAGACTATTTTAGAGGTGATACGCAACGCTCCTGTGATCTGGAATGCGTCAGACCTCCTTTTCTTATCCAGGAGCATGATTTAACTCTAATTAATTAATTAATCTAATTTATTTTAATTTACCCCGTTTACAATCGCGTTATTCTTAGCCGTCCTTGTTGCAATGTGTCAAGGGGGCAGTATGTTTACGCGCATAGTGTGAACGTCCTCTTGTTATTGTTAAAGGGATTATCTACGTTTTTCGTTACGTTTTTGTATCTCACGCCTGTATGTTGTTTAACTCTTTTTTGTAACATTACTTACATTGTAGCAATCATACAGTCAGTACGATATGGGGTTTTGTTGAGTTTCTTGAGCCTATGCAAATGAGCCTCACCCCACGGCGGCTCTCAACGCAAACATAACACCTTTCCTTTCATTACTCCTCTGGATGCAACAAATCATGATTCAGCTTCTTTTTAATAATTTTTCCTGTAATTTATCTTCCAGCTAAGCAGGTGATCGGTCAAGTGTAACAGGAAAACTATATCTTCTCTGTATTCGTGTAATGGTGAGGAGTCCTTGCTTATCACAGACTACTACTTTGTTCATTTTCATATTTTCGAGCGCTGTTGTCGCCTGACCTTCCTAAGATTTTTTTGTAGTTTATGTTGGCCCTTTTTTCTTTACGGGCGGAGTCAAGCTTCTTCTTTGATAGATTAGCATGGATCGAAACTTGCTTTAATTATTAATTTACAAATCCATGGTAAAGAAAATTGCCCGTGTTATTTTATCAAGATATCAAACCGTAACCACTCTACAATCATATGGAGGCGGGCAACAGTATATTAGTCACCCACTTAGCTTGATCAATAAAACTGAAACAAGGATACAATGGATGCTTTGCGTGAAATTCAATATGCTCCCTAGAGAAATGAATATAAATCTGACCAGCCAATTAACTTTTGTACAAAATTCGAAGCTGTATAATAAATTGCTTTAGACTCTAGTTTATTAAAGATCTTATATTCTTGAAAATAGAAATATTGAACGGCAACTCTCGAAGACATATATAAAATTAGTTAAGTTTAATTAAGTTACTTACCCAAGTATATAATGTCCTTTTCTTGTAGATTTAATGGCAACTCAAAATAAACCTAAAATTCAATTTTATTCTCTTCATCTTTAACTGCTGTTGCAAGTTTCAATAGATAACCGGTAACTATTTACCAAGGCAATGTAACACCTTTTATAAAAATTTTCCTTGCTGTTGTTGGGCTTTTTTTGTATTGTTACAAATGTAAGCCTATAAATAACATTAAAAATTCTTAAGAAAGTTTCTTCAGGGATTTTTTTTTGCGCCAAGAAAAAAAAAATAAAAAAAAACATTTACAGTATAAAAAACTGACAGAACTAGCAGCCATAATACACCTGCCGTTTCCTGTTGCCTTTAGAGTAACGTTTTTTTCCTTTGAAATTCATTTAACGCTACTGATAATGAGCTCATATTGATAGGAGGCACAAGAGGTTTCTTGAAGTAATTATCATTATCGGAATTAATTTTTATTAAACTTTATTCCTATACAATCATGCATGGGAGCGCTTTTACATGTATTGGTACAACCAGCTATATGGATATGATTTTTCTTTGATTATATCCTGCCGTCGTTCAGTGGATCACGGCATATATTTTCATGTAGATTTCACACGAAGCTCACGTCCTACCTATTACATTTGTATAAATATTGTAGGTTTATTTATATTCATCAGAGTTCTGATGTTCAACCAGAAACATCGCACAAAAGCGCAGTTCCATAAATAAAGTCGGAAATCCGCCCTTCAGCCTAATGAATCTGATGCCAAAGATCGACGGATCCGATAAGTCAACGTGAAAAGGGGGCAAGTATGAGATATCTCCGCCGTGCGAGAAACGGTCTATGGTAGATAAACTGGAACACGCTCTGCTCTTCTTCACGCGACCAACAGACATAACAGAAGTCATTTGCAGTTAAGCGCAGCAGTTGTGCGTGCCTACCCATGATACAATGAACTGTGAGAATAGACACAGCGGATGAGATGCTCCGAAGGTCCATTTGAACAATCGATTGGTATGGTTTCTTCCCAAAGTGAACCCAAACTGAGTCTGGCAATAAAGCAAGAGTCACTCTCCCTTCAGGCTCTTTCAGTGTCCAACATGAAATTCTGCTGAATTTCCAGCTTAACTTAATTTCCTCCTTTACGTGAGGACGTCAGAAATAAGTGTGCCAACTTTAGCCAGCTCTTCAGCAGCACAGCGCCTAGGGTTGTCCCTGTGGTGTACACAAAACTGCCGTGATAGAGTCCCAAGGAAATCACGGCATTCATTAATTAACTTAAAGTTTCAGGTCACGCCCGAGGGTAAAGCCGCCACCTGGCAATCATAACAGACCATATAAGTCGTTGGTAGGAGCCCCATTTCTTCGGTTCCACTCTGAAGCACGAAAAATGGTCATCGTTTCGGCCTGAAAAAAACTGCGGTAGTCTGGGAGGCAAAGAGAAACCCCAAGGTTTAGCCTTTCGTACAAAATTCTACTGGCCACGTTGCTCTCAAGTCTAGTTCCGTTCATATACACCTCCACTTAAACGCCGGTGGTAATAGAACAAGAGAACCAATCCTCCCTATTAGGAATCACAACACATCGAAGGTTAAGGTGCCCAGTTTGCTAAGACTGTTTCTGCACAGAGCCGAGCATTCACACAGATGATGAACCACCGATTCTAACTCTCGACCTCACCCAGCGTCTACACAAATTGTTGCTAGCTATTGCGAGATGATTGATATGTTTTTGCTGGCTACCAAAACTCGGGATATATTTCCCATTAAAAGTTTCATCAAAGTGCGTGTCTTTCGAAAATCATACGATGGACATGTTTTTCTCAAAACATGTTTTCTCTGAATACCACGGTGTGTGGCAGACCAAAGCAAAGTTACCTAAACGTTCACTAATACGCGTTCGTACACTCTCTGGCTGTCAATGAAAATATTGTTGGCCTTGCAATCATTCAGTCATATCAGTTCTCCGCGGCAATCTGTAACGCATTAACTTCTGTTTGTGAGCTACCGCGTTAGACGGAAGTGTGTGAAGCTTGCTGGCGTTAAATTTCCTTCACTAAACATGCACTAAAACTGCCATTAATTTTTGAACCATGTGTATACAATTGCTCAGTCTGACAATGTGCAAACCTCAGAATTATAGAGACAGAAGTTGAAGTGTTAGGTCTTTGCAAAGTCAAGATGAAGATGAAGGTAATAAGAGTCAGTATACAACAGATCTTTCTTCATCTAGAACATCCACCAATATGGTTACAGGAAGTACCTTCTCCACCATATCTTTTAAAATGTTCATTAAATGTAAAGCGTATTATAAGCTTATAGTTTGGAGCTGTTGGGAGGCCTTCAAATTTAGTGCAAAATATTACAGAAACCATAAGACTTTCAACTCCATCATAAACCATAAGACTTTTAAAGATGCGATAAATGCATCAAACTGTGTATACTATGTAGAGTTCTATCAGCAGCAGATAGGGAAGTTTCTTATGGTCCTGGAATTCCCCACCATACACTCTAGCCAGCATATCAACAACTTACTGTATTCACGTGGCTGGCCACCAGACAATAAGCCGTAAATCAAAATAGATCCTCTTATTGCCGTTAAAACCCATAGTGTTAAATACGGCCAGAGTCCCTATGTTTTACTTAACATTCCGCTGCACGAATGTAAAGATCCTGTGACTTTACTAAAGGGTTTCTGAAAGTTTGTCCTTCAGTTAAGCTTGTAGTTAAGTATGACACCCAAATACTTATCCTTAGTCGCCAGTTGCAGGTTAATTGAAGGCAATGTTGCGTAAAGCATGAGTTCCGTCTTCAGAGAGTTTTTGTCAAGACCTACCGCATGTGGACCATCCTACCACCCAACTTAAAGATCTGGTCACGATTACACTGATCATCAAGAAAAATTTACTTGCCAACAGAAGCCCCACCTCGTCCGTGTATGGTATGCTACTACTTTAGTATTCCGCAATGTTAACTCTCTCAGCAACGAATCTATGTTTTACCCACATAAATACATAGCTTCCGTAACATTCCAACTGGAACAAGCTAAACAGATTTTATTTTTAGACTCAATGAAAGGGCAACGCCGCCTTCGAAGCAAATGCATTAATTAAAAATGTTTTTTATAGCGTAGTACTTATAGTCAGTTGCTAGCTGATGTTATGAGTTAATGTCGCCGTTGAAAATTGTTAGATGGTCTGGCTTGGGATTCAACCCACGACCTCTTACACAAATCCACGACTGCTGTCCATAATATGGGCAAGATTAAATCGGCCAAAGGTGCCTTTGTTCATTCGCCTAGAAATTCTTACACTTCTTAGCATGTGCTCTGTATATCAAATACTCCACTTATCCCAAGAGAGCATGACTAATAGACCTCAACCACCATTTGTAAAAGCTCCCTCAATATTCCGGAAAGGCGCCATGGTTAGTAAGAACTCAGTGTCCATGGAATGTATGATAGTGTAAACTACCTCGTGTAGTGCCGTATGTTTTATTTGTTCTTCAAGAAGCATTCTGATTATAGGGTATCGCAAAAAAACAGGCTTAAATTTTTCTCCATTTCTTTTTTTGTCGTAACGCTTAAAAAAATTCTAAAAGAAAACATTTATTTTTCCTACCATTCCAGTCAAGTTTTCGTTGTTATTTTAACTTCTTCTTCCTGAACTTGTTCGACGTCTTCCTGAAATAGAAAAATTCGCACATATTTTGCAAGCATTTTACAAAGGAAACAAAAAAAAAGTTCTGTGGTGGATTATTTTTACAACAACAAAAAATATAGAGTTTTTCTCACACACATAAACTTGTTTTTTCTTAAGAGAAAAAATATTAAAATATGGCAAGAAAGAAACTATTGAAAACATGTTAAATAGGTGAAAACTTCTTACGAGAGAGAGACAGAAAAGAGTAAAACGTAAAAAAAAACTGTATAAACAGAACGGAAATAAAAACTGACAAAGATGGCTAAAAAATAAAAATAAAAAATAAAAATGTTTTTTGAAGCCAGGTGGTAGGAGACAACACTTTTATGCTGAAAGAAAATATAAACTGACGTTAAATATAAGAAAGAATGAATTTAAACTACTAACGAGTATTTAATTAATAAGACAAAATAATAATATAAAATCTCAGCGACCTGCGAAATCATAACATAACATTCCATGAAGGAACATGGAGACTTCTCTCAGTGAATGTGCTGCCCCGCTTCTATTCTGAAGCTCATTGAAAGGAATCTACAGTTTAACGCCGGCTCCGAACGGCAAATGTATTAGAGAAGTTTTCCGTAGTAAGTAATACTCATAACCAGTTACTAGTTAATGTTATGAGGTTATGCCGCAGACGAGAAACATTTTCTTTATCCTTTTTTTTAAGATGGTCTGGCCTGGTATTGAACCGAGAACCTTCTGGTTGGTAGGCGGCACACCATATCCATAATCCATGGCGAAAGCAACATGACCCATGAAAAATACATTACTGGAATGCGCGACATCCAACGAAGCTCCGCAGACATTTGTGCGCGTTGATAGTCCTTTTGCCTCGTTAATAGCGTGATTTGTTTACGTCATTTCTCTTCCGTCACTCACTTGGCTTTTCAAAAAGCATCCATTTCTTTGTTTCAGTCTTACTAATAAAGTTGATTTTCAAGCTACGTAGATATGATGTGTAATATTTTAGATCTTTGCTAAGTTATGATGCTGGTCTTTATTTGGCACTGTAATCTTTTCCCAGTGGCTGGCGTTTTTTTCATTATCTCCAGAGGTAAGATGGAAGATCAGGGAGCTACTTTAGATGGGTATGTCAGGAGGGAGGTTGAAGTCTCGTTATTAAACACTCGAAACCGCAATTATTTATTTTTTTCGTCATGCCTTCTTCTGTGAATTCAATATTGGGCCGCTTCAATATTGGAAATAAATATTGCGTACACTTTAACCATTACACCACGCCAACCCTAAAATAGCGCTATTACTTCTCGTAATCATTTACTATCTCTATAGATTAAGGCAAAACGGCATACATAGAGGATGGTACTGTCCTCTATCTCCGTTATACAGGTGACAATAAACAGGCTTAAATGAAATAAAGCTGCGGGTGAGGAATTATTACAAGCTGAGATCTTTATAGCAGGCCCACATTAAATTACTATTCTTCTCTAGCCCTACATATCACAAAGGAAAGTAAAGAAATCCTCTCATGTGTGAAAACGGGCATAATTATTAAATTTCTTAGTGTGGATGGTCTTTTGGATATGTGAACACTGGAGTAGAGGTATTTTTTTATTATTATTAATTCCCATAACATTCTATGAAGGAACATGGGGACTTCTCTCAGTCAATGAGCTGCAGCCGATTCTATTTTTGAACTCATTGAAAGGGACCTACAGTATAACGCTGGCTTCAAACGGCAAATGCATTTAGAGAAATTTTCAATAGTAGTAATACTCATAACCAGTTACTAGCTAATGTTATGAGGTGATACCGACCTTCTGGTTGGTAGGCCGGTGTCTTACCTACCATGCCACATCGGAGAAGAAGTAATTTCATATTAAAACAGCAGTTAACCCATCGAAGTAAAGCTAAGAGAGATAAGAAAGCAGATTTCCGATCTCTTCTTGGCTCTGTCGATATGCTTATCAGATGGCATTGATTTTGTTTGACTTACACGAATTTTTCCAGCTGATCAAGCACCAAGAAAAAATAGCTGGTCACTATTTTTTAAAGATCAGTTTTTTACAGACAGTTTTGTAAAACGCTATTAAACATTTTAGTGGAGACTCGGAGCGTAAGAAAAATCGTATTAGAGACACACATTTGAAAAATCACATTATGTTGTATGTATGTACATATCTATACATATAATATGTAAAGAGTGAAGTCAATGGCTTTTAAGTACGAGTGGATGCATCAAAATTTCACAGGCAGGTTCTCTCAATTTCTACCGGGTCATAAAGGATGTGTTTAGTTTGGCGTTTTCATGATGGAAAACTACACTTCTTCTGTTCACTAATTATGTCTATTTTAATTGAATTAATCTCGTTAAATGATGACATAAAAAATCAAAATAAATCATTTGACCAATTTGATTTAAGGCTCCTAATGAACGATGCCTTTGCAACCTTTTGCGTAGCTTCGCCTTGCTTTGTCTATGATATTTTTCACACATTATTGTCGTATATATCCATCCTTCTTTCATTGCCCGTTACCATTTTGACCTCTCAAGCAAGCTATTAATATTACCAGAAAAAATACGTTTCAGAGTTATCTATCGACAATTTCTAACCGAAGTTTTTCGAGCACTGTCAACATTTTTTTAAATCTTGTTTGCTTAAATTTTAAGAATTTTGACATTTTGAATCTGGCAACCCTATGTGTAGACCAATCAAATACCCTGTATATCATAAAATAGTTTGCATGCACAGACTGTCTATCTAGAATCAGTCAGATGGAAATGAGATCCTCCCAAAAGCATAGGAATTATAAAGGCTATATGTATCATAGCACAGAACTAGCCATGTTACATAAGTGGATCCTTAGTACTACTGTTATGACTTATTTTAGCTTGAGAATAGGTTGCACCCTTTCTTCGCTATAATTTTTGTTGTCCTTAATGAAAAAAGAAACCAAAGTAGCATTAGCTGCTCAGCTAGTCAGCTTTGCAAATAAGGCAGGCAATATGGTTAAACAACTAATGCACATGTTTCATACGTAACATATGTCCGATCATCAAGAAAGTAGAAAATTTTTTGTTATATATCACGGTAATCTGGCGGTGTGACCAAAGTAATTGTCAACTACAGCTTATTTATAGCAAAGACCTCTTTTTGCCACTTGTGCATATGTGAAATCAATACTGCTGCATGGTAATTAGACATGAATTCAATTCTGGCATTTTTTTATTTTATTTTGTAATGAATCACTTTGACGATTTTTTCCTTAATATTTAAGGAAAGACTATAACATTCCAGTTAATTTTTTGAAGAAAATTTTTAAGTTTTTCTCTAGAACAATGCCATGCTATTAACTGCAATTATTTTTCCTAAAACATATGTTTCCACATTCCATTACCTCTGCAATAAGCATTCTCACAGAAGTATACTAACAAAAATTAAATAAATCTTAATTATAAATATTTAATGATTAATTTTTAAATACTTATTTATAAACTATTAACAACTTAATGCATTTACTATATCACTAAATGTATTTTTTTTCATATTTTTTTTGCAAAGAATTAAAAATATTAAATTTTATTTTCAAAAAAAAAGAAAAAGCGTTAAAATAGAATTGTTATATTTCCTGTTCCGTCTACTTAATCCTTTTTGTGCTACAACACCATGTTCATGTTTGTTCAGACAAGCATCGCATGCAATTTCTTTATACGAGTGTGTATATACGAGAGACTATTTTCCGTCTGTTTTTATAAATAAATAACTGCTGATGCATTCGAAATAAAATGACATCAGAAAAAGCTTCTTATAAAGAAAATCTCATGAATTTTTAAAAATTTTTCGCAAATTTTCAGTTGAATTTCTGCACTCAGCACTTGATTTCCAAAAGTACTTTTTAAAAATGAACAGATGAACAGACAGACAATAACAATATGTAGTTGGGTTATACGACATAAATAGAAACAAATAATAACAATGACATTTCTTGGCTTTAAACTTTGCATTATTGCCGCCTACCGCCTTTTCCCTTCTGCACTCGGTCACCAAAATGTGCGAGTGTTAATATTTTATTATTGGGAAAATGTATTTTTTTATATAAAGTCTTACCCACCAAGAGCATTAGGGGAAAATGTAAAAAGATAAAACGATGAGCTAGCAAACAACTAAAACGGCAACAGCACCATTTTGTTGATAAATAAACCACAATAATACAACAACAAGAAGTACAACAAAAAATAACAATAATGATTCCTTTACCAAGTCGAAGATTATACGTAACAATACCATCTGATTAAACACATGAACGTGAACATGAAAACGGAAAAGTTATTACTGCCATTGCCGGCGTTATTTTTTGTTTTTTTTTTTTCTTTTGTGGCTCTGGCATTTGTTGATGAAGAGAATTTTTTTGCAGTCTTAAATACTTAGAGCAGAAGAAAAGAAGGGAATAGAGTAGTGCAGAGTAGAGAAGCTGATGTTAGTTAAGGACATAGTCAACAAGGTATTGTTGTATTTCGGTAAATACAACATAAATAGCTGAGTATTATGAGAGGTTATATAGAAACGAATTGTGTTTGTTATATCCAACAAAACAAAGTAAGTAAAGGAATGTATTAAAAGGTTACAAAAATAAACAATATTTTATAGGACACAGCATGCCTACCATTAAAATTGCACTTGATTGATTCATCAATACCAAGTTCAGTCAAACTTTTATGTTCAGAGAGATCATTTTCAATGATTCTATTCTGTGAGGGACACCTTTTTGGAGTAACTAAGACTTCCACTTTAATATGGACATCTCCGAGCGGCAACAAAAGCATTTTCATCATCGTGCTGAATGACATTATAAGCAAAGTCTGTTAAAAGAGAAAGTGAATAACATAGAATCTCCTTTAGTCAAAACTGAAAGATTTATAAAGATTAGCTCACAATGTTAGATTTGAAATATACATATATACGCACCAAGATCAACCAGTCGACATAGCTTCTGCTATATAGGAAGTATACCGACTATAAATGGCAACACAGAAACAAATGCTTACACAGGCTCAATAAGAGAGAGAAAGTGGCTTAGGACAACTTAAGTCAATATGGAGAAGCTTACATATATCAGACAAACTAATCTCAGAGTATTTTGGTGTTTCGTAAATTTTGTGTAGCAAAACCCTGCTTACATTGAATAACATCATGCAAACCATACAGTTATTCGGCAACATATAAATTAGAATTATAAGAAAAATATTTTGGCCTAATGCTATAAGAAACATAAGATGGTCAAGAAACCTAAAGACGCACAATTATTCAGAAATTAAGAAAGAACAGTCTAACATCATTGAAAGAAGCTAAAACAACATCGGTGAACCGTGTAAAATGCCATATGCTTCCATGAGGAGTAACGAAAATAAGGCTTCCCTTAGACCTTAACCTGTTACCCAAGATAGGAAGATTTAATAATTATCAATATTCCCCTTAATGGTATCTAAGACCACAATTTCTGCTTGATAGGCCTGCTTAAACTAGTTAGGTTCGTTCCTGCTAAGCGAAAGCAGAATGAGCTTACGGAATCTGCCTCTACGGAATCTTCTCTCAGCCGAGTTAATTATCTTTTAAACATGAGCCGATCCTTTTCCTGTGGTATCTCATAACGACACTAAGGAACATTTCAAACCAGCCGTGTCCTCCTATTTGTTTTCAGGGTGGCCTCTGTCGTCCAGTCTTATTGTTGAACGCCAAGTTCATGAAAAGACGTAAGACAGTGCAGAACAACCTTCCAAAATTTCAAGGCCTCTAAGCCTGCTTGACCGTTTGACATCACAAAAATACTTAGGCTGCAAGAGAGCGTACTGTTCAGCACACTTAGATCATAAGGCCCTTTGTGATACCAACAATTTCGCTACAGCACCTACAGACTAGGCTCCTAGCCATTTTGCACCGTCCATGAATCTTCTGATTAGTACTACACGTATTTTCTGTAGTACCAAATACAATATACGGTTACCGAAACCTAATTCTTAGTCCAGCCAATGCCGTGCAATCTAAGAGAATGCATACCGTAGTTTCTTCATGCAGTATCTTTAGAGAATCGAGTTTATGCATATTTCCCAAAAATGCAATGACCCCTTAGTGTTCCTATTTTTGTAGATATCCTACCTCAAAGCAAGTTAGGTAGTTGCTTAGTTTTTTTTATGTACACTCGTGGCCAAAGAACCCTAGCTTGTTTGCAAGTTGGAGTAAGTCTCCATTTATAGTTAAGATATTGTCCGCCCAATGTCTAAAGTGCAGACGGCAGATAGAGATCGAAATACCAATACTTTCTTCACCGTCAGAGATTTAGTAAATATAGCCGCCATTGATTAGGATTTAATAGCAACCTGGCTGTACATATACAACAGATACAAATTTCCCAGAGGGTTGTGACACTATTTTATATGTAAATACATAAGCCATTTGATTTTCTCTTCAGGTAATCCCTAATATAAAGATTGCGTAGATCTTGGAATGGAAATCAGGACGCATGACAACAGTGTTAGTTTTACCGCTAGACTGCGTTTTTATATCGGTGAACCACATCAGGTCTACGATATTCCGCTACTAAGAGTGGGTTCAAACATAAATTTCTTTCAGGTTTAAGAGCACAGAAGATTTTGTCCAGCATCAAAGTTGGCAAGAGCTTGCTCCATGATAGAGTTCTATGGAGAATAACTAGGCTTCATCATTTCTATTAAAGAAAAAACTAATAGCGAGTGTCCAAAAATTAACCCAATATTTGAATTAGTCGCCATTTGTGCAGTAAAATGTTGGCAAACCTAAAACAAAAATTCGACAGCACACAGTTGAGAATTAGTAAAAATGGAGTGTTATCCTATATACCATATAATTCAACAAACAAAATAACAATTAAAATCTTGCGTTAATTTTAAAACAACCTTCAAATCTTGCATTAATTTTGGGACACCCTTCATATGACGGTAGACTTCTGACTTTATTTCAAACTCTACAATCTGAAATTTTACAATATTAAGATCAATTCAATTTAAAAGCGATAAGCGACAGTTGAATGTCGTAACTCCCTATATCAATTGTACCTCAGAGTATTTCTTTAGCTAATTTAGGTGCCATTAGAATCTGCGCTGAATTAAACTCAATTGGAGTTAATGGTTTGTGATTTCTAGTTCCATTGGCCATTAATATGTGATTAAATTTCGGGGTGCCATTAGAATCTGCGCTGAATTAAACTCAATTGGAGTTAATGGTTTGTGATTTCTAGTTCCATTGGCCATTAATATGTGATTAAATTTCGGGGTAGATCAAACTTTACTCAAAGATAAGACTAACCGCAATTTGTTTGTTGATTGGTACTTTGATTTCAGTGTATTTTTGTCACTCATAATCTGTCAAGCTATCATGTAAGCACTTCGCTCTTATAAAATTAACTAAAACTTAGCATTAATCTATCTTAGTAAACTTAACCGGCTAGGAAGGGACAATATTTAGTTAGTTATGATGGGTAGCCAGATAATGGTGCAGTACACTTGGGTCCAATATTGATCCCACTGTGATGCCCCAAAAATAGGTAGTGTCCAAGTGCACATACATGTCCGCATCCCGTACGAATGTACGCATACACAAAAGAAGAAATACCACTGACACTCACATCAGCCAGGTCCGATATGGCATGCAGAAACAGACAACGAAGGAAATCAGTCATAATATCCGAATGATTTGGATACTGGCGCAAGTAATACTCTACATTCTCCCCCTCTTCCTATCCCGATAACCACTAAAGTAGTGGTTCATACAGACCACATGGGTTTATTGTACGACCGTAATAGTGCCCTGTTCAACATGTACCGCAGAGCCAGAAGTCTGCAAGAGAAAAGTGGCATCCCAGCCAAGTGATTAATTTTCTTGTTTCCGAGGAGAGAGCCAAGTCTCGTCAGTTTATCTGCCACACAGTTTTTTCGGGTATCAGATTCACCCCTTACTCGAATAATCTTGAGGTCTACATGTGTCTCTATCAGAGACGCCCAACGTTCACACATAAGTCGCAATGTCGAGTAGACGCCGGAGAGCGCTCTGGTTGAATCCTGAGTGCCGTATATATCCGGATATCAACATCATATACCATGTAGTACATCAACTAGTCCGCTGCCCTTTTTATCGCCGAGATATCAGTCTGTAAGATATTGCAGATATTGATATTGGTCTGGCAGTTTAAAGGATACTCTCACCGCCAATGCAGGAATAAAGATACCGCTCCCAACCCTTTCCGATTATTTCGATCCATCCGCGTATACCTAAAGAGAACCGAGTGCAAGTACCAGTTCTGATGAGATGCACACGGAAAACATTATATCCAAGAAGAATTTGTGTACAGTTATCTATATTGTCAGGGATCGTATCCAACTACCCAAAGATGATGATCGCGATCTAAAAAAAACAAAAATAAAGGAAAAAGCCCCCTGACTCTGTCGATGATGAAAAACATCAGACGAATGATCGATTAATCATCTACTTGAAATATCAATTTGATTAAAGAAACTGAAAGAAAGCAATAGATGTTGGAAAACTAATATGCTCCCTAGAGGAGTGACGGAGAAAAAAAAACAGCTCTTACTTTACTGGCACTTTTCGTGGCTGTATTATGTTATTAAAAAATATTTATGGATTTCTAACTTGATATATATCGTTTATATATTTTTGGTATTTGAAATGTTGGTTTATTTATCAACATTTTCTTTTATTTCTGTTGCGGCTGCTGCTGTATGTGCAAAAAATGGTTTATTTGTCGATCCCATCTCTTGCTTCAATCGGTTTTTCTTCATCTTAAAGTACTTGCAATAGTTTTTTTGTTGCTCATTGGTTCCTGCTGCTACCGCTGTTGTTGCTATTGCTGCTGATCTTCCAAATAAATACAAGTAGAATTGTGTTCCAATAAAAAAGTAATATACAAAATGATTGTTGTTGGTGGATATTAGTGCCATAAATAAAATAGTTTTTACTTTAAAATATAAACGAAAATACCCTGCAGGGAAAACGATTTATGATAAAAATTCGTATTGATATTGAATTTCTTCTTCTTCTTTTCCTCCTTTTGTATAGGAATTCTTACAAAGGCCAAAAGATAAAAAGCATTTGTTTTAGTAAAATTGTTTAAAAATAAATAGAAGCAATAAAATTGAATTTATATTTATGGCAAATAAAACAAAATTTATTTAATGCAACTAAGGAGATCTAGAGATTAATGTTTTCTATTTTAATATTTTGATATGTTATAGCTAAAGGAAATAGTTTCTGTAAAAAGGTTCTTCCTTATAATTGATTATTTCTGAAAAGAAAAGTTTTTCATTTGCATCTACAAAGTCACACTTCTTAATAAATTGAAACTATTTAATGATAAGCAAAGACACCCACCTACTTGTTAGCAGAATATATGTTTGCTTGCATTTAGGCTTCATCTTGCTTTAAGGATGAAATAAATGCAAAATCTTTTTTCTTTTTAATTTTTTTTACCTACTGCTTGTCGTTTTCTGTTAAAATATCGATTTTCCTGTAAGTTAAATTTTACTTAAAGAATTATGAAATAAAATATTACAAAACTGATTAATCGCGTTATACCACCGTTGCATCATACAGCTTTAGAACCCGGGGAAGGTTTTGGCCTTCTCCATAACTCTTATCCATTTCTCTATATTATTAACATTGGTGCACTAATTATTTACTCCTATTGATCGCATATCCTCGTCGGTGTTGTCAACTAGGCGCTTACGTGCGGTGTAGTCAAGGACGAACTTTCTGCGCTCGTATTTTATCCATTCTTAGCACATGATTTATCCATCCAAGTCGTTGTGCATCAATATATTTGATAATATCTTCGGCTTTATTGAGATGTAAAACTTTTCATTGCTTCTTAGGAAATAGTTGCCACGTTCATTTATTCATATACTAAATATATCTGAGAATTTTCCGTTCGAAAGTTCCAGTGCTATAAACACATTCAAGGCTACCGACCATCGACTACAAGCTGTGGAAAATAAAATACATGTGTGCATATGAGCATAATTATTTTAGCGGCGACACAGCTACCAACTACACGACTACCGTTGTAGCCCGCAGCCAACTTAGACTAATTACTATTTTTCTTGGCAAAAACAAACAGTTTAATGCTCACAATAAATATATAAACATACCATGAAATATATACATAAAAACGCTGAAAAAATATATATGGAACCACTGAAAAAGAACAATCATATGTACATTCCTTTAAATTTTTTCGTAGCTGTAGTTGTTAAAATAACCAAATAGCTGGTTACTTGACTACTTTTGTAGGCAGCGTCTTTCGTAGTCGTGTGGCGGATAGGCGGTAGCCTCGAATGTGCTTAAAGCATAAAAGACTTTTCCTCAGAACTCTTCACAGACAAAATTTAAAATATAAAAGTTACTATGGGCCTTATGATAGTTTTGTAAATTCTCAGCTTGTGAGCTCTTGATTTTGGTTTAAATATCTTATTATGAGCAAAATATGATTTGTTTACTGCAAATTCTGTTATAGTTACTAAACCTACGACCAAGTACTTGAACTTTTCTATTCCTTCAAAACGATATTCATGCATACTGTTGGACACGTGACATCAAAGCTTCTAGTAACATATACTTGGTTTATTGCTTAACCACTAGCCCAGCTTCCTTTGAAGATGTTTGTATGTTCGAAAAAATATTATCCAGATATTGCCTATTTCGAGTTAAAGTCACAATGTCATCAGTGTAAGCGATCGCCATCCCCGACCGGTTGAAAATATTTCCACCAAGTCCCGTTTGGTTTCTTTATCATAGCACAGACACAGGTTAAACGGAACTGTAGACAAACTGTTCCAATGACTTACTTCCGGGTTGCCACGAGACCGAAACAAGCAAATATTCTGGCAATCTTGGATCGGTCTTAGCTACCAAACGTCTGTTTGAAATCAACGTACAGCATATGTACATCATTACTAAACACATAACTTTTCTTTAGGCTCTGCTTTGGCGAAAATACTTGATTAATTACAGAATTACCAGAATTACTTAGCCCTCTCGCGAGTATTTCGGAAGATATTTTTTTACTTGTCAACCTTTTGGTGAATTGAAACGATGATGCCGGTTCTTCACTCGGTGGATATTTGTTCCAACAAATTTATGATCTGCAAATAAGAGTGTGGTTATGATCTGCTTATTTGCAGATCATAAATTTGCCGCTTCCCATCCATATCGAGGTCATTTAACAGTCCCGCTGTGATGTGGTCATCTCCTGATGCTCTGCCATTTTTCATTGTTTCAATTATTTCAATCATATTCTCAAATATAGTGTCAGGATCTGTTCACTTTCGCTACGCAATTCAATGGTACTGTTTTGTCAGATATTGACACTACACCTCTTCAAAGTGCCCTTTCCATCTTTGACTTTTCTGTTATAACTTGTCCCGATTTATCTTTGAAGACATCTGTTCGTGGCTGAAAGCTGTTTTCTTGTCTTTTAAGTCCCTTGTAGAATTCCTTCTTCTCCCTAACGATGAAGTTTATATTGATGGCTTCAACGCTAATTTTCTAAGCCGAAATAATAAAGAAAACATAACAAATTCTGAATAAATTTTCTTTAATTCTCAATATAATATAAGAAGATTATAGTTCTAGGTTCATAGTTGCAATCATTACTCAATACCTTGTTTATACTTTTCGTTACTTCTCTTAGAATGACTTCCACACAGCATCTTGCTTTGTTTCATTTTTTCGTAATCTGGTATTGTTTTCCAGCTAAGCAAGTGAATGGGTTATTGTAGCAATGACAGCATGATAATGCCGCGGTCTGTCTTTGCCTAAAAACATCGCCTCTGTGTGTTTAAGGTAGTGTAGTGTAAGAAACTTTGGTTTTTATTATAAACTCGTGTTTTCTCCTTTCCGTCTATGTGAGGAGGTAGCGTGGACAGTGCTTCCAATAATGTTACACAATTTTTAAATTCGATACCATGATGAAAATTAAGATTAGACTATACCAGTTCTCGAAGTATTGTACGTATTCTATCAGGTATTTTTTGGCTGACTACGGTATTTTGATTACTAAGCAATGATTTGGTACACTTCCGTATTCTACGTTTTAATTATTTTTGTATGGGTTTCACGTTATTTAATTTCTAGAGGTCCGTGTTACTGAGGTTGCTAGGCTAGATTATAATTATCTTTTGCTTCTGTGTAATAGTATTCAATACTACCCTGATTTCATTTCCGTACAACAGTGTTGATTTTACAACTGCATTTAAAATTCTACGCTTGATTTGTACTTGCGAATGCAGTATTCATTTTATTGAGCCTATATTTTATTGAGCCTATTCTTAACTGCGTCGCCATTTGTTTTCACATAAGTAGCAGAACAGCTTAAACTGATTATTGTTCGCATCGATGTGCTTTTTATGTGGCTGAGTAAACAGTACATCGAAAGCTCTCAAACCTGTCGATATTTCAGGTAGATTCCATTTTTTCCTTTTAATTTCTTTTTAGTGCTTTTGCGTATGTAAACATCTACTTCTTTCAGCTTTTAGTATTTGTTGTTGCTTGTTTATTATCTGTTACTTGTTTTGTTTGCTGTTAGTTTGTTTTTGTTGTTGCTTTGTTATTTTTATTTACTTTATCTCTGCTTATAATGTTTGTTGTTGTCGATTCTGGCTATTTATAAACATCATGTATAGTTGTTCTCATAGCTTTTGTTTATTAATTTTATCGAGGTAATTAATGCGGTGGTTCCCTTAACAATATTTTATTCCCCATAAAGTGAAATTACCAAGTTTTGAAAATAACACTTTTTTGTTGTAATTGTATGCAATGGGTGTCGTATAAGCCATATTTTTTTCAAAAAATCCACTCATACGTTCGGTGGCATTTGCGGCAATTACGGCAAAAAACTTTTCGGGGTTATAGAAAGTCACTTATCTACGTCGATAAACCAAACATAACTGAACGCCTGGAAATCGAAATTCGAAGAGTAATTGGCGATATAGGGCCATATATGCTGGAAGAGTTTGTGAATATTGTTGTTCCACATTACGCTTGTAGGTGCCAGCCGTGGCGGCCAGATGGCCAAAATCATATTTAAACATTAATGTTAAAAAATTTTCCATTCAAAAAAGTCCGTCGCATTGATGGTAAAAATATATTTCTTTTTTGTATAATAATTTAAACTAGTGTAACTTAAAAAAAACACCCGATATATATGAATTTATTAAATAGATATGTCCAGTTATAAATAGAATGCGACTTAGTGTTTAGAAATCTGTTGATAGGTGGCAGAGTGATTAGGATTTTTAGAAAGAAACTCATGAAAATATCGTGCGGTTATTAGTAGATCCTTCAGATTCGTTCTTAGTTAAGCAAACAAAAATAAACTGTATTGGCATCTGATATTGATTTTGTAGCGATATCTTTCCAAGTGGTAAGCATATATTTATAGCATATCCTAGAAGTTTTATCTGCCTTTTCCAACCGTTTTAATGTAGTAAACTGTAGTCTCTAACTTTTGCCTTAATTTTATTCAATTCTTATAAAAGATTATTGCAACGGACACACGATCTTAATGACTACGAGAGTGGTTCTCTTTTGTTAAAAATTAACTAAATTTGTTGTGCTGAAACAAAAAGTACCAATACAGTGAGCTTGGGTTCTATTTTTGAGTTCAATTTAGTCTGAAACAAATTTTCATTTAGAGTTTCCGTATTTGCTACTTATGGTACTTCAAAAAATAATGCGGTCGTTCTATTCTATTGAACCGGAGTGTATGTCCTCTGTATGAATGTATATTCCATTTGAAAAAAATTTGTCGAAATACAACACTATACTCCTTTTTAAGTTTACTGTATATTTTTGTTAATAAATTTCAACACTACAAATTGTAAGAATTTTGTAATCAAATTACGACGACAAAAAATTACACATTTGATTTTTTAAAAGTGTGTGTGGGTGTGTTAAAGAATCCTTGAACAATTTCATACCTGCTTTCAGTAGAAGCATGCTATACGAACTATCTATCTAACTATCTTCTTTTTTTTATTGCATATTTACATATGTATGTAAGGGGTGTTTTTATAGAGGTATAAAATTTTAAGTTGCAATAAAACAACGATGGATTATTCGACTGACAGGAATTTTATTTATCCGAAAGATAATCTTATGGCATTATATTTTAAATATGATTTCTGGCATATGACCGCCACGGCTGACGCGGATGTGGTTCAATCTGGAAGTCCAATTTTCGATGACTTTTTCTAACATTTGTGACCGTATATCGGCAATAATACGGCGAATGTTGTCTGCCATATGGTCAAGCGTTTGTGGCTTAACCGCAAAGACCAATAACTTTACATAGCCCCACAGGATGTAGTCTAGCGGTGTTAAATCACAAGATCTTGGAGGCCAATTCACAGGTCCGAAACGTCAAATTAAGCGGCCACCAAACGTGTCTTTCAATAAATCTATTGTGGCACGAGCTGTGTGACATGTTGCGCTATCTTGTTAATACCACATCTCCTGGACATCATGGTTATTCAATTCAGGAATGAAAAAGTTAGTAATCATGGCTCTATACCGATCACCATTGACTGTAACGTTCTGGCCACCAACGTTTTTGAAAAAGTACGGAGCAATGATTCCACCAGCTCATAAGTCAGTTTTTCTGGATGTAACGGTGTTTCCACATACACTTGAGGATTACCTTCACTCCAAATGTGGCAGTTTTGTTTGTTGACGTAGCCATTCAACCAGAAGTGCGCTTCACCGCTGAACAAAATTCGCTTATGAAAATCGGGAACAACGGTAATCTCGCTTTGGGCCCATTCGACGAATCTACGCCGGGCTTGAGTCTGTTCATGATGAATTGCCAAACCAAACTGAGAATAAATCGGTCGCTATCTTGAAAAGATATGCCAACTTAAAGTTCTATACCTCTATAAAAAACACGCATATAAACAAATAATATGCAATACTTCTTATCAACAATAACAACAAAGGCGGGCTTAAAAAATCATATTTTTTATTAAACAAGCAACAAAACAACAACAAAGTGGAGAAAGCGCAATAAATGCTTTTAAACAAAAAAATAAAATCATTATTTTTTTCCTTTTTTAATATTTTTTGCCAACAAAATCAATTTGTTTTCAATTTTCGTTGTTGACACTTTTCGTGCACTCATACACACACAAAAAGAAATGTTATACGTAGTAGATGCAAGCGCACACACTCACATACCGACAAATAATAACCGAAAATATTGTAGGAAAAGAATACAGAGATTACAATAGCAACAACAGCAGTAACAATAATGACCAGCAAAAGTGCATACATTGTAATCGGAATATATTTGTGAAAGGTGCACAATGGATTGTTTAGCGTAAATTGGGGAATTAACTTCATTTAAAAAAGAAAAATGTTTTTTAATAGGCTGTCCCTATTGGTTGATTATGATTGTGCTAAGAAGACTCTGAATTCTAAAATTCATCAAGTGTTTTTTAGAGGTTCATAAATTTGAGTTGGCAACAACGCTTTATTTGAAAACTGATTTAACATCTGATAGTTGCTTTTTTAGTTTGGTTTAACATTTTATTATGAAGTCTTTACATCAGAACAGAATTTTGTTCTAAAATTAAGCCCATTTTTAGTTCAATTTACGTAAATGAGCAGAATTATCCCATTTGGAGTGCGGATAATCCACGTGGTCACGTTTTCATTATTATTATTTTTTTTAATACTAGACAAATGCGACCGTAGCTTTTGTCATCGTGTGCTAGTTGCTGTTTTTATCAAAAAAAGAAGAGATTATTAGGAAGATTATTAAGAGAAAACTAAATTTTAACAGATCGTTTTGATCCATTGTGCTTTCATACTCTCAAAAATACATATATTTTATTAAAAAGAAATTATATGTAAATTGTTAACAGAATTTTCTTGTAATTTTCAAAGTAACAGCAGCAACAAAAATACAAAAAAAATATCGAAAATTATTTGAAAATAACATTTCTAATAATATTTCTTCTGAACAAAATTTCCCACTTTCCGTTTATATATATAATCACCCTACACTGACTGTGCTTGCAGCAGTAGGAGAATATGGTTATATAACTGAACTTAAACATATAATACTTAACTCGTTTTTATTTGTAACGCTATCAAGTTGTACCCAAAGTTTAAAAATGGCCCTCCGCGTAATCTATACGTTGTCTTTGAAAATGAGAGAATATTCAAAAAAGCACTTTAAATACCATACCAACCGGCTAGGGCGCCTATTTTTGAGGAACTTACACAAAGAAAATTAAAACAAGTGCCAAAGGTTATAGAATACTTGACCAGGCAATACGAGTTCAAGAATTTCAGGGTAATATTTGCTTCCCATAGGGTATCCGATAGCGAATCTGGACCGTCTACAACTCACTTGTTTGCTTATTTTTCTGCCATCGTTATTACTGCATTTATTCTTCATATGTAAATGTACATTCATATATCCATTCATTCATACAAACGTACGCGACGTGTTCGAATACGTAAAAATATTAAAAAAGATATTTTTTTTAGAATATATTTCAAAATAAAATAGCAAAAGGTATTTGCAGCAATAGCATTAAATATAAAAAAAAAGACGGAACATACACACACATATGTGACTGAATATAAAATCATGTACTTATCTGTTAACGGATTTAACCTATTTGGAGGCAACCGAAGAAAATTGGATTGAAAAGGTAGGCAGAAAAATTCATTGCTTGAATTCTTTGAATAGTCTTAAAACAGAAGAAATAAAACTGAAAACTCTTCTGCATAATATAAAGGGTTTTTCAATAGTAACTTTGTTATTCATCCCAAAGTAGTTTTATGGACCTATGTAGGTTGTATTGTCACTGCTATTGAGTTTTAAGAGTGTAGTCTATTCGACTGCATCGTGCATAAAATCTATCTTTTACATGGACCGACAAAAAATAGTCCTGTGGTTATAAATTGTGTAATACCTTTGACAACACTACTTACAAAGTCACAAAAAGAATAATAGCTAGCGTACTTTACGACACACAGATGAATAGTGTTGTGCTATTTCATACAAGAAATGTGTCAGATGAGAGGTTAAGTGTCAGCACTATCAGAGGTTCCCAGAAGGGGGTTGCTCTGACCATTAATGAGGAGTGAAATAATTGACGAACTTCTGACGAAACTGTTTGCTGCAGGCATTTACAGCCAGACCTATGCTGGCAATTTTATTCTGATAGGAGGCAAATTCGAAAATACGAAGTGTGATTCAAAGAGACATAGAAGTAGTGGATCAAAATACAGGTTAACTTTTTAAATGGTGGTACATTCAGCTTCTAGTTAAGATGATTTTGAAGAAAACGGAAGCTAAATATCTCAGAATAAGCCTGAGAGTAAATTAACTTGGAAGGCTCATGCAGAAAGCATATCGAGCAAGTCCAGGCATGCCCTGATGAAATTAATGCTTGAGGAGATACCTTGGGGTTGTAACTTTAAAATACCGCACTAAGCGTATATCATGATAGTTAGGAGAGCTTGAACCTATACTATCATACATCTTTATAGGGCCTAGATATGTTCCGAAAATGTAGGCATTTAAACGAAACAGTAAAGTTCATAGAATATACAGTGTTGCGCAAAAGCTAAGCAACTGTTCGTTTCAAGGCAATTATTCACAATCAACGACATGCTTCCATACGCTAAATGTAAAATGCCACTTGGTGGATGTTTCAGCAAGCAAAGACCCAAAACACTTTACAAAATTGGCAAAAGAACGGTTTTCAACCTATTGGGTACCTTTTCGGAATTTTGAAGCGCAGAGTTGAACCACGTCGTTTTAAAAATAAGCTGAAGCTCATGGACAGCTTTAAATTTTCCAGAATATGTGCCAAAATGGTGCGCGGAGATCAAAAACACAAAGGTTATTAAACAAAGTACTGAAAGTTGCTTACTTTTTGAACAGCTACTCAAGAAGTTAGAATTGTTATTATAGTTATAATCGAAGTACCTAAGATAATAAAAATCTAATGATCTTCAATTGCTTTTACAGTAAAAGTTGCTAAGGTTTTGCACAATACGGTAATTCAAACCGTTATAACGAAATGCTGTAAAAAGAAAAGCCGTACACAAAGGTAAGAGTGTAGTTCGATTGCTAGTTAGGACAAATTTGAGGACAACTCAAGCATGGTTGGTTAGAATACAGAATATGTCGTGTAGTATAGAGGCTCTGTTAAACTTTGTTAATCGGCTGCATGTAATAGTAAAGAACAAACACATAGAGATAAGCCAAACACAAGACTTTTCTGGGGGGTATTGCGCTTTCATTTCTGGAAAAATAGACGTTTAAAAAAGGTAATATATCCACTAAATTTTTTGTTCTCGCATTATGAAAAATTTGCCTTTTTTCTTTCTAGAAATGCAAATACATAATTCCCGCTACATCTCAAGAAGAACGAAGGAGACTTCTCTTGATCAATGAGCTGCAATCGATTCTATTTTAAGACTCATTGAAAGAGACCTGCAGTTTAATGCCATTTCCGAACGGTAGAAGCATTAGTTAGAGAGTTCTTGCATAGCGTACATACTCATAACAAGTCGCTAGCAATGCCATGAGGTGATACCGCTGTTGAAAATTGTCTTAGGACTGGACCAAAACCCCTTTGTTGGTAGGCAGCTGGTGTCTTATCTACCATACTATAGCGGCACAAAAAACACTTATACAAATAAAATTCTATGCCTTATTTGTCTTGGCATGGCAATTTTGCTTATCTAATACTGCAAAAACTTCACAATCAAAGAAGCAACAAAAAGCACGTTGGGTTGAGCCAATGATTTTTTTGGGCGCAGTAATCGTTTTTCCTGTAGAGCACATCCCTTTGTAGTTAATGATCGCACAACACATTATAGAGAAAATTCGTTCTTTACCCGCACCGCTCGTTTGTAGAACGATCTTTCCGAGTAAGTTCCTCCTGTCACTTACGATAACGAGTAAGTGTAGTGTTTATCGTTCATAAACACTACTCTCTCTATAGTCCTTCCCACAACCTAGTTACTGGTGCCAGCACAATGCCCTGCATGATTAGCGGTCATCCCTTGGGTGCTGGCCTTAAATTAAAAAAAAAAACAAAAATGACGCCTCTAAATCAATCAGCAACAGCCGATTCTATTTCTGGAGTCTATGAAAAACAACTACAGCTTAACGCCAGCATCGAAATGCAGATGCAATAGTCAATGTAATACTCATAGCCAGTCGCTAGCTAATGATATGAAGTGAAGCTTTCGTTAAAAATGTTAAAAATGCAGATGCAATAGTCAATGTAATACTCATAGCCAGTCGCTAGCTAATGATATGAAGTGAAGCTTTCGTTAAAAATGTCAGATGGTCTGTCCTGGGATTGAATCCAGCAATTTTATTTTGTTAATTTTGCACCTTGTAAGAGCATTATGTTTCGAAAAGCACATAATACAATCTCTTTGCTTAGAAAATAAGCTGTAGACCATTTAAGGGCAAAATTCAAATAAGTGCAACATTTTTCTGCCAGAAAAAAAGCCATAGTGCTTCCGCACGTCACAGACAAGTGCTGTAAACGTCAGTTTGGAAACTAGCTGAAAGCCTAATAAGCAGCGTTAGCCACGCAGTGCGTATAGCACTGTTTTTAGTGCTTTTTAAAATTTTCAACGCGAAAAATTTTCAAATTTGTGTTCAGTGCTTTTTTATTTCTAATTTTAGTGCTTTTTTACTTTTTGCTGGCAGCTGGTGATTATAATCATTTATTAATCATTTATTAACAACACATGGCAAAATTTAGACTGTTCCAATGGATTAAAAATGCTTATTTACTTGTCAGATGAGATGTGCGGAGATTGAATGCTTAAGTTACTTAGTACACGTAAAAAAAAATAATGAAAATTAAAGTTGTTATAGGCCAATTTGTAGCACAAAAAAAAGTTTGTAAAACCCAAGTATTTAATATCCTGCAAGAAAATTTAATATAAAAATATTGCTTAAATATTTTTTATTACCGTCTTTGGAGCATATGGCGCCTACAATACGTCTCTACCTTACTTCAGTTTCTTAGTTATATGTTTTCGTTTTCCAACTAAGCAAGTAATTGGCCTGCTGTAGCACGTCCTTTGATATTGATGTTGCCACCTGTCGTTGACTTGAAACAACGAAGTAGTGCGGAGACTTGCTGCTGCTTTTCATAGACTCCTACCTTTTTATTTTACCTTGATTAAGTATACAAAATCAGAAAAAAAACCATGAAAATATTCATAACTTGTGATCAGAAAACATTCACAGTTCGTTTAATAATTTCAGCCAAATGTAAATAGATTTAGCAATAGCTGTTATTTATTTTTTATTTTGCTCTTATATTATTACTGACATAAAAACCGAAGTTGAAAGTCCTAGAAAAGTTAAGAACAGATTCTAATTAAATCCAAAAGTTTGATAAGAAGATCTTTAAACCGCGGCGAGATCTGCGGTTGACAAACATTTAAAGCTTCTGCAAAATAGAAACTTTAAATATCCATGTTTCACACTTACACAGCAACATAGAGATTATGTTTAATTGAAATATTCGTATATTCGTTTCTGTTGAGAGAGAGTTTGATACTTTAGCCATTGTAACTTTAGGTGATCTTGTGTTCACAACAGCCATTGCACCACTGCCGTTGTAACAGCAGTACCAAGGTACGTACAACAATACGCAGATTCAGTAGGACTTTTTTTATGCACAAATTTGTGGAATTGCCCTAGAGTGACGAAATAGGCTTTAAGCATTCCAGTGCACCAAGCATATGATAAAGATGGTAGTAAGTGATGCTTCACACTAAGGCTCCGAACCAATATAGTGTTTCACGAAATCTTTTCTAACCAATACAACCCCTGCTTTACTACAAAAAAAAACAACTGGACCTTATTTCAAAGCGAAATCCTTTGCAACACATCGAAGCAAGATTTGTCTATATGTGATACTAATCGAGGCAAGTGCGTTATGGTAACCATGGGATTCATGAAATATTATTTTGATAAAAAATCTCAACAATTTACGTTTCTCTGGTGTAAGTCTATCTATTATGAAATGTCAAACTAAACTTAACAAAAAGCAACTATTAGCTGTTAAACCAGTTGCCAAATAAAACAGTGTAGACAACTCAAATTTATAAACCTCTAAAAACACCCAATACAAGTTAGCAGTGCAGGCCCTTGATAAACTTCCAATGTTAAGAGCACCCTACCGTGCTATGTTAATATAATGAATCATTAATGAAAACGCACCACAAGATGGTTTAGTTTTATGTATTCGACCATGGCATGAAATTAAGTTTCATTTCTATAACTTAACTTTAAACCCCGTTCAAGCTAAGTATAGCTACGATACTTCTTGTATTTGTTTTTAATTTAAGTTTTTTAATCCTTTTTTAAATATTAACATGACGATTAAATTCAGTTCGCATACCGACTCCTATACAATCTTTTCGATTGCTTCTTTGGACAATGAGAACCACCACACACGCGTAGTTCAGTTATGAATCATTAAATTTGACAAAAAGTGTCCTTCACGTACATATTTCACTTTAGAAGAGACAAGACTATCTCCTTATGAGTTGTACTGGTACGTAGTACATAAATCACCTTTAAATCTCAGTTTCAATATGAACATTTATTGTGAGAAACATTTCCCCACATCTGTGTTGCAATTCCATGACTTATGATGGGCTTTTCTATAATCTGAGATGAAAATCAATTTAATAGATTTTTCTTTCGGTGGAATTTATATATCACGACACGGTAGTGAATGTGTGTCTGCGATAGGAATTTCCTTCGTTCTTTTGCTTGTGTGTATTTTATTTGTAAAATTCCTCACATTTATTAAAATCAATCATTTCCTGCTCAAAATCAATTGTTGTCTTGCAGTATTTGCTCTCTGAAATGAGATTCGTTACTTAAGCGCTGTCTTGGGTGGGTATAAGAAATAAAAACAATTGTAAACGACATTAGTTTTGCCACAACAACAGGGAGTGTGTAATGAAGTGGTATCTTCATGAAATAAAATGGAAAATGAACTTGCGAAAATGGTTTCGAAATTAGCCGACTTGACATACAGATGGCGGCAATAGTTTGAAAACATTTTTTTTCCTTCACTTCTCTTGAAAGCATATGGCTTTTCACAAAGTTTTCAGAGCCTTGTTTTGGTTTCATTAATCAGTTGATTTCAAGTTATGAAAATAATTAATCTACTGTAGCTCGACTCCATGCCGCCGTTTTGCCCTAGGAGGTAGCATTTCGTCTGATCATGCGAGTGTTGGAATATCGGGAGGCCTCTCTGTCTTTGCACTAAATCGAATTTAATTCAAATATAGGCAGCTTTTGTTGTTACTCTATCGACTACACCACGCTACTGCTAATTTGAAATTAAAAACTTTTGGTGAAAACCATACACAAACTATTTCAGTTAATTTGTAAACATGAAAGCAATTTATCACCATTATGTTTTCAATTGAAAGGACTCAGGCTGAACATTATAAAAGACTAACTAGATTTTACTCAGAGGGAGTAAAGCTGGGAGAATTTAAACGAACAATATTGTAGTTGTTGACCAACTGCGCTATCCACGCCACAACGCTAAAGAACCCTATAAAATAGTTGTAAATGGTCTTCGACTGAAAGTGCGTAAGCTAGCTGAAGTGAAAAGCATTTCAAAAAGTGTTTATTACTTAAAAATTAAAAAAATGTATACAAGATAAGTGTCGTTTTTGCTCGCAGTAGAATAGAAGACAGTTGCTTTGATAAACCGTTTGGTGATGGTTTACGACAATAAAGTCTAGTTTTTACGATCAGGGCTTTTTTTATTTTTTAAGAAAAAGCGAGACTTTTTTAAAGCATTTTTGTAGACCACTTTCTAGACTTGTCCTTCTGAAAATTCGGAACGTTTACAGGTAACTAATTCATGTGAGTGCCAAACTAATTCATGTAGTAGAAATGGCTTAGGCTTCACATCGAGGAATCATAAACTAAATATTTTACCAAATCCCGGACTTTTTTCATCCAGAATGATATCCGTGAAATAGCAAAGGTGATAAACTTGAATAAAACAAACAAGGCGACTGGAACCGAAAACATATTTACGGATTCCAATGAGACAAAACCTAAGACGATGCTGGACACAATATGGTTGAATTTGTTTATGAACTGGCGATAGTTCCGGAAGTTGCCGGTTATCAACTTGGATAGCTTTAAACCTCTCGTTGCATATTTATGATTTAAATGCCCATGTTTTATTTTGTGATAGCAAACTAGTGGAAATAACTTCAGGGATAGTTTGTGGGATCGTAGTTGGGACAGGGCAAACATGCTTACTGATCCTGGTCAGGAGAGACTTATGTAGCATTTTGGCCTACTTAATGGGTCACTAAAGCTTACGGTCTAAGTTAAACCGCAAAGGCATAGTACGGCACGACTTGTCGCAGACTGCTCGGTTTATGCCAGATATAGGTCGAGTGGGGCGACACGATTCCGCACTTTTCTCACATCAGGGGTCTTGAATGGAAAACACTAAAGTTGCATTTCAGCAGTACGGATTTCACCAGGAACTGAAACGATAGGTTTTTTCCATTATAGGACAAGCGCATATCTATAATACATTGTCCCTCATATAAAAAAAAACCATTCGGTTAAATTGTCATGTAATTTGTCTACCAGATAAGCAGATTATTGATCTACTGTGGCAGTTTTATGATAAATGATGGTGCTGCTCTCTGTCGGCAACGACATAAACTTCTGGCGTCGCCTGACCTTCCTATAATGCTTTCGTAGGTGATGCTATTCTTTTTCTTTTACATGTGCGTCAGAGAGCTTGTTGCACAGATCATCTGGAGTGGATCGAAGATTCTTAATTATTTAAAATTAAAAATAGTTTTTTGCTCTGTGACTTTTTTAAGGAGCATAATGGCTTTCCCCAATGTATCCATTCTTTTATTTGAATTTCAGAAATCAAGTAGATTTTTATTGAGTGTAGTGGTGAAGATCCTTGCTAAGCGGTAGAGGTGATAATTACTTAGCACGTAATTTTTTCCAGTAGGTGGCGTTTTTTTCTGATCATTTGTCTGATGATTGTCATCATCGCCAGAGTTAAGCTGGAAGGTCAAGGTGGCTACTTTAGATGGACTTGTCTGGAGGGTGGTTGAAAGTCTATATATTAAGCACTCGAAACCGCAATTAAATTCCTTGTCATGTCCTCTGCTAAGATTAGAACTTGGACCGTTTTTATTGTATGCCTGAGTTCTAACCACTTCATCACGCCAACCACAAAACTTCAAAACCATAACCTCTTAAGACCACAACATGAAGCGATTATGATATCAGTTTATTTTTGTATATATCGTTTCCTTTAAGTCATTATTAAAATACTCGTGGTCTAATTGAAAAAAAAATTAAATTCTCCAATTGTAAAAAAAGAATGGCGACAACTTTGGTTAAAATGCCATTTGCCGATAGTTCTAGTAACCTTAGAGTCTACGCCAAGAAGTACAAGTCTAGCAGCTGACAAGTAATGTGGCTACTTGTGTAAATAAAGATAATTTAAAGCATACATATGTGTACCAAAAGTATCAAGAGGATAATGAAAAAAATTTGTTTCTTATAATTTCCGGGATTTGAAACTGGGGTTCTATAACGGTTTTTTGCAAGCGCTTTCAAAACTGGCGTGGTACCTTAGCGAGGTGATCAGCGATTAGGTGATCAAATTCAGAAAATAAGGCCGCATTTGGCGAATAAAAAAATGTTTTTTCCTTAGAGCATTGCACTAAAGTTCATGCATTAATTATATAAAACCGTAATGGCTTTATCGTGCTTTTTATTTAACAAATTAAGCTCCCTTGGATTATTTTTTATTTCCCAATTAAAAAAAAGGCTCGGTGGTGAAAGATTTGTCAACAATGCAGAACTGAAGTCTGCAGTTAATGGCTATTGTACAGAGATAAAAAATTTTTACAATGTAAAGGCTATCAAAGATAGTGAATATATGGACAATTTGACTCTGGCTTAGATTCAGTCGGCGTTGCTTCATATTGCTTTTCTTTGCGAAATAAATGTTCAGCACTCAGTTCTTGAGTCTTCATTTTGGTTAAAATGTTTCACATTTGTGTATAAAAAACAGTGCCATAACTTTGGGTGATCTTCTTACGTTTATTTTTAGCTGTTTATTGGAAATTGGTTATTTTTAACCTATTTCCTTGCATAAGTCGATTAGTATGTCCAATTTATTACTTTTCCTAAGCTGATGGAGAAGCTTGTGACTGAGTTTCTTTTATCGTGTGAAATCGATGGTGTCTTATTTACGGCTTTGTTTTTCGAATGCTAGATCAACTGTCACTAACCTTCTCGAAATTACTACGCGAGTTAAGAGAGCTTTGTTGGAGCTCAGACGGTTATTATTTATACTGATTTCATGACCGAATCGATTAAAGAGGCTTGCTTCTTATACTTGGTCTGATTGCTATACCAATTGCTATACTGGTTGATTAAAACTTAAATGGCTCCGTTTCGGAATATATTGTCTAAGACTGATTTCTCTACTGTTTTTTTTTTAATTCTTAGTGATATTCCTGAAATTATTTTAAATTGTGACTTATTTATTGACGCAGATAATACATCTGCACTTTATTTATTTATAAATATTTGGTGATTTGTGTAATGTTTATTTGTTGGTTCGACTACTTCCATGATTCTGCTGAGAATCAGAGAATGTGGTCTTAGATTATCGGATTAATCTGCTGGGTTACTGCACCGGATTAGCTTGTCTCCCGTGATGAAAGATCAGTGACCAATCTGAGGACATTAATTCCAAGCACGAATATCTCAAAGAAGTCTTGGAAGAAGAACACGGGAAGTATTTGATTTTTTACGGTTGGGTCAATGCCCAATGGTGGAGAAGGCTGTAGCATCCATTCTGCTGATCTTAATATCAACATGTTCTACTCAGGCAGAAGTAGCCGCTATTAGTGAGTTTTCTAACTTATTAAGAGATAGTCTTCATTTATACGGACAGTCAGTCTGCTATTAAATCCTTAGGAGCTATCTTCGCTAAGTCTCTGACGGTAAAGAAATGTCACTCATCGATGTCAATCCTATGTGGCTACCGGGTCACCTTGACATTCTGAGCAATTGTGCGCCTATGAGCAGGGTACTGTGGCTCGGATTCTTGTGGCGAGGCGGTCTCTGCATATACGGCAATAGGGCGGTAATATTTTTGGTCAAGAGTGAACAAGGAGAGGCAGCTGCTTAACTTGCTGAGAGTCAGCAGCAATTACAGGGGAGACACATTAGACCATATAGGCTCCGTCCTATGTAGGTGCTGTTAAGAGGAGCATGAAAAGACCACAGAACATCTTCTTCTTTCAGAGTGTCCGGCGTTGGATGAACTTAGGTTAAGGATATTCGGTGAATATTCAGTATAACCAGTATGGGTGCTTTACAGAAAATTCCTATAGGGTTGATCACCAAGTTCATAGAGGGGCGAACTTATTAGACAACTAATGAATGGCTGTCAGGAGGAAACTATGGGTATCACAATAAGCTCTATCCATCCTAAATTTGTTGACCGTTTGTCCTTAGGCCATTCTTAACCTAACCTGACCTATAAAGGTGTAAACATATGATATTCCCTAGCGAAATAGAGAAAATTGCTTTCGCACATCACATTACAGCAAATTAAAAAAAATTTCTTTACAAAAGATAGTTTATTTGTCTTTTAATAACATATTGGTTTACAGCATGTTGTACTGAATTAAATTATCCATTTCCAGTGGTTGGGTGCCTTTACGACACTTTGTCTTTTAGTTCCCTCGTTCCTCTCCCGTCACATATTAAATATTTTTCATTATTAGCAGGGGTTTTAATTTTGTTGTTAAATGTCAGCATGTGCGTCAATAACAATAATGGTGTCATAGATCCAAAACCAACTCGTATGCTGTGCATACCTTTAATTTATTCATACACATTTATTCATATTCGTATTCATTATACATTCACATGCACAAATTTACAGTAATAGATGCAAATCTATGTTTTATTATGAATTTATTTAATTTTCCATCTTTTTTATCGCTTAAATCTCATTTCCTTCTTGTACTCATTTTAAACAAATTTATTTTTTTTTCGAAATTCGTTAATATGTTAGAATAATAACAGCAAAAAAACCAGCGCATAAGACGTGCATTAAACAAGGCCAACACAATAATATAGAAAATTACTAACTAACTGACACATTAAGAAAAATGAAAGTTAGTCCAATAAATCATATTGTAAATCCATTAATTTCTATCTTGAAATAAAAAAGAGAAATCGCGTTTAATGTTCGAAATGAACGAAAGGACGAAAAATAATAAAAAAAATTATACTGAGAGAAAAATATGGATGGATTAGATAAAAGTTCTAGTCCGTAAACAATTCAGCAGTAAATTGCAACTCGGATAACTCCTACTACTGGACGACGCTGTGTTTAGAAAACGATACTCTTTATTTAAGTAAATAAGATCATAAAGCACGTTAATTATATTATCTATACGATAGATACAATAATTAGCTTAGATCTTTGATGACGTACCATATATTGGCGTTGGTGCCTTACGTAGTTAGTTAGGTAATTTCGCTAGTTAACCAATATTATGTACATCATAAGAGATTTAAAATTGAGTTGAAGGGGGTCCTCAGTAGTTTCAGTGTCCTATCACTGTTATACTGAGGCTTCAGCGTTCTCGATTAAGCACATAAAAGGAGGAAACACCACCAATTCTGTGCCCTCTCGTGAAGGAAACTATAGATTTCGTCCTTGACTACAGCAGATCTCAGAGTAGGAAGTTTATCAGCCCTTACATTTCCAACGAAGTTCTTATGTCCAGGAACCCAAGTCGAGTAAATGATACATGTACGACCATGGATCTTCACTTCCTCTTTACATTGAAATACCAAAGGCGATACCAGGGCCCTGGTAGCGGGCTGACTATCAAAGATCTCTCAGCATTCTACAAGCGTGCAAAATCGCTTGTAGAAAAAGTAGAAATCTTACCTCTTCTCCGTACGTTTCTCCCAGGGATGTAGGCCTTGGCATGCCCAGAGAAGTCTAGTTTACGCATAGCCAAGGGTGTCTTCAATTTCTTTAGAGACGGAGTAAGAATTTCCAAAATTCTACCGTAGTACCTCTAGAAGCCAAGTGCTTTCAGCCTTACCGCTCTATGTGCTGAAATCGATGAATTGTGTAGATCAATAGGTAGTAAGTGTAAAATGCAGTCAAGGGCAGCACTGGCATACGTCCTGCAAGCCCTCGTAACACCCAAACACATAGTCCTCTGAACTTTCTCCATTCTATTGGTGATAAGATCATTACTAAGGGCTCCCTCCTACACCAGAATCACTATGTTATACATCCAAAACAATATTTGTGGCTTGAGTTTTAATTTCTTAGAGGTTTATTTTACAATATGGGTATTCTAAACGAAGGTAGTGCCTTAATATGTGGAAACTTATTTTTGATGTTTGATCAGACCATTAATTCTACTACCATGGACACAGAGAGAATTGTGAATTTAGATCGTTTTAAGATGCAAATCTTCATGGAATGTTAGTAAGTGTCGATGGATAGTCAGATACGTGTCCAGCCCACTTTGATCCATATGTTGATCCGGGTTGAGGGCCAAAACAAACCAAGCAGACACGTGCATAAAACAAAATAACCTGTTGATTCCCGTGTCAGTCAGGTCTGATATAGCATAGAAGACAACTGCCGAGTAAATCTCTATTAACATCCAAAAGATTTTAACACTGACCATAAAAATAAACCGAAAGAGCACTCGAAACTATTTATAGACACTTAAATAAGAGTAAAATGACGTATCCAAAGGGTCTAGAAAGGCAAAAAACATCTAAAAACATCGAAAGACAAGTAAAAAATGGGTTCCAATAAGCAAAATAAGTCTTTTTATAAAGAAGACTGTAAAATAAACCAAAATAACACTCAAAATTACCTACTGACACCCAAAAACAAATGAAATGATGTATCTGAGGGTTATAGAAAGGCATAGAAAAGTATAGAAAGGTAAAAAAACATCTAAAACTATCTAAAACAATCGAAGAACAAAAAATGACGTATTCAAAGGGTCTAGAAAAGCAAAAAATATCGAAAACCATCGAAAAACGTCTATGCCTACGTGCTTCTCTATGCCTAATATTTTTCTTCTTATTAACAATTCCGTAAGTCTGAAGGAAATTCTTCTTCAATATAAGCAAGGAAAGATCCCTACCCCCTATTCCGTCAACCGCATATATGTACCTGCCTTGTAATAACTCTCTATAAACTACATTTAGAGGTGGAAGGTATAGCGTTTTTAAGTACTATTGTATCGTGAATCAAATAACACAGGTTACGCTTTCCCGAGTTCCGTTTATTTTTCTCTCTCAATTCAAGTGTGTGTAACGTAAGCATAGACTTTTTCGTTTTGTTTTTAAATGGAAATAGTAATTTTTATACTAAAAATGACGAAAATATAAAAGTAAAATAAATAAATTAAAAAATAAAAAAAATTATTAAAAAATAAAAGTATGAATGATATAACTTTTAACTTTTAAACTACTTTTTTTCTTAAATATTTTTACTTTTTTCGTTTTTAGTATAAAAACTTTCTATTATCCTTTAAAAACAAAACAAAAAGGTCTATGCTTACGTCAACGCACACTGTCATTTGAAGCGATAGAAAATCTAACAGATCTCGAGAAGGTTTAATCTGTGTTATTAGATTCATAGTATAGTATACACTGTATAGTAAAGCATTTGCTATGCTTAATAAAAGTTATAACGTCTGTTATCTTAAAGCAATTCCTAGCATATCTTTTGATCTGCTAGCCTACTGGTTATGGTATTTAATGAAAACACCCATAAGCAATAATAACCAATAACTCAAACCTGGCCATTTCAAACTTTTTCATAAGTTTAACAAAATGATTTGAAGAAAAAAAAAAATGCTTTAAAAATTCTAAACCATTTTGTCTGTAATGCATTATTTCACCAAAAACATTTCTCCTCATTCAATTTTGATTTATCTATTTTACGTGTTTACCAGTTTTAATCGAAATGAATCGATAGCGACGAAGGAGTTTTTCTTAAGAAATTAATTATGAAAGCCTGAGTAAATATTTAATGCGTACAAGTGTAGAAAACAAAAGTTTTATTACTTCTTTAGTTTTACCATTAAAAATCGAAAAAAAAAAAATTATTGTTGTTCTATATCCCAAAAAAAAAATATGCCAAAAGGTAAATTCAAGCAATTTACAGCAACTTTGTTACCTTATGCCACATGATGCTGCTGCTGAAGCGGTATCAGTAGAGCAAGTGTTGCTGTTTAAAACCAAACCACAGCAATGCACTACTGTTCTTTACTCAATTCTGTTGGAAAATGTAAAAAAGTATTTGGTTTTTCTTTTTCTTTTTTGGTTCTGTTTGTTAAGAGCATATCTACGAAACTAAAGTTTTATGGGAAAAAAATTTACAGAAATTAAAAATTAAATTGTAAAAAAGACAGGGAGGAGACAGACACACGCACACATACCTACTATGGCGAAATGTGAATGACATCAAAACGATAGCCAGGTTTAAATACTAGAAATGAAGCTATGGCAAATCCTTGACTACAATTGATTGCAATTGCACTAGACACCGTGCATATACTGCCATGCCCAGCCAGACAGGCCAGTCCAGGCACTCATCTTCGAAAATATTTTCTTTATTTTTTTACTTTTCCTTCTTTTAATATAAACGTCAAACTTTATGCAAAATGCATTAAAAAAAATGGTACTTTTTGTTCTTTATTTGTCAACCAAGTTTTTTTGCTCTTTTTTTTTGTTTTCTTGAAGAATATTTTTTTGTTCTCATTATCTTAGAATTTTTGGCCGGAATACTTTGCTATTGTTTTTTCTCTATTTCCTACTTAAATGTTCTGCCATATTTATGACGCTACACAATTCACAATGATTGTTATGCGTTTCGCTATAATGCCCCTTGGATCTCTGGAGAGTTTAGAGAGTATCTAGACAGGAGTTTTTTAAGTATCGAGCGTTTTTATAGTATTTAAAATGACTGGGCATACTATGAAAGCAATTAACTGTGAAATGAGTCGCGAAAGAAGAAATGGCGCTTAGAATATTATGCATCAAACGAATGGCACTAAATTTCTATAAATGACTGAAGAATGCATTTCGGTTCCCTTTGTATGTATGAGCCAAAATTTTTTATAAGGTCTGTTGTTGTTTGTTTTGTAACAAGCAAATTGGTTGTAGGATATTATGAGCAGGTTGTATCAATGCAAGGCGTGCCGCATCCGACCACAATGAGGTTTTCTTATATGTATAGGTCTATTTTTGTATGTAAGTGTGAGTCGTAACTACCAATAGAAATATTCTCCGTAGCAAAAAAAAAATGTATTGGAAAATTAAAGACAGATTGCAATAGAAGTCAGGCCCCATATGCGCACAAGCTTTAAAAATATGTTAAGGTTTTATGAAACAAAATTTTTCAGCTTGTGATTGAACGCGGCACACACAATGCATCGATTCCATAGAGCGAATGGACAAAAATTGATGACGTTTTCGCAGATAAATGAAATTTCGTGCAGGCAATTAATAGGGGAAAGTATAGATATATTAAAAATTTTAACAAACCAGGACAACGGATACGCTCACCGCCCCCTCACTCTTGCAACATTCTATTCCTCTTCTTTCTGATTGTATGACGGATCCACCTCTCTTTTCTAAGTCTTATTTGCTTCCATTCATAACATGGGTTATGTTGGTTTATTTGTATAGGCCTGAGTCTTACTGTGGCTAGTTCTCATTACCCCTACTTCAGATGACAATAGTTTCAAATCGTTCGTACATATTAGCCAATGTGACATAAGCTGTTTGGCATGTAGGACCGTGCTGCTGAAGTCGCATATATGTAGTCGGTGTGCATATCCAATTCAAAGCAAAAGGAGTTAGTAATTAAACTATAACTGTCGTCGCTGACAGTTTTTGCTTGGCCACTCGTCATTCCCAAAGAAATATGAACCGATTGGTTAGTCACAAAATAGACACTAACTAATGTCTATTTCAAGATGCATTAGATGTTTTACGATTTTATATGTATTGATATAGTCCCTAAATCGTTCGGTTTGTTCATTAAATAATCATGAATAAAAATTATTTTTTGATGAACATTAACATCAATTTCTAACTACTTTACGGTCAACTCAGCAAAGTAGTCGACAGTGATCGTTGTACAGTAACCTCATCCAGAGGGCATGATTTCTAATCTGCTCATCTACAACGAGCAATGAGCGATTGAGTTCGGTTCACATCATAGCCAGGCCAAGTCAGCTTCGTAGTCCTACAGGACCTCTCAGCTTTCCATCTGCAGTCCGTCCGACCAGTTAATAGAAAAATATGTTCTTCTTCAGTGAAATCTTGAGCGATGCCACCGTGACTTCATGAACCTAATGCTCTATGTTGTGCTTCCATGTTAGTTTCGTTTCTAAGGTCACGTCCAAATACCTAGCACGATCACAGGGGTAAATTTACTTCCATATATTCTGAAGAGCTTAAAAAAAGAGATCTTATTTCTATTGATAAAGAGCATCGATTCGGTTTTGTCTGGGTTTATACCCACATACTGAAGCTTAAGTCTTCAGCCTACATAAGTCTGTACGTAGTTAAAGGCGCCTTATACTTATATCGAGAAGAGCAGCCAAAATATATGTACTGAAGGGATAACGAAAAATTGTTAGTAGTCTACTACGACCTATTCCTACTCATGATCAATAAGTAACGCAGTACGCCAGCGCAGGCAAAATCCAATGATATTGCGTTTCGATGAAAATATTCAAAAAATTCGGTTGGCGAATCAACCACTTGTGCAGATTCCTGGAATTAAAAACATGCGTGCAGATGAAAATCATAATACAAAGTCGCCAAGTCGTGATTTGTGAAATGTTGAGCTTTTGTAATGGACGCTAAATCATCTGCAAACTTTATATTACAGATCCTCTTCTTATACGCCTTAATTGTCTAATAATATTGCTAAAAATTTCTATTGTGCCTTCATATTTGTTATACCTTTATTTCCGTTTTTCTTCTTATTTTCTTACCTATTTAAAAAACTTTTTTGCCCAACTTAGAGACGAAAACAAAAAACGCTTTAAACAAAAACTAAAAAATACTAAAATAAAGCTGGACAACGTTTAGCATATAAAGAAGGGTAAGGAAAGAAATGAAAAACCTAGAGATGTAGATAGGGAGGGAAGAAAAACTTATCCACTGGTGGCAAAACTTTCTAAAGGAAAAACTAAAATTAAAACAAATCAAAGAACATTGTAAGTAACGTTTAAAGAAATTTACATATTTTTTAACAGAAATTTTGGAATTCCTTTTTTATTTATATTTTCTGCAAAAAAAGATATTGTGCTCCAAGCATATATTATTTTTTTTTATTTTACTTTTAGGTAAAACAAAAAAAGAAAATTTTTCAACTTAAATATCTATAAAATTGTCTGATGTCAAAGTGTTTGTGTTCTCTTTATAAATTTTTAGGCTTTAACGCACCATCTGTCAGAAAAAATGCTTGTTTTCACACTCCCAGAGAGAATTTATATAAAATTGTAACGATGCGTGTGATTATTATTAATAATGAAAAGTATTACTCATACGCGTCAACAGAAATAATGTGACAAAACAGCATTGTTGCCAGCGGCAACATTATTATTAATAACGAAAAATATTACTCATACGCACCAACAGAAATAATATGACTAAACAGCATTGTTGCCACCAGCTTAAGGCTTGCACACAACATTCTTTAAAATTACACAATTGAAAACAAATTACGCACAAATTTTTGTTTCTTCAAATCTTAGCTACATAATGGTTGATTTTTTAATTGCAAAAGTGAATGAAATAATTCTTTTTTAGTTTGTAGCTATAAAGGAGTGCTTGCCACTTACTTTTTAAAGACTATTCCATACAAATATTCTCCCTGGTATGCTGTAAGTAATTCATCAGTGAGCCTTAATTTTATCATACTTATTCCAGCATTCCGGCCGGTATCACAGTAACGACAGCTGTAATGTTGTCTACAAGTGTTTATTATATTGCGTGCCCTGTGGCATGTGGTACAGTTTTGTTGAAACCTGACTGCAACGTTGCCATATTCAGCGTCTGCAATGTCACAAACTGCCTCTGGCTGCACTTGAGCCAAAAATAAGCTTCGTCGCTAAAGATAATTTTCTAATTTTGAATTTGGATGAGATATCCAACACGAATTTTGATAATAAAATATAATGATTTGCACAGGATGCTCGTTTGTTAGTCTTTTTCCTACTAAGAATTTTTTGCGATGAAATTTACACTGGAATACTAAATATTATCATAATGGTAACTAAGGATGAAAGACCATACACTTGTAGTGCCATTGATTGGTATCCACTAACAACTAAAAGAAGAAAAACACTAGCTGATACCTTATACCGAAGTTTCAAGAAACGGAACAAGCTGGAACTAAATCAAAAGTACTGAATTAAGAAGTACATGCGGGCTACACACAAAGTCAAAATTTACACATATTATGTAAAGGGTCCGCCAAATAATTTTTTTTTTAAATGCTATAAAAAAAACTACTGAATATTTTCTCAATTTCTTCCTTTGTTTAAAAGTACAATCCTTTCGGTTAATAATGGAAAATAATTTCATTCAAATGTCTGCCTCGGCTGGCCATGCAGTAGCCTACACGATCGGTCCAATTTTTAAGCACATTATCGATTGTGAGCAGCTGTATTTCACCAATGGCTTCACGAATATTGTCTTTTATTGTCTCTGACTTATTGGCGTAACACTTATCTTTGACGGCACTCCACAAATAATAGTCCAACGGTGTTAAATCGCAGCTCCGAGGCGGCCAAACGATATCAGCTCTGTGGCTGATAATGCGATCTTCAAAAACAGGACGCAAAAGATCGAGTGTAACTTCGGCTGTGTGGCACGTAGCGCCGTCCTGTTGAAACCAAATGTTGCTAATATCCTCCTCTTCAATTTTTGTGAAGAAAAATTCATTCAACATGGCCCGATAACGATCGCCATTGACTGTAACGGCCACTCCTTGCTCATTTTCGAAGAAAAATGGCCCAATTATGCCTCTGGACCAAAATCCGCACCAAAAGGTGACTCGTCTTGGTTGTATCGGCTTTTCAATGTATGCGCGCGGCTTTTCTGTGCTCCAAACGCGACAATTTTGCTTGTTTACATACCCGCCAAGATCAAAATGAGCTTCATCTGAAAAGATGATTTTTTTTTGTAAAATCGGCATCTTCTGTCGATCGCAGGCCCAGATTCCCAGCTCTGGAACACACCCGTGTAGCAGGCGAAAAATTTTTTTATTTCTCGACACAAATTTCTTTAAGCACTTTTGTGTAGATTCTATCGCTTTACTTATTTCTCAATCGTATGTGTGATAAAGACCCGTCCGACACTTGCCATTGGTGCCGTTCTGTTCGTTTTCGTAGTTCTCTTTGATTACCTGGTGTCACTAATTTGAAGGCTGTCGTAACATAGTCAGGTTTGGTTCTCCGTTGGGTTAAAACAATCTGACGGTGAAACTGTCTTCGAAGTGGTTGGTCCGCGTGAGATTAAATTGAAGGATATTCTGGACTGTTGACATCTCTCTATAAACTTGACGTTTATAACAGAGCTACTTTTGTGTGGCAGTGAAAAAATTGTCTGTTTGGCGTATAGGGGAGTCTGTATGGTTTTTATTATGTCGTCCTAGGATTATATTTTTCGAGTGAGAATTAGGAGGTCTCCAGGATTGAATGGGTTGGCCGCAGAGACATGTACAAACATCTAGAAGGCTTTCGTGAGGGCTATTTTCCGAATGTATGGAAATGTACTCGATTTGTGGTGTTTGTTAAGTCTCGTAATAAAGTGAGGAACAATCCACGCTCTTATCGGGGCAAAGTGTCTTGCCAATATTTGTAAAAGTATTCGAAAAAATCTTGGTGTACAGACTTAAGGAATGCTACAGCGAGGCACCTCATGTTATCAGTTTGATTTTAGAGAAGGCAAATGCGTTCAATATGCTTGGATATATGTTAAGAGTTCTGTCAAACAATCATCTTCGAATGTGCTTGGGCTTTTCATTGATTTTAACGGTGCTTTCGGTTATCAGAGATTGGCTATCGTCAGATGAGCATATGGCATAGCTATTTCGAGGGTATAAAAGCGTGTGTTGTTGGATCCCTATGAAACGTTTTGGATGGGAGTTTTTCGGGGTTGCCCACGGGGGTCTATCTCTGGTCCATTCATTTGGAACCTCATAACGGATACTATGTTGTAGCAGCTCGGGCTGACGTTTACTCTGTGTGCGTATGCGGATGACTTGCTCATCCTGGACGAAGGCCAGTCTCGTGCTGATCTGGAGAGAAGGGGTGCGCAAGCTTTTCGTATCGCTTGTGAGTGAGTTGTGAAGTTTGGTGTTGTTGTCGCAATGAACAAGACGGTGTACGGACGCATTGTAAGCCGGGCGACCTCCACTCATTAGAATTGGTGATAACAGCATTCGCTTGTGATTCAGGTCTGATATCTGGCTATAGTTATGGGAGAGCCTATGAGCTTCCACGCTCATCTCACCCGTGTTAGGCATAGACTTGCTGTCGGAAAGCTTAGGCGAAGGGAAGTGATGTGCGACTCAGCAGGCGTGCTGCTCGTATCATATGTAATGGGCTCTGCATCTGTATGGTACAAGACGGTAATGACTGTTGTTGGACAGCGTAGGATTCTCACGTGTCAGAGAGCATATTTTTTAGCATATTTTCCGGTGTGACGCACCGATGATCTGTAAGTTCTTGTTTGTGTACCACCGCTTGACTTGGAGGTAGTACGTCGTAGTATTGCTTTCAGGGTCAAGAGGGAACGATTGGTTTTCTGGTTCGGAGCTCAAGAATGGGAGAGATTGGTTTTTGCAAAGGTGCCTCGTATATTGGTGGCAGACGAGATGAACGGCGTTACATTCGTACAGGAACACCTAGACTTCGGCTTTGGCTTAAGCCTGGGGCTCATACTGACGGGACGTGGCTCAATCAATGCATTTTTGCATCGGATTTGCCGAATTGATTCAGCTGACTGTCGGTGTGAGAGGGGGATTGAGGACTGGAGGCATGTACTGATTTAATGCCCGGACAATGATAATATTAGAAATTTAGGTAGTATAGGTATACCTCATACTGGGGGGTGTTAGATTTCAGTAGGGTATTGTTGGACGATCGCAGTTATGGTATGGTATACTCTGGGCGCTTTTGAACTGAAGGTGCTTAGGCGTAGAAGGACGGCACTGTTACCGGAGGTTGAAACCGTATCACCATCTTAGCGGTCTCCTGGCTAGCCTTTTCTAGCTCGATTTCTCAGTGGTGTGCTGCTGCTTGCTTTTTGCGGTTTTAGTTCGTAGCTGCCGACCATTGTGTATTGTGTTATGTCCGTGGCACTTTGAGTTTTCCCGTGAAGCTGGCTCTATATATTGTTGTATTGTTGAGTGTTTCTCGTTTGTTGTTACCATTATCATGGCCACCAGTCAGGAGTCATTTGGAACTTACACTGGTATTAGTGTTTACGAAGCCTGAACGGAGGCATAATTTTGGTACCACAGTTGTCGAAAACTCAAGGAACTTCGGTCCTGTCCAATTACGGTGAGGCCCCTTTGTGAGAGCAACGTGGTGGCTGTGATTTAGACCCAAACGGCAAAGAGAGTGGAGGATGAGGTTCCTGGGGATTCTTAAATAGGTATTTCATATTCGCAAACTGATTCGGTGAATTCATGAGGTTGCACTAAAGATCAAGGTGCATTTTGGCCCTATCCAACATAATATTACATATCTTAATGGTAGCAGAAAGTATAATAACACACCGCCTATTATTGCACTGTGCTTTTTCACCTTATTCTTCAGATATGTTTCGTATCGCCACCACATAGTTGCAGTAACATTTTACGCTGGGTTTAGCTTTAAGAACATAGGCCGATGTGTTGACAACATCCAAAGCTTTTCAATTCTTCAAGGATTGAATATCATCATTCTGTAGTAAAAACCATTGGCATTTTTTTTTACGAGTACCCTAACGTATAAGCAATATTAAATTCAAATATTACTTAAACGCTCTTCTTATAATTCCATTAGGCATGCTTACATTATTTCAGTTTAAAATTTTATAATTTTTTTAAATTTTCAACTAAAAAAATTAATTGAAAATGTCATCAAATTGTTACTTAAATACAAAAAGAATAAGTTTTTCTATTTCCGAATCATTGTATTTGCCTCTCTGACCAGTTCCTGCAAAATTGCCAACAAATTTGTTGCACAACATTCTAATTAGTGAAAAAGTTTTTAGAATATTTTTATACGAAAAAAAATAAAGCTTTTTTAGTTACAAGTTAAACTAATAACCAAAAGCCACTGGACAACACAAACCAAACAAATAAGGAAAATAAAAATCAACTTAAAACTAACATGGCCACATAGAAAATAACCATTAACAACAAACAACAGAAACAAAACAAACAACAAAATTTAGAAAAAAATTTCAATTATTGTTTTATTTTTTTTTTAATTTCTTTATTTTTTTTACTAAACTTCTTAAAAAAAATAAAATAAAATTATAAGCCAACGACTACAATGTCGATTATATAGCACAAAAACAACAAAAGCGGAGAGTAAGAAGTAAATTAATAAACCAAAAATATGGTAACTTTTTAAAATACCCTACAGTAAAAAACTAAATACTCTGAAAGTAGTTAGTTGATAAAGAAAGTTTTTGTAGTGATATTGTATATTGTATATTACGGTTTTTGCAAATAATTTTATTATCCTTCTCTGCTTATATACCAAATTTTCCTTTCAATAAGAACTTTGTTCTTAAGAACATAATAAAACCAAAAATTTATTAAGAAAAAATCATTCATTGGAAAGAGAAGAGAATTCGAAGATACAGATATCGACTATTTATTAAAATTTTAAACCAAATAATTTCTGTTTAAACATACTAAGTCCGAGCGCATACCTGAGACGATATCACCAGGCAACTGGAAGATGTTAATATTAGGTCGACGAAATTGATTTAACGGCGTTAATAAAGGGACACCCATATGCTACATAACTATACGAATGACACACTAAGGTTCACTACTTGGTGTACCGGTATAAAGTGAGCGCCAATATACAAAAGTCTCCATAGAGAACATTTATTGTGAAAGAGACTATTATTTATTTTTTTGTGTTGCAATGATATCTGTCAAAAATATTCCGTATACATCATATCACTAAACATGCAATGTTATATTTTTTCATTGTGTTAAAGATGGCGAATCTTGTACCAGATGGCGGCTGCAAAACCAGATAGATTCGCCAAAAAGGCAATGCTGTGTGTCACATCCTTGTGGTCCCACCAGCTTACTACCGACAACAATTGATGAATTTGAACCATACATTGATCGAAAAACCACCAGAATGGGCCACAAGACACGGCAAGGTAATATTGCAACATGATAAAGCAACTGGCTCAGGATACAATTAAATCATTAGTCTGGGAGCTTCTACACCACGCGTCATATTCACGAGACTTAGCTCGTTCTGACTACTATTTATTTTCATCGATGGGACGCGTATTGACTGACCGGCACTTCGATTACTACAAGGAAATCGAAATTTGGGTGATTAATGGGTTTGCTTCAGAAGACAAACAGTTTTATTGGCGTGGAATCCATAAATTGGTTGAAAGATGGGAAAAATGTGTATGAAGAAGTGGCCAATACTTTGAATAAAAAATGCTACTTCCCGTTAAAAATTAGTGTCTTATTCTCACAAAAAACGTTCGTTGAATACCGTTACACCTGGTACTAATAAGAACCTAAAGAAGAAATTATTTCAAATCTTCTTGAGCTTTCAGACATCTAATAAATTAGAAAAAAAAATGAGGGCCAATGAAGGTAAGCACATTTACCGACAATGGTAATAATATTGAGATCAATCATCATTATCATCCCCTCTAGGTTGCCTAACGGCACACAACACGGCCTAAAAGATCTTGTGTGCCATGATGTAATTACAAAAGATGATTCAAATAATAATCCCCCCACACAATCATCAATGCGACACATCCCGCAACTGGTGTCTAATTAACGTAATATAATCGTGCACTGATACTACTCCACTTAGTTATCTTCCATATAAAAATGACAGACCGAAAGGCGAGCTAAAACGGCAACTTCTGCGCCATCCGAATGAAGTCGGGTAAGTGTCTGGTACGAATAGATCTGATCTCCCCCACAAACAAAACCGACTAAAAAACGCAATTTGATCCTGGTAAGCGTAACACAGGTGCACAAAATCTTCGTTTTGATTTCATCCTGATCCAAGCAGCGTTTCGTCTTGTCCAGGCGATGTTTCCTATTAAGATAACATCCTGATAGTAAACCCACGTTCTTACCAATATCTGCTCGTCGTAAAACACAAGAGCTGTAATGACCAATCAGATCAAATTTGCTGTTTCAGTGGTTATGTATCATATATACCCCCTCGACAGCATTTTCTATTTCGAAAAAAATTATTCGACCTTCAGAGCACATAGCGTTTCAGAAAAATCAGCGAATGGCTTTCAAATAAATTCTTGAATTACTACAGCCCTACGCTTTTAAAAGCCAACCAAAACTGTTAATAGCATCAGATCACCTATAATACATCGGCATACGCCTGCAATGTTTTCACTTGAAAAGTGTGATCCAACAAGCGTTGTTGTTTGCCCATTATGCTGTGTGTCTGTCGGCTAAAAATTTATTTACCAAATTCTTAAAAGAAGCGACTATGTTTGGCCATGTGGCTTTTATAGATTCCCAACGTTTTATTTTTTTCGGTAGCATATGGCTTTCACAAGGTAACTTTGTCTTGTTTCAGTTTTTTTGTAATTATTTTTGTTTTTCAGTTAAAAAGGTAATCAGTCGACTGTAGCAGATATCTTTAATAGATGTTAGTACTACTATCTGGCGTTGACTACAAACAACTTACTCTGCATATTTTATATAGTGATGGTTTGGTGCCCTGCTGTTACTACTCAAAATAGACTTTGCCACTCATAAGTCTAAATACAAATATATACGTCTTTTTACAAAGAAAATCTTAAAAAATGGCTATTGGATAGGGTATTATAAAGTCTAAGCTTGACCTGCTTCAATTACGTTACTTCTCATTTTTGTTCTTGTTTTGTTGTACTTACATATGTTAACACAAGGCTAAAAAAAAAAATCTGTTTATTAATTTTAAACATTTTGCAAAATAGCTGCAGGACTGGGACTTGGTAATTCTTTTAAAAATTAAAAATAAAATGGAAATAAAAATAAAAAAATAAAAAAATATAAAATAAAAGCTAAAATAAAACAACCCAAATAGACTCTACCATTTGGGATTTTTTAAAAGGACTTGACAAAAAATCTTTATATTCATATCAAATCTAATGCACTGCAATTTAACGCTTATACCCAGAAAAAAAACAAGCGAAATTCAACAAAAAAGACCTTAAATAAGAAAAAAAAAAAAAACTGGCCAATGTGGGAAATCTGAAATTTAACAATGCTCAACGTAAAAACCAATCTGAAAACAACTTTGATTAAGAATTGCTCTTATTTGTTTTCACATTTGCCAACCCAAAATAAAAAATTAGAATTTTCTATTCCAAAACGTGCAACATTTATTTCGAAATAAAAATATTTTTAAATTAAAGTTGAAAATATTCAAATCATTACAGCACAACTTTACTTTAAAGGTGTAGAATCTTTAAATCGAGTACTGCCAAGATTGTGTTACCAATACTACTGTAGTAGTATAGTTCCAAACCATTTAATGTTTTTAATGCAAAATACAATAAATTTGTTTAAAAAATTTTATTCGAAGTAAATAATTTAAAATAACATATTTGGTAGTTTATATTCTATCAAAAATGTTATAAAATAAATAAAGGGTCCGCCAAATACTTTTTTTTTTGAAAATGCTATCAAAAAAAACTACTGAATATTTTCTCAAATTTCTTTTTTATTCGAAAGTATAATCCTTCCGGTTAATAATGGAAAATGGCTGCCTCGGCTGGCCATGCAGTAGCCTACACGATCGGTCCAATTTCTAAGCACATTATCGATTGTGTGCAGCTGTACTTCAACATGGCAGGTTAACGATTGCCATTGACTGTAGCGGCCACTCCTTGCTCAGTTTCGAAGGAAAATGGCCCAATTATGCCTCTGGACCGAATTCCGCATGAGACAGTGACTCCTCTTGAGTGTATCGGCTTTTCAATGTATGCGTGCTGGTTTTCTATACCACAAATGCTTATGCATACCCGCCAAGATCAAAATAATCTTCATCTGAAAAGCTGATTTTTTGGCAAAATCGTAAGTCGATCGCAGGCCCACTTAGCAAAGCGTATACACAACCATATTCGTTCAGCGGAAGGATAAAACTAATTATCTGTCAAATCAGACATGAGCTTAGTATTACTATTCACGAAATAAGCACTTGTTGAAAAAAAAACGTTAGATGGCGGATCCTTTATCTAAAATACATATATTTCATCAAACAAAATTTCCATATGTATGGCAGAGATGACATCGTGCAATGAGAGTACTTCTACTAAAGGAAGAATTAAATATATGGGTTATCAATACCATTTTTCCATGTTAAAATACCGGCTGTTCTTCGGTCTACTCAAATTGAAGCTTAGAATATTGAAATATGTAAGGGGGTTAAGGCTTTTGTGGGATGGAGATATTGAGACTGATTAGAGACTGCAGGACTGCTCTTAAGGGGCTTATGAACCATTATGTGGTCCGATTGTGCTGGCTACCGGGTCACTGCAGTATCAACGGCAACAAAGTTGCCAACGAACTGGCAGGACTGTACTCGGAGAACCGGTCTTTACCTGTAAAACGATTGATGTAATCACCAATTGGACATCTCTTCAGAAAAGCAAGATAATGGATCACGGTAAAAGCCGAAAGTTCATTGAGTGATAGAAGTAATTGCAAGTTATTCCTTTGAACTAAAAACCACACCGAACCGTAAATTTTTGTGGATGAAATGGTTGCCCTAATATAACTTTTGAATTCTCTTCATCCCAAAGGCGGCCGTAAAGCTAAAAATGAGCTTCGTTGGAGAAGATTATTTTGTTAGAAAAATTATCATTTTCTTCTTGTTTTTCAATGGCTCAAGACGCGAATTGCCGACAATTCAATATCAATATCACATTATAATATCGAAGTGTATTTTTGTTGAATTTAAAATACTCAATCTTGAATTTTATTAATTTAAAAAAGTGCAACGTGAAGTTAAATATAATAAAGTCTGATTTCTGAATTAGTTTAATATCCAAGACGACAACCGCAAGTTCAAAATATTTCGACGTCGATTTTAAAATGGCAAAACATAAATTTAAAAGCGTATGTTTTTAAATTAAAAAGTAAATTTTCGATTCGTTGTTAAGAATATTAAATGCTTAAAATAAAAACTTATTTTTGATTCAAGGTTATTCCTCTTTGATTTTACTTTGTTGTAATTTTAATTCAAAGTTGTGCTACCCACATTTAAACATTTTAGAATAAAGTTACACAAACCAAAATTCCAAATACATAAAAATTGAAAGCCGTCAAATAAAAGTTGTTTTTATTTGTCAAAAAAATAAATAAATAATTTTGGTAATTCTGAAATCTTAAGAAGTCAAATAAAAAATTAACATCTTTATAAAATAATTTTAATTTATTTATTACTCTTGCCGATATTACAAAGTAAGTAAGTACATTTAAATATCTTTCTACTATACATACACACTCCAGCAACCGCAGGCAATATGTTCAATTGTCTCCAGTTCATCCCTTCCTCACACATTCAAAAAAAGACCGAAGTATCATATTCCCATTGGAAGGTACCCAGTTTGTTCGGCACTTTCCAAAGTTATGGGGAGTATGATTAATCATTACCTTGTGAAATATTTAGAGACAAACAATTTGCTGAGCGATCGCCAATATAGTTTCTGTAAGGGTCGCTCTACTGGTGATCTGCTGGCACTACTCTCTGAAAGGTGGAAGAGGTCAATTCATGGATTTGATGAGAGTAACGTTGTGGCCCTGGATATTTCCAAGGCGTTTTACAGAGGCTATCATATCCAAACTTATTGATTTTGGTGTCAGTAGTCACAGCTCTCGATTCATATCGAGCTTTCTCATAAATCACACTATAAGAGTGGTTATAGATGGGCTCTCATCCGACGAGTTCAAGATAAACTCAAGGGTACCGCAATTCTCTCTTCTTTCTCCAACTCTATTTCTAATATTTCTTTTATTATTAATATTATTATTGGGGCGAAATGGAGAATATGAATGACACACTTACAAGCGACTTGGCGAAAATCTCTGAGTGGGGTCGCGTGAACAGGGTCGACTCTAACGCGCGCTAGAACCAATGTTGTTTCTTGACATACAGATGTGGTGGCGTATTGTCATCTATATCTATGAGTAATGAGATATTGAGGAATCAGATGCCCTTGATATTATGGGCATGAGTATTCACTGTGACCTTCATTTGAACGAGCACGTATTTCGAATGCCGACAGAAGCATTCAAGTGCCTCGGTTTTTTTTTTGGCAGGTGCAGGAATTACTTTACTCCACCTGATCTCCTTAATATTTACAAGACCTATATCCGACCCAAATTGGAATACTACTCTCATGTATAGGCCGGTGCTTCAAGAGAGGGTGAAGGTTCTTATTGATGAGGGTAGGGTAGCCAACCCTATCGATTCATTAGAGCATCGTAGCAATCTGGCGTCGGTTTCATTGCTCTATCGGTACTATAACGATATATGTTCTGACAAAATTAAGGAACTCCTAGCGCTCATCCCTTAGTAGTTGATTGTGCTGTGAATCGCACAAAGCATTATAGGGAGAATTCGTTCTTTTGTCGCGCTGTTCGTTTGTGAAACAATCTTCCCTGCCATTTAAGACATGAGAACATGAAACACTACTCCCTCTATCCTCCTTCCCACAACCTATTTTTCTAGTACCAGCACAATGCTCTGCATGAGTAGGGGTTAACCCCGAAGTGCTGGTCTCAAACAAAAAAGGAGATAGTGTTCCGTTATTACGAATAAATTTAACACTTCTAAGTGTTCTCCTATCCAACTCCCAGAACTCTCGATTCATCCAATTTGGAGCTTTGGTCTTTGAGATTTTGCAGTCTCTCCTATCACACTCTAAGCTTCAGATTTTACCAAGACCCATTATTTTGCCTTTCTAAAGATATTACCTAGTCCGATCAATCGTTCCACAGGTAAAGACCTGTTCTCTGAACGCGCAGTTCGATGAGAATTCTTTCGATGCTGATACTGCTTTGACATAATATCCAGCACAATCTGATTTTAGAATAGTTAATAAGAGCAGTCATACAGCCACTAATCTGTCTCAATCTTACTGCCCGACCAGAGACTTCAGTGTCGCTTTGCCGTCAACGTAAAGTTGACCTAAGAGCCAGTGTTTTAGCATGGAAAACGCTGCAGCAATCTGAAAGTCTAATATCTATATATATTATAGACTTATTTCAGTTCCTTCTTAAATCTTAGACTCATTAGTGCTTAACCATCAAACAGAGTGGCTGATTTTAGCTATTCACCTATTGACCACTGACCACTTCGTTGTACTACTCGTGTGGCCTTTATATCCTGATAACACTATGCCTGATTCGCTAAGACTAATCAAATTGCTTGACATTACTTTGTTGCAGTACTTGACAAATTCAACCATGTTGAAGCCTTTTACGAAAATGTGCGTTCAAATAAAAATCTATTTCGTTCACTTCTTGATTTTTTTTGTCCAAAATAATCGATCAAATATGTCCACAATCGGGAGAATTGTGCGCAAGTGCACGGCATTGTCTAGTAAATCGCACAACGCATTATAGGGAGAATTCGTTCTTTGTTCGCAATGTTCGGTTGTGAAATAAGATTCTAGCGAAAGTATTTCCTGTCACTTACGACATAAACACTAACGTCCATAAACAATACTCCCTCTGTCCTCCTTCCAATAACCTATTTTCCTGGTACCAGTACAATGCACTGCATGAGTATGGGCCATCCCCTGGATGTTACCGTTACCCAATTTTAGCAACTATTCCGTAAAATGAATATAATTTGATCTCATATTTCAGTCAACTAATGGGTTTAACAATAAGACCATAAGAGCGATCTTTCCACAGTATTTTCAAAAGCTTACAACTGGTATTTTTACTATTATCCCTGACCAGGCACTGGAATCTGTTGTGTCCCTTGCGGTCTGCGGATTACTATAAGTGATAGATAATGTGTTAATGAGAGAATATTAAACAAACAAACAAATTATGATCAAAGGCAACGATTAATTTTGATTTCTACTGCTCACGACTCTATTTTTAAATGAAGCAATCAAGGAAAGAACGACTAGAACTGGCCAACAGAAAAAGTGTTGTATTTCATCATGTCAAGCCACACACATCTTCAATTACTCTTAAAACTGATCTACACTTGAGTGGAATGCTTTAATATTGACGACACGTATGTGAGGTCAGACACCATCTGACTACCTACTTAAGATATTATGTAGTTTGTAATGTATTCTTTCTTATGTAAAAAGGCGGGTGGTATCGAAGCTTCTTTATTATTTACGCTTCGAAACTACTGGAATTTTTAACTAAGCTGCTAAGTTTTTTGTTTAAGCAAGCACTACACCACGCCAGCCTTGCTACAATTACATATCCCTATTGCATTTTTGATGAGAAATAATAAACTGACTTGAGTAAATGTAACATTCTTGTTTATTATTCCTTTAAGTTTTACAATGCAAACGACAATTTATTTTTAATATTTTATAATCACTTCATGGTTACTACGTGCCTTTACAAAAGTGTTTCATTGTCACAACTAAAAATAAAAAAATTATTTTTCATTAAACAACATACTCAAGATATGTATGGATTGTGAATTGCAATAAAATATTTTCTATCTATGAATTTTGTAATAATTTAACAATTTCATAAATGTTTACGGTCTATGAATTTAAGGATATTCTTATCATTTCTATTATTATTTTATTGTCAAAATATTTTTGAAATTAAAATTCTTAAACATAAGATTTGTATGAGAATGCACATATGTATGTATATATCTATGTACTCTATGTACATTTACACATATGCATATGCATGCAATCGCCTTACAAATTATTATTTGAATAAAAATAAAAATAATAATTTAAAGGATATTTTATTTCGAACATTTTGAGAATATCAAACGCTTTTTGCCAAATGAAAACAAACAAAAAGAGTTTAAAGACAATCAAAAACGATTTTGTGATACCCTACTCTATACAATAAACTAACTAAGGATAGTAAATGCAAATACACATCATCGAATAAGATGAGTACTCAAAAGCTACCACTTATTCAAATATCCACGAGAGGGTGGAATAACCTCTGTTTAAGAATATGCTGAGGCAAAACACTCAACACCAAACAGCCTACGCCAAAGGTGGCCAGAGAGAAAACTAAGCTTAAGTGTGTGTTGAAGAAAAGAACTGAAAAGTTAAGGGATATTTACCCGTAACTCGAGATCTTGGAGGTGTTTCGAAAATATCAAAAAAGATCCTTGTTCCGCTCGCCAGCGTCTATCAGAAAAATAGTATCACTTGCCAGGTATTTTTTTTTTTTTTTTTTTTGTTACACGGTGTTATCATTTCGTAACTACTCTGTGCGTAGTAATTAAAGTTTTTATGATGTCGATATAAAGATATGCAACGAAGTAACGAATTTGAAGAGGGATGGTTGGTTGTGTGGCAATCAGATTAATACTCGTGGGATAAAATTTAAGCAGGCAGTTGAGATGCAGTCTCTAATATATAATAATAATATATACTATGAGAAAGCTTTCAATTTTATACATAGGCAACGTATATGATATGAGTCAAACTGTTAATACGCAGAAGTAAAGCAAAGATTCCAGTACACTGTTCTACGTGGAGATAAAGTGTATGAACTTTTTGACATCATCTCTGGCGTAAGACAGGTATGTTTACTATCGTCGTTGTAAAGGGTGTCCACCATTGAAGTATCATTTTGATTTTAATAAAAATATTTTTATTTCAGTTTATCTATTTGTAATAATTTGTTCTACTCGATAATGTTGGTTTTAAACACTTGAACTGATGTGGGACCATTGCTGTACACTTTCGAAAAAATCTAAAGGTTTCAAACCGCACAATATTGGTGGCCAATTTACTCCTCCTCTACGAGAAATAATGCAATTTTCGAAGTTTACTTTTAAAAGATCCATTTTTTCTCTTGCTGTATGATAAGTGGTACTATCCTATTGAAACTATATATTTGCTACTTCTAAATCTTCAATTTTCCGGTACAAACAGCTTCGGATCATCTTTTGTAGTGATTTCCATTAACCGTAATCCATTTCCATTTTCCATTTCACCAAACTGTAACTTTTGTGGATGTAATGGTTGCACTAGGAGAACTCTTCATCCCAGCAGCGACAATTCTGCTTATTGACGTAGCCATTAAGCTGGGAATGAACTTCATCGGTGAAAATTATTTTGTTAAAAAAATTTTAATTTTCTTCCAGTTTTTCGTTAGCTCAAGAAACAAATTATCAACAAAATGCATGGTTAGCTTGTTTTAATACTTGAGTCAGCTGGATCTTATAAGGCTGTACGATGCAAAGTATTGAATAATGTGGATCGTTTGATATTTAATTGCTGCGAACGATAATTAATGGGTGTTTTTGGATTTTCTTTAGCACTTCTCTCACAGCTGCTATATTCTCTGTTGAGCGCCCACTACGTTGATAAATTCTGTTTCTTTGATGGTTCTGTTTCAGGAACGGAACTAGTTTTTCGAATTTATCAAACATCTGCATTTCTCTATCGAATTTTGTTCTTCGTGTAAATTTCCATGTTAACTAACCGGAATGTATATAGAATCTGAGAATAAAAATTTATAATAAAAATTACAAGTAGAAAAGAAATGGCAGCAAATTTAAAATGCGATGCAGAGCAAAAACAGAATCCGTGGAATTCTAAAGAATCCTTTGATAAATTAAAGCTCTTCTACAGAATTTGAGAACTCATTGATACATTTATGCAAATGCAATTCGAACACATGCGGTGTTGTACCAAAGCTACATATGTATTCAAAACCTGTGTTTTGTCCGTGCTTCTCTGTGGTTGCTACAGAGGTCATATAAAGTAAAGTGAGAGATTTGTAAACCGATGTTTTACAAGGAATATTTGGCCTCGTATAATCGGTAAGTAAGAGCTTATGGTTATAGCAGATATGTATAGGAAATACAAAAACAGAAGCAAACTTACAATAAGCGGAAGTGATAAGAAGCACAAACCAAGCATAAATCTAGTATATATATAAGTTGTGCCACAAAACGCTGCTTATCAAACCTAACCTAACTTAGATAAAAATGACCTGCTCTTTTCCCAACTGTTTTAGTTTCATTACTATTCCTGAAATTAGTTTCTTTGAATTTTTTTTTCTGAATTTCTAACACCTGTCAGTTTTATTAAAATTTTAGACAACTTTTATACGTACGACTACTGCCATACATCCTGTCAAGACTTTCTTTTATCTTTTAGTTGTTGTTTTTTAGTGACTCTTATTTCTTGATATGTTGAGAGGCTTATTTCCATACATATTTCGTCTCTTTTTCTTACTTTATTATTTAAAAGGAGTTTTCCTATATTCTTAATAAACAGACTTGAAACGCAAAATGAAAAAGAACCATAAATAAAACAAATCCTAACTTTTTACAGTTCATAATAAATAGATTGTGTATCAAGAGTTTTTCGTTTAACAGAATATTGTTGTATGTAAAATTCATAGAATAATAGAAAATACTTGGAAAAAAAAGGAGAAAAAACAATATTTGAGTGCATCTTAGTATTAGAATCCAGATATTTTAACGATTTACTTCAAGTAAAATCTAAGTCTCAGAGTTGTAAACTGTTTCTTTTTGGGCCATGTTGACCGAGTATTGGTGGTAGCGATCTTTATGAATTCCACCTTTTTCTTTAAGACTAGAGTATCAGTATTAAGACTCTTCTGTAAGGAATACAAAGAAAGTCTGTCTTAATTGAGTGCTATGGGAGTTCATAACTTTGATTTATTTTGTAAAGGCTATTATAAGGTTTTCGTTTTCTTAACATAATAAACAGCATGCCAAAAAGATTAGCTAAGGATTACATGGAGGTAGCGATTTGTATACATACATATGTTTCGGGTATTCTTTTTAGAGGTTCATAAACTTTAGTTCGCAACACTGCTTCATTTCACAACCGATTTAATAGCTGTTAGTTGCTCTTTGCTTAGTTTGTTTTAACATTACATTATGGATACAATAACAATGATTCTGTTGATATTGAATTTCCATTGAAAATTTTCCTCTCTGATGAAGCTAATTTTTTAATGAATTAGTACTTAAATAAACAGACTTGGCGCATTAAGTGTAATGATAACATTATTCAACACAAGTTTTGTTCCCTTTAATTTTTTATTATGTTGATAACTTTGACAAAATTTGGTAACTTTGGCAAAAAAATACAAAAAATTATTACAATATTCTACTGAACACTATCATATTACATAGGATTTCCTTGAATCAATGGCTTTAGGTAGATCACATTGCAAACTTCAGCAGTAATCTGCTATCATATGTAAGTTCCACCTACCCTGATAATGTTCTTCCATTGTCCGAAGGTCCTGATGAAATCTTTCATCCAGCTTTTGTGGAAATTGTCATCATAGCTTACACAAGTTTGATATCAAGTTCTCAATGAATGACATAGCTTTGGACTCGACTGTAGTCATTGATTTAACAAATTTAGGATATTTTAAGAGCTGCTTAATCTGTGGCCAATCAAAAATACCCATGGCTTGTACTGTTTATGCAATTTTGTTTTTAAGTATTGATATAACACAGTTATCACAAATTCAGATATAGGTTTTTAATATTTTTCAAATATATAAAAACCAACATCAATATAATATAGTATATTTTAGTGTCCAATAAAAAACGTGAATCTAAGTAAAAATAGCAAATGAGGCAAAAGTAAATGAGACAAAGGCTGTTAGAGAACTGTTACTGTTACCATATTTAAAAAATGTGGGCCAATTTGATAAAGAAGCAAAAAAAGATAAAATGAAACAGACAATTTTTCTTGTTTTGTTGAGCAGTTTAATCCACAAGTTTTACCCGAAACACTATTACATCCACATAAAGCTACAGTTTGGTGCATTTTATGGGCTGGTGGAGTCGTTGGTCCATATATCTGCAAGGACCATGATGGTCACAATGTTACAACAGGACGGAGCCACGTGACACAAAGTTCGCGCTACAATTGATTTACTCAAAAAAACTTTTAATAAAAGATTAATTTCACGTAATGGTTAATTAATTGGCTACTCAGATCGTGTGATTTAATCGCATTGGATTATTTTGTTTGGCGTTATGTAAAGTCACTTGTCTACGTCGATAAACCAGAGACAATTGAACACCTGGAATTCAACATTCAAAGAGTTATTGGCGAAATACGTTTGTGATAATTGGTGCTCCAGATTTCGCCTTACTTACGCCAGCCGTGGCGGCAAAAAAATCATAGAAAAAAATCGTAGAAAAACACTTGATAGATATGGGCTCACTTAAGCTCGGTTAGAAATTATCGGTAGATGACTCTAAAATGTAATATCTTTGGTAATAATAATTGCATTGCTGAATTATCCTGCTAAAAGATATCCATATTTAAAAATTTATTTATTTTGCTTTTGTATAAAAGACAAGGTAAGAATGCATTACAGTTTACGGATACGATGCTGTAACTATAAAAGTAACAGCGAAAAAAAAATTTTTGATAAAAATGTAATCCATTCTGTTCGTTCACTGAAAAAGTCGATGAAATCATGGAAGAAATATTGAGAATGACTGACAAATAAGCAGCGTGGACGGTGCTAGTAAACTGGGCATTAATCAGCACACAGCTATCAACCATTTGAAAAAAGCTAGACACACAAAGAAGAAGCCCGTCATTTGACTATCAAATGAACTAACATTTAAGAATTCAGTTTAATGAATTTCAATGTGCGATACACTGCGTAAAAGTAATGAAATCAAATCATTTCTTAAGGAAACGATTAACGAACAATGAAAAGCAGATCACTTACTACAATAATGTGTGAAAAAGATCATAAACAAAGCAAGCTGAAGCTTCGCCAACAATGTTAGTATCAGGCTTGACATCAACAAAGGTAATGCTGTGTGACTGGCGGAGTTGGAAGGGAATTGTTCATTATGAATTCTACAACCAGGTCATTCGATTAGTTTTGATCTTTACTGTCAACAGTTAAATCGATTGAAGTGCGGAAATAAATAAATCCTGTTGAGTGCGATGCACAAGGATAATTGGCTCCTGGAGTGAGAGTGTACTTGCTCGGGATTTGGGAAAATTCTTTCGGGCTGGGATCGAGTTGATTTTAGCTGTCGTATTATTTTGATATTTAGAGCAGATTTTATTAAACTCTGTCGAAAGTTTCCATCCATTTAAGTTTCTGCATTCTGTATGTGCCTAGAACTTCTTCATAAGCAAAAAGTAATTTAAACACAAGATATACTTCATTTAAATAATAAAATTTCAATTCATTTTTGTGCATTTATTTATTTTTTGTTTTGTATTTTCCTAAAATTTTTTTTCTATCATTCTACATCATCATCATTCAACATTCATTTATTCTTTCTTAGTATTTTGATGCAATGCTTTTTCATAATAATGGCTTTAAGTTCACAATATTCTAGTTTATGTTTTGATGTCAGTCAGTACTTTTGAACACTTGTTTTTGTAGAGATGCATAGTTTTTTAGGAAATATTTAATAGGACAAAAAAATTTAGTAAAATAATTTTAAGTATTTTACATGTATGTATGTATCTACTGCCATGAATAAAAAGTGTATACACTTATATACATATTTATATACTTACAAATGTATATCCATATGTATATGTATTTTAAATAAATTCATTATTTAACTGCTTGAAACTAAATGCATTTTTTGTGGTTTTGCTTACAGTCTAGCGAAGTAGTCTAAACCGCTTGTCAGAAATTGAATTCGTAAAAAGTATTTTTTAATAGAATTTTAAGTGAGCATGGCAGTTCCAACACACACACACACACACACACACACACACACACACACACACACACTTAGTAACATATAGGGTGTATTTTTACAGTTACGCAAGTTTAAATCATAATAAAACAAAGAAATATATTTTTAATATTGATTCAGAAATTAGGTTTGGCACACCTGCCATTATTACATTGCTAGAAAAGATAAACAAAAGCCGCAAAAAACTCTACGTGCTGTTTACAAATAACCAAATCGAAATCAACAACAGCAGAAATGTAGTAGATAAAAATAAACGGCAACAATAAAAAACAGCAAGAAAAGAAAACAATGAACAGACAATAACAAGCAACAACAATCACAAAGAACTGATAGAAGTAGATCTCTACATAAGCATGGCTTCATAAGAACTAAAAAGAAAATAAAAGAAAGAAATAGAATCTACTTGATAGGTTCGAGAGATTTTAAAGTGTTGTTTACTCAGCTATATACTCGTAAAAGGCACATCAGTGCGGACAGCAGTCAGTTTTTGTGTACCTAAGTTGTAACAATGATCGAGTGGGAAAATCTTTAGGAAGAAAAGTCTGTGGAGTAATTGCTGTTCTTTACAAAGTTGTAAACAGAAATAGTGATTAAGAATATAAATGGTTATTGCTCGTGAAAATGTTAAGAGCAGTGTAACACAAAACTGTGTTAAACAAAGAATTATTAATTAAAACCAAACCCAAGATTTATTTTATTTTAACTGCAATCTACGAACTCATAAATAAGCGTTTTTAAAAGATAAAAACGTAACAATATCAATGAAATGTGACATTAATGATTAAATATGCTTTATTCCACGGCAATCTGAAACACCAAAATTCACACACTTTTCCCAGCAAATGTGCCCGTATTTCGCCAATAACTTTTCTTCCCTTCTTTATCTTATTTTTTCTGTTCTCTCTCTATTCTTTTTATGATCGATAGGCCCGTTTTTTCTTCTTTTCTCTTATCTTTTAGAATGCATCCACAATGGACCTCACTTATATGGCACTACACTATCACGTCAGCTGGATCTATCCTGCGCTAACTGGCGTTTCTGCAACACTTGGTCGAAGATCTGGTTGCCGCTTTCCGCCTTAAAATACCGTATCAAAGGCCTGTATTGTCGGAATTTCTTAATGCGCTTTACTGTACCAACGTATGCGGTATATATCTCCTACTCGTAGAGGACCGATGATCTTACGAAATCGTCGTTCACGGTGTTAATGCTCTTCATTCACCACGAGATGCACTTTAGACGTTTCTCTTTCTGGACTGGAGCACGCAGAGGATATAAAGCGGGTATTAAGTTGAAGTCACATGACAGGGAATCACTTTGTCTAAAATCTCATGTAATACCAAACGACTCAGAGAGGTTCTTCTCAATTGTGACAAGCTTTCTGGCGCTCAATGTCATACTGCATAGTCGTATAAATTCAGCTGGGATACCAAATTCAGACATGGTGGTGTAGAGGTCAATGGATAGGTTGTGTGTGTCGATATTCTTCTCATATGTTTTTTCCGAGATTTGCCGTATTGTAAAAATCTGGTCGTTTGTTGACTTACCAGGCCTGAAGCCACACTGATAGAGCCCGATCACCGAGTAGGTGATTAAATTTTGTAACAAGATGACATTTCATAAAATATTTGGCTGCAATAGATACAGTGGAAATCTCCGTCTCTGGTCAAACTGAAGACTAAGCTGCTAATTTGAACTTAACTTGAGTTGGTAATCGATTTAGTCATAAACCCGTGTTAAAAAACTCTTATAGTCTTAATTGATTAGAGTATACGTGGTTTTCTTAAGGTATACTTTTACAATTATGTTAAAATAAGTCAATGGTCCTTACTTCAGTGCTGTAACAATCGAACTGATAATCCTTGCGCTAGTTTAGCTATTTGTTAGAGCAGACTATCCGTCTAATATAATCTTTCAACACTGTAGCGAATTTGGTCAATTCCTAGTTCGGTTGGGTTAGGTAAGTTGGTGGACGCCCCTAAAGAGAAGGAGTCCCACTTTAGCCAGATATTTGGCCCATTGTGATGCCAACCCTGGGATCAAACAGCTTCCGTAGGAACCCATTTAGCCTCCAAAATAAATCTAGCAATTGCGGCCACCTTTATTCTGGAGAGCTCAGTCAAAGATGACAAAAAGTAGGAGTTCCAGAACCTTCGCCTTCTGGCGGCAAAAACCGGACATTGGCACATAAGGTGAAAGACAGTCTCTCCTTCTCTTCCAAACCACAATTCCTGCAAAAATCATTCGAGGGAATGCCAAGTATATCGGCATTCCTCCCGATCAGACAGTGATCCGTCAGGATCACAATTGTACGGTGTATGACCACCAGGCTTAGGGAGAGAAGATATTTAGTCTTTCTTTCATCGGGTTCGGTCCAGCAGAGCCTGGCGATAACGCACGAGCCCCCAAGCTGCCAACGATGTTGAGATTTCCATAAGAGACCTGCAACATTCGTGGACCAGGATAGACGTCGAGGTGACATAAGCGAGAGACCTTATCGCAGCCCAACTTTCCGAAAGGATCAGACGATTCTCAGAGAGAATCTCTCCATCTAACAACCATTGCACGGCCTTCAATATGGCCATGACCTCTGCCTGAAACAGGCTGCAGTGATCAGGCAACCTGTAAGATAGCCTTGTGTCAGAATTTCTCATGAATATACACATCCCACTCTGCCCCGCATCTTAGAGCAGTCGGTATAAACCTCAAGGGCATTCTGAGGGAACTCCCGTCCATCGTAGATATGTCAGCGTGAAATCTCCTATCGAGAAAGTTCTGAGGGATCATTTAATCGATACGGATGTCTGAGATTCCCAGTTAATTATTCGTAAAAAGTTTCTCGTGGTGTAGAACATCATATTAGTGGGACTTGACTATCTGTAACGCTCTGATTTATTATAGTTTTTTTTTTCTTTTCGGCACACTCTTACACTATCTATTTGTTTTCTTCTAATTTCACATTTTTTCTTCGTTCTTGCCAAATAAACAAACGTAAAGCTTTAGGAAAATATGTTGCAATGTCACAAAAAAATAAATAAAATAAATAAATTAAATAAAAAAATACAAAAATGAAGAAAGAAAAACAATCTTTGAATTGTCAAGCATTCGGTCAAGACGTGCACGTTGTTCAAAATGGACCAGAAAGCAATTGGACTCAAATATTGGCTGATACACACAAACTGCAAATATTGAGGAAGAGAATATAATGAGATATTGCACAGTGTTTAAGCAAATATATATGAGCTTAAAGAAAATATATTGGCTATTTTCACACAAAGAACTCAGTACTAATAAAATTAGTAATAAAATTTGTTTGTAATTTTAATATTTTATATCTTTTTTAAAGATTATTTTATTTTACAACATTGTGGTTGGCAAATCAACTGTCTATGCCGGCTGCTTGAGAAAAATATCATTTGGTTGGAAAATAATCTCAAATTTTGGCAAAATACCAAAAAAATGTCTGAATTCTCAATCGTCGTGGCCATTTTGACAATATTTTTTTCCACATGAAATTAAAACAAAGCCATAAATGCTAGAATAAGGAAAAGTAATAAGAAATACAATTTTAAAAAAGTCTATTAGGTTTTAAACCACAGTAGGAAAAGAATTGAATTCGTTCCTAAACAGCAATTCTTTTTGCGAGCCGAATTTTAAAAGAATTTAAAATACGTGAGAAGAATCAAAAACAAAAGAATTTAAAAATATAATTCGGAACGCAAACTGAGACGAAAAGAATCAAAGCAAGTTGAAAACGAGCAATTCTTCTTAGTAAATGTTGTTTGTGTAATATAAAACTTGCATGTGTGTGAGACTTATAGGTCGCCGCACACGAAATATACACACATACACACATACGCATGCACGGTATTACGCATTTAATCTTACAGAGACACCAAGCTTTGAAATGAATTGCTCATCTTTGATTCTTCTTCGCTAATTTTTAATTAGTTCGCAGTATAAAGTCGTGCTCACGAGCTTAAGAACAAAACAAAATTTTAAATTTGTGCCCACGTGTCGAGCAAAAAATATTTGAGCAAACTATATGACTCGTGCGCACGAATTAAAAAAAAACTTACGAGCACGCGTCAGAAAACGGGGGAACCAAAGAAAATTCCGCTCACGAGCCGAGTTTTTACGTACTGTGCTTTAAGCGACTTTTATAAAATATAGGCCATATTTCATAAAATCTTTGATGACTTTTATAAATATTTAATACATTTGTTAGCAGCACCAGGCACATACTGCGTGGGTCCAATGAGTAGTTCACTCTGTGCTACACACAACTGTATGTCCACTATCATTTTAAAGGTATATATCATTGTCACTCCTTATCAGCTAACCAGTTAATGTTACTAAGGAGTGCAGCTTGTAGAATCTTATCTTATTTTAAGCAAGATCAATACCATTTTATAGAGAGTGCGCTGACCAATCTTGCGGCTTTTGACAAATTGTACGATATTGGCTCTTATCTTATCTATATCTAAGAAAAATAAATGGGCGTTGAGATCTATCCTTTGGGAGACACATTATCGGTTTAACCCGATGGCTCAAGGACAGAAAGGAGTCGAGTTTCTCTTCTGATAAACTTGAAACTTTTTCTCATACTGACAAATAATTGCACTCTTTTCCACCGGACATGTTCACGAGGCCTATCAGGATATGAACTTTCAAAGTCTTGGGAACTATTGGCTTGGCAAAATAGATATGGTGGTGCGGACGGAGTCCACAAGTAACGATTTAACGCAGAGGACCTTAATACAAACAAGGGCTTCTGGTTGCGCTGTCAGTCTTCATAGACAAATGGGTGCTAAACATAGACCAATATCATTGCTTGTATAATATTCAGAATGCTCTGACTTTCTTTGTCTATAGAAAGGATTATGTCTTTTCTTAGGTTTGAAAGCGAATCAGAGGCTCCTCACAGGCAAAATAAGTGTGCGCTGTACCACTGAAGTAGTTGTTGCTACTGTGGAAGTTATCGGGGTAAGGAGAAAGACGAATAGGTACAACACCTTCTGTGTAACTTCCACGCTTTGTTGAAGTTCAGACTAAGGCTCAGACTGTCATGTTCTGGACCATCTCAGGGATACTACACTGTTCAACTTTGTAAGGGGTTGTCTTACGTGAGGGACTCACGAACTGAATTTTCAGGTTTAGATGGGGACCAGGCATCTCTGCCATGTCTGCATTTTTGGTCTCCTTTATAGTTTTGTCCTCTAAATGATTGCACATCAAAAAACCTCAGAGTGAGTTCACGAATCGTGGCCAACACACATAACCTAACCTAACCTTTCAGCTTCTGGGATAGATTTTCGATTATCTGCTAAGTCTGACCAGAGAGCAAATTGCCAAACTGATGGCGTTTGTAATACATATACTCGTAGTATACATATATTTTTATCGATCATATGATTTAAGACAAAGAGGCCCTCGAATCTTAATTAATTATAGAGTTTCGGAACAGTAAATGAATAATATAATACATACTAGTTTGATGATATGTATGTTTTCTCAACAATTTATCGCCGGCTCCGAGGGGCAGATGTATTAGTTAAAAAAGTTTTTAAGAGCGTAAATATTCGCTAACAATGTTATGAGGTAATAGCACTTTTAAAAATAGTCAGATGGTGTCGTCTGGAATTGAAGTGAGGACCTATTAGCGGGTGCTTTATCTGCCATATTTCTGCGGCACATGTTAGTATGTGGCGTAACTTTTTATATAAGAAAAGACATCTGCTTGTATCTGCACTTGCTAAGTACAAACTGTATTCGTTACTGTGGTATATATAGTCAGGCTAATACTGATTAAAAAGCAAAATTTGTTTCCGTCACTCCTCTAGGGAGGACATTGGCTTTCGCCTTCATATAATTGTGTGTAGTAGAGAGGATCCTTGCTAAGCGGTGATAGTGATCCCTACTTAGCATTGTAATTTTTTCACAGTAGGTGCTGCTTTCTCCTGACGCTTGTCAACACCGCGCGAGAGATAAGCAGGATGATCAGGGAAGTTTCTTTAGATGGATTCGTCTGTAGGTAGGTAGAAGTCTCTTTATCAAACACTCGAAGCTGCAATTAATTTTTTTTTCTCATGTCCTCTGCTAGCGCCACTTATATAGTATTGCCTGCACTCTAATCACTACACCATGTCACGACAAACGATATTAGTTTTCTCTCATAGGGTGCTTATGTTATTGTTAAGCAGTAACTGTAACAAAATCTAAAGATACCAGAAAATGAAATGAAATCTCAATATGTTTTATTTATTTTATCTTTTGTTACTATCTTGTGCTCAAATCAAGTGTCAAATGAAGTGCAAAAACGACAATTTAAATGTGTAGTCAACAAGAAATTCTCAGACATTGAAAACCAAAACAAAATTTAATATTTTCTATACGACTGGTTTGGTAAAGGTAGAGAAATTTTGTATCTCATTTCAAAATCAAACAATTATTGTTATTTTTTATTAAAATTATTTTTTGTAATTTTTTAATCAGAAAATTAAAGGTAAACTGCACGTGCCGTCTATGAGAAATTTATAAGGGGCAGCACTTTATGACTAAAGATTGTTGTTTATTTTTTTGGTTTTCAAAAAAGCTATAATGCTGTTTTGCCAATATTTAATGAGTTAAATTTCAGCTTGTTAAACCAAAAATAAATGAAAAGGCGTATAAACACTGTATATCGGGTGTTTTTTTACGGTTACACAAGTTGAAATCACTGACACATGGGCTGAATAGTCCCGTCCTAACACACAGATGGCAATAGTTTTATTGCATTCACCTCTTTTTCAGTTGATGCTAACCTGCAAGGACAGCTGTTAAAATTTCATGATATTGTATTAATTAGTTTGTGAGTTATTGAGTTAAGAGTGTTTCGTGTTTTAATTCTACACTGCTTCTTGATGAAAAAAAATACCGTTAAGCGAAGCAATGGCAAAAACTTAAAAGTGTTATGATGACTCCGTTCCTGCTGACTTCAAACGTAGTCGTAGAAACACCGATGATATAAAACGCAGTGTACGTTCTAATGAGGCGGTAACACTAGAAAGCATAAAAATCAACAAAAACATTTTGAATGATGGAAAAGTGAAGTTGCGTGAGATAGCTGAGATCGCAAAGATGAGCATTTGACTATGAGAAAGCTCTGTTGAAAGTGGGTGTCGCTTAAGCTCACAATGGCCAAACTTAATGAATTGAACTTCGAATTGCTTCCACGCACCGTTTTCTCCAGATTTGGCTCCCTGCGACTACTGGCTATTTGCAGACCTCAAAAAAATGCTCACCGGTAGGAAGTTCCCACACATGAAGAGGCTATCGCTGAAGCTGAGGCCTATCTTTAGGCGGAAATGTTGGAGCGGTGCTAGAGGGAGACGGCGTTGATACTAAAGCTAATTTGGAACAAAAAAAGTGTTTTCTTTGTCAGGCCCGGGACTTTTCAGCCCATGTACTAATGTTTAAATATGATTTCAGCCTTCTGGCCGCCACGGCTGGCGCATACAAGGCACAATCCGGAAAACTAATTTTTACAAACTTTTCACAGCATATGCAGACATACTTTCCCATTAGCTTTTGTCTCTGGTTTGTCGACAGAAGCAAATGACTTTCCATAATCCAAAGAATAAAATAATCCAATCAGATTAAATCACACGATCTTGGCGACCAATTAATTGAAATTACTTTGTCATCAAAAGTTTCTTGGAATAAATCAATTGTAGCACGCACTGTGTAGCATGCCGCTGCGTTCTTTTAGAACAACATGTCAGCAAGATTAATGCCAGCTAATTGAAGTACTAAGAAATTTCTAATTTTCTCTGTAACGTTCCCCAATGACAGTAATATTTGCCGATCATCGTTTGATGGATCGTCGTCACTCTAAATGCGACAATTCTGTTTATTTACGCACCCATTCAACCAAAAATGGGCTTCATCGTAGAACAAAATTTTTAATTTTAATTTTAACGAACAGTAGCATTATTTCCATAAAAAATTTCAACAAATTGGAAGCGTTGCTCTGGAAATGTCAAACCAAACTCAACAAAAAGCTGTTAAAACGGTTGCTAAATAAATTAAAGTCATAAACCTCTAAAAAAAACCCGATACTTATTCCTTCACAGTATATCTAAATGTATAAAAACGAAGAGTATACACAGACAAAAAAGGCGTATACGTTGAACTATTTGTTTGTTTCCACCTCACGAAAAATCTGCTCATCGCATCATTTTTGCCTCTTTTCGCTTCTTCGCTCTGAATGATGTTTCACCTACAGCTACAAAACATTTTTTATTCACGGAATTGCACATTGGACTGAGTTCAATGATTTTTGTAGGCATTTAATGTCAATGCCTTATGTCGATGCCTTATAAAATAAGGCTGGAGATGAGTATTTTCTTCCCATCCATCGGTCGAACCAAGGAATAAATATATATTGAATCAGACGTGCTAACTGGCAGTATTGGCCTAATAGCAGATGTATTTATACTGATTTACTGTACAAGAGTCAAGCTCTCCTTGAAAGGGATCTATACGAATAGCATCTTCATTCTAAAGTTTTTTTCCCCGGGAAAGTAAGCGCTTTTGCTCATTCATTAAAAATCATAGAAACAGCGCTAGTTTGGTTTCAGTTCCTGTAAATAGTGAGCAAGTAGTTACAGAACCGGTTGAAAGGGCAAACATAAATTGTTTGCAAATAATTCTTACTTGCTGTAGAGCATTCAAACTCTGCGCGAACTGCTAAGAGTATCACTGACAATTCTTTCGAGCCTGGACAGTTAAGAGGATTTTTGCAAATCCTAATGTAAATAAGTCTTCTGGGCCGTTGCACTACTGGTTCTGAAGCAGTGCTCTTAGATGCCTGCACGTCCACTGGCCTAACCAAAAAGGTTGTCAATGTGACACTAGCTTCTAAAAATGACAAAACTAGTAACCCTTAAAACTACCGCCCAATAGCACATATCGGTTATTCTTCAAAGCTATGGAGAGCATGGTTACTCACCATCTTGTAAAGCAATTACATTTTAACTATTTTCTAAGTAATTAAGAGTACAGTTTACATTGAAGATGCTCTACTGGTGATCTGCTGGGGTAACTCTCCGGAATAGGTCCATTCATTAATTTGGTAAAAGTAAGGCACTGACTCTGAATATTTCACAAAGGTGTTTGATAGATTTTGCCACAAGGTGTATATATAATAACTTATTGCTTTTGGTGTCGTTAGTCACTTTTCTCGATTTATATTGAGCTTTCCCTGAGAACGAACAATAGGAATGGGCTTAGATGGCATCTCATTCGACAAGTTTAGAATTAATTAAATACTCCGCAGGGTTCTACTCCTTCTCCCACTTTACTTCTATTATAACTTATCGACTTAACGACAGATAATTCTTTTGATTTTATGACAAATAATTTCTTTAGAGCAAAAAGATGGCATATAAATGACACTCTCATAAGTGACCTGGCGCAACTCTCCGAGTGGGGTAACCAACTCTACCAATTCACTCGAGAATGTTGTCTAAGTAGTAAACAACGTAAAGCATTGTTCACTATACAACTGTGGTACTTATTTATTATTTAACGTTCACTTCTACTCCTTGCAAGTAAAAACGTAAAATAATAATTTGCGCAATTTGCTGCTGGTTTTTTTGTTGTTGGTTATTTTCGTTGGATCTGAAGAATCAACTAATAAGTACACATTACCTAATGACCCTTTCAATTGGCAACAGATTTCTTGAAACTAATTCGCATTTTATTCATAACTAAACATACTTCTTTTATAAATAAATAGTTCGGTTACTATATAAGATCTGCGTAAAAGCATCTCAAAATCTAGAAAATATTGGATAAAAAATGTGTGCTCGAGAAATAAACACAGATTCCTCGTTTCAAAGGACTGTTCGTCTTCTTTCTGAGTTAGATGAGAAACTAAAAATTGCTTAATATTCGAGTAAGTTATTAGCATATCAATGCATGAAGGTTAAAAAACAGGTTTTTTTTATCCGTAACTGAAGATTTAACGTGTCTTCTAAAATTTCTTGCTGAACTCGGTGGTTTCTATCAGAAACCGTATTTCTACTTCATTCTATTTTGTTTCATAGTGTTATTTAGAAATTTGTTTCAAAACCAAAGAGATAGCTTTGATTATCTTGCAGATAACACAAAGAGTGGCACTAGGTGGCAGCTGAAATTAACAGTAAAGAATCTCAGAACATTGACTAATAATGATAAAAAGTCCGATTGGGGGAATTGGGAGAAACACAACTGATGTTAAAATATACTCACGAGTATATATATAATAAATATTCAGCATGCTAATGACAATAAAATTATTATATATACGGAAATGAAGCAAATATAATATACGTTTATAAAACTTGTTCTATCTGGAAATAATGATGCCATATTTGATGAACAAATTTTAACTTTGATTTTTCCTTTTTGGCTAATGGCAGCAACCACTGGGAAATGTGGCATGTGTTTCATTTTTCTGTAGATACTAAAACGGAATGTGCTCTGATGAAGTAGAAGAATTAGTTCCTAATAATCACACTTATTACGCAATATTCATATTTCTCATAACTTTGTAGTTGTTTGTTCAGCGAATCGCACAAAGTATTATAGGGAATTCGTTTCTTAGTCTCCCTGTTCGTTTCTGGATAAAATTTTCCACCGAAAGTCCTTCCTAGAAAGCTCAAATCGAACTTCCATGAGTGCTGGTCCAGTTCTTTTGGGTAGCTGAACACTGTGGAATATATGGTAATGGTATAGTAGAAGTTTTGAGCAGAAAGGGTTCCACGACACCCTCTATCGGCCCGGAACCTTTCTGTGTAGCATAACTTACTACCATCTTACTACTATTGTGTGAATGTGGGGTTCTTAATAGATTCAAGTGGAAATGTTTAGGAAGGCATAGGATCGAACTACGTGACATATCCACCATTATGATTTCAGATCTGTGTGCATCAGGAAGACAGCAGATCTGCTGAACAAATTATAGACCGGAAGGGGCACAATATGGCTCGCAGTGTCCTGCATTAGTGCCTGGTCGACAAGATGATAATGTTAGTATGTTTGATTAGTTTTGGTTAGAATCTATGGTGTTTGATATCCTATAACCAAAATCAAAAGCTTTTAATTAGTATTTCAAGAGCTTTAATAGTTTTATTTTCTTTGATCACACAATAACCCTGAAAGTAATGCTAAAAGTTAAAGTTTTTATTAAATGTGAACCTTTTACGTACAGTAGTGGCATATGTTAGTCTTGCTTATATTCAAATAATTTTTCGAGCACTTTTTTAATTTTCACTACTAGCAGTGACAGATGAGATTGTTTAACTTTTTCATCATAATAAAAGGAGAATAAAAAATAAAAAAAAAAAATTTATTTATGTGATGGCTTCTTTTCTTAATGCTATAAAACAATTCTAAACAAAATTGTTATTGTTTTAAAAACAGTTGGCCCAAACAGAATCACCCACAAGAATAATACACAAGAAAAAAAAAATTTTTTTTTTTAAACTATTATTAAGAGTAATACCGCATTCAAAACCAAGGATGATATAAAAACCCAAAAAAACCAAATTTAAATGATGTAAAACACATAGTTGCACACATATAATATCTTTCAATTGTTAAACATAGCTGTACTACCGCACATGCACAAAACATTTTGCCAACAATATCAGCTGTCAGTACGAAAAACGTCAAATAACATTACAAAAAAAAAAAAAAAAAAAAAAAAAAATTCTGCATAAATGTTATATGAGTACAACAACCACAACAAGAATAATAACTACAAATGCATTTGCGAACAGCGACAGTTACAGCAACAACAACAACTGTACTAGAATATTAAAATAGTTACAACATTTGTATGTGCACAGCCAAGCAACATCTTAGCAACAATGAAAATGTCAACCAAATCAGCAAAAATACAAAAATTTCTAACAAGCACAGTGGGTCGGAAGGAAGATCAAGTTTGTATATTTTTAAAACAAAATGTGTGCTGTTGTGGTGCGGTAGGTAAAACACTCGCCTGCCAACCAAGAAATCCTAGGTTCAATCTCAAGTCAGCTTCTAACATAAGCTAGCGTCTTGTTATAAATATTTTTTTTCCTTTTTTATCCGTAACTCCTCTAGGAGCATATAGTCTTTCCATAAAGCATTCATTGCTTTGTTTTAGTTTCACTAATTAAGTTTATTTCTCAAGCTATATAGTAGATGATTAATCAACTGTAGCGCGCTTTCATATAACTGTGTATTGGTAAAGATCCTTGCTAAGTGGTGGTGTAGATCATTACCTAGCATTGTAATTTTTTCTGCGGAGGTCGCATTTTTTCCTAAATATTCGTCTGTTGATTGACATCATCGCCAGAGGTAAGCTTCGAAGGTTTTGTGGCTTTCTTTTTATTTGATTAAACACTCGAAACCACAATTAAATTTTTTGGTCATGTTCTCTGCTGAGGCTCGAACCTGGGCCACTTGTGTTGTATATTTGCGCTCTAACCACTACAAAACTCCAACCCCGCTTATAAGTATAGCGATAAGAAAAACTTCTTCAACTAATGCAACTCAGACGCAGCAGTAAAATCGTTCCGTTTTTAGTCGCTATACAAAATCGTATACTAAAAGCCACTAGAACAATAAGGTAAACTGTATTATATGTAAGACTGTACGTAATACAATCAATTAATCTCAGCCTAGATAGTGATGAACATTTCAGCACCAAGTGTTTCGCAGTTACTATTTGCACTTTAAGTCAATAACTGCATAATGCTAATCTACTATACGCCAGTCGGAACGAATATCTGTCCACAAGACAATTGCAGGATAGTGTTTCCATCAGACGAAATTCTCCGTCTTTGCAAGTTTATAGTTGACAAGCTCTTATCCGATCAACAACTCGCCACAGGCCATTCCCATCTCCGGGAGAATATATCGCTGGAACAGTTCTTAAGATACAAAAGACAAGTTGAAGTAGGCATACTAACACTTTTTTTGTCCGAAGAATCTATGTCGGCGAGTAGTTTATCTACCATATAGTTATTTGGAATATAACTGTGATCCGTTACCCATATAAACCTAATGTCGAAATATTCCTCCATCACCATTATCACTTCCCGGGATTTGATTGAATTCCAGAGATTTGATTATTGACTGACTACCGGTACGAATGTAGTCCGTTATAAATGTAATTATACACTGTGCAAACCGATTAGTGACTCCCCTATTGGTGGTCGATATTGTTTGAAAGACTCTGCAATTATCAGGCAGTTTTGTGCTCCTGATCACAGTGGCATTCCCAACAACCGTATTGCTGATGAACTCGCGTAGCGAGCACACTTCTTCCGGACATCCATTTGCACACGACGGTGGGTGTACTTCTTACCTCCGTTAAGCTGTCAATTAGGCAGAAGTATTTATTAGACGCTGAGAGAGCATGGACGGAGGGTGATTTTGCTTTTTGCCAGTCTCACCTAGCCCAGGTAGGATAGGAAGCATAGCAATCAAGTGTTTAAACTGGACTGTCAGAGCATCTCCTTTGCTTTATATATCCTGCAGGTGATTACATCATAGGTAGTCATGTACAAAGGCTGCGCTTACCTGCGAATGACTTCTGTCGAGGCTCTAGATCGACAGAAGAGTAGAAGGGCCTGGTCCACTTTATTTTCTAGTGTCGGTCTCTCGCTCTGTCAGAGAGTTTACATATCGGGTTCTCTCCATTTCTCGATGGCTTATCGGAGCTATCGATCTTTAATATCAGGTTGATATCCAGGATCATTAGGCTGTTGGGCTGGTTTCTGACTTAATTTAGGAAATTCTTTTTCTGGGCTCTGATGGTGACTAACACAGGGGAAGCGCGTCGTGATGTATAACGTCGGGCAGTTATGCTTGCTCAACTGTATCTTGATTTAGCGAGACTATTACTGCCTCCTACCAACCTACCTATAAGAGACCCGGAGTGAAAGCACCATACCTCCATCATCAATTTTAGAATGACCAGTAAACAGAATCGTAAATTCGTCATGCTTTACTTTAGAGAGCTCGAAATCCTACTATCTATCGCTTTTTTTTAAAAAAAAAGAGTCTTACTTTACTGGCACAGTTTTTCGAAATCATTACTCCACCAAGAAAGTGTCCTCCTAAGACTCCTATTATATGCGGTTGTGTCAGAACAAAAATCTTCCAGTGTAATTCTGCACACTTTAGCAAATTTTCCCACTTTAGTTTCGATCTCCAGTGCAATAGCCGGTTCTGACGATTAAGACCTAAAGGTTCAAGTTAGTTTTCCTACAGTTCTTAGAAGCTACCCTGTCAATAGTCTTATTAACAATAGCACACTAAATACATCTATGGTCGGAAAAAGTTCTAAGAACTCTTTAGTCCGCAATCATAATATAGCTAAGAGTAATGGCTAGAGCTTGAAGTTACGAACATAGATTCTTTAACATAATTGCACATGCCCAATTTATCATAATTTATATAATCAAAACACTTTCCTCTTAATATCCGAGTTGATACAGATGGCGTGGTGGCTGTCAGTGTCTGCCCCAATGATGGCACAAATGACTACTAATCTTGATGAATCTAAGCCTGAAGTAATGTGTTATTGAATTACTGAATTTGAAGACCAACTAGAAATCTTGCTTCTCTGGAACCAATTTAAACTGATTTTTACTGAAATATCGAAGGCTCAAATGCTCTAGTTTTGACATAGATCAAGCCTTTTATTCAAGCAGTTGAAGTCAACGATCTTAAGGCTTTTATTTTCGGTGTAAGTCAATGGGTGAAAGTTGGACCCAAGAACTTGATTGTATAAATTTTTTTTAACCAGAGCGTTAATCGTAATCTGATTGTTAATCTCAACTCCATTTTAAAAATACGTAAATTGTTACGTTTTAACCTTTTCAAAACGTATGAGTTCTTTGAAAATGCGTTCAATAAAATAAATAACACGTAGTTGTTTTATTTTACAGTCTCTTTTTATTTTCACACTTTATCTGTAAACAATAACTTATGTAATAATTATAATTACACAGTATCCAACTTATTTATCTTGCACTTAATACACCATTTTACTCTTACATGACTCTAAGTACAACTTTACACTATGACTGCCAAATTATAACTGAGTGATGTATACAAGCAGCGTCCCTTATATACTGGGTCGTCATCTTTTTCAAATGTTTTCGTACAGTTCAACGTCTTCTATTAAGCTATTAATTCTGCTACGTTATTATCCATAAGTTGAACTGGTAATGCTGTCAAATACGCAAATAAGTATGGCATCGCCAGGGTGTCATATTTGCAACTTGACACAAACTAATAGACTAAAATGCCACAATACAGTTTTAAATGATGTTGGTGTATTTTATCTTTAGGCATTTTCGTAACAATATATCTTTAACATTAGTCTAAATATGGACCAACTTTATCGAATTTTTTGATGGCAACTTTACTAGCTGTTTACTTGAAGCTTAAAATACGAATTGGTATTGACTTAACAGTAATAGTCCGATCAAGAGTTTTTTTTCCACCAGTAGCCCTAATATGATTTAATAGATTATAAGGAAACTGTACCTAAATATTGGCTAAACTTTTTAATTCGAAGTAGTCGGACATTAAAAAAAAAACCTTTTTTATTCCAATCTTATCAGATTTTTCCAATTTTGGTATAGTGAATAATTAGCTCAAATATATACCGGTCTAAACCAAATTTAACATGATAGGACATAAGATATTAAGTCCTGCCTCCTTTGTAAACTCCTACTCACCTCTTTGCGCCCTGTACAATTTTTATTCTTTTGATATTTACACTACTGTGTCCCACTGTACTTTAATTTCCAAGTATGTTTTTGAGATTGACGTTTTGTAAATACGTAAAATCATGCTATAAAATAGCAATAAGTTAATATTTGTATAAAATTATACAAATTAAATATTCAAATAACAAACCAAATGACGTTTGTGGCTTGTGCACATACAATTGGTACACACTATTACACACTGATGTGCTTACAAATTTTAAATTTGTTTGATTATTAAAGATCTTTAAATTTTGTTTTCTTTTGTTTTGGAATATTACATTATAATTGCTAAAGAACTTCTAACTACACTACAACGAGCGTATTTTCTAAGTAGTCTTCATAGGAAACCATTTTAATTGAAAATTAATCTTGCTATTGAGGTAATTTTTATTTTGGAGAGCTCAACCTATGATGATAAGAGATGAGAGGCCTAGAATTTTTGTCTTTTCATGGCAAGGGCAGTACAGTGACAGATAAGACGAAAAATAGTCGTCTACTCTTCGTCATCTACTCTTTTGCAAACGGCAGGCGCAATATTGCTATGGATAGCTATGGTTTACGGAAAAAAGGGAAATAGTCCTCTTCTTATCAAGGCCAACCTAGCTGAGTTCAACTGAGGCAATCAGAACATCTATGTCAAGTTCAAATTCGAACTGCGAGCCATATATTCGCTCTAGCCAGTTCATCAGCAAAGAAATTTCCTATGATATCCCTGTGTCCTGATACCTATATAGGAGTAACCTTTGGATGATCAAAATTTCTGTAAGGTATTTATGGCATTCATAGACGAGAATAGATATTGAGATGACGTTTGTAAAGGAAATGATTTCAGCTTGGTTGTCAAGAGAATTCAAGAAGAAAATTCTTCGTAAGATCTTCGATCCTCTATGAACAGGCGACAAGTACCGGATACGTTGGAACAGCGAGCTGTACAGGGATATGCATGTAGTGAAGTGCATTAAAATAGAGCAACAGCGTTGGCTCGCCCACGTCTTTCGTATTCCCACTTCGCCAAAACAGACCTTTAATACGATACCCCAAGATATCCCGAGGAAGCGGACAAAGAAACTTTCGTTAGAGAGACCAAGTGTTTCAGAGCCAGACGGCCTGTGAAATCTCAAACTGGCACAGGATAGATCCAGCTGGTTAAAACCGACATACAGTTGTAGTGCCACATATCTAAGTAAGTATTACGTCCAATTGAAATATACTGCAGAGGTGAGGCAGCCTGTATACCTACAACCTTTTTTGTTAAGCATTTTGGAGCTGTCTGTATAGACCTCAATGGCATTGGCAAAAATTTAGTTGGGATCTCGAAGTCAAATTTCCTGTTGAAAAAGTTATGAGGGATCATGTAGTTGAAACGAATGTGTCAATAGTATTGCAGAGTATACTTAGTATAGATTAAGCCAGTTAACTGCGTTTGGCCACCAATGAGCTTAACCTTCTGCTTCAATAGAAGGATGAAGGCCCGACGACCAAGGTTTTTGGCTGGAGTGCAGAAGAGTGCACTGGTCAATAATTATTTTTAATATTTACTAGCCTATCAAATTTTCAGCATGGCTGTCAACAGGGATTGACAGTCTCGTCAAATAAAGGCGTACTTGAGCACACATAGCGCTACGTTGTGATATCACACATGAAGTGATGCCACTGTGCCAGTCACAAGTCCATATTACCCGCTCTTGACAATCAACCTAAAGCTTTACACAGAATTATATTACTTTAAATCACGTCGAAAACAAGCCCGACAGTCAAATGAACCTGGCTACAATCACGACATCAATTTTCGATAGCTCTGATTGGCTATAGAGAAACAGCGACCCAAGTGTGAGCAATATACTTCGAGCTAGAGACGCGCACTAGCAAATGAATTGACCATACGCTTCTCTTTCTGAATCGATCTACAACCTTGACAAAAGTCATCTGGTAAGCGTAGCCTTTGCGACTGACTACCCACAATCCAATTTAGACTATTGATTTATGCGCCTGCTATACAATCTAGGCCACATGAGTCTGGCAAAAAAACAAAATTGCCTGTCAGCGTCCAATGTATACTTCTACCAACTTAACGCAGGACAGCGGTACACCCACCCCAACTTAGTAAGATCATAAGCAGCACAGTTACCCGGAATATCTTTGTAACTAGGGACCCAAATAAGATGGATACAAAACTGACATGATAGTATCCTAAGAGAATCGCGATAGTCTCTAACCAGCCTAGAGCTATAAGTCAATCCCGCAAGCGATCTGATTGTCACAGAGAAGATACATATGTTAGTAGTGTGAGCACCGTCATTCGGTATCCACTTCGCAGCGTGGTAAACAGCCATTACTTTAGCTCAAAGCACACAACAGTATTCCGGAATTCAGAGGGACAGTCTGAGGAAAAAATTCCACTCCTCACCCTGTTCCCTGTTCAAATCTAAGGCTGTCAGTGCAGACTTCCACCAAATTACCAGGAATGATCGTGCCATATGGCCAGTCTTCTTTACAACTGGTGTTAGCCTAGGTTTTCGGGCTCATGTGCTTATGTTGTTAAACTCATAACTTTCTACTTTCTGGATTTTCCGATTCATGTAACTTACACAGAGTATGTTCTGGCTGGAGAAGTACTTCTCCTCCATTAAACATATCACATTGAAATGATTTTTAAAAGACAAGCGCTTTAACAATGTTTTTGATGTTCATCCACAAATATGAACTCTTGACCTAATTCCAAATATTTCTTAAATTTTAACACTAAAATTTTGTTTTTTAAACAACTTACAACATTTTTAGAAAATTACAAATTTACAATTTGACAGCAACAAAAAACAAAAACGCATCAACAACATGTAAAATATGAAAAAAATGTGTTTTCTCCCTTCAGGATTTGACAAAAGCGAAATATTTTTGCATTTTTACTTTAAAAATTCTGAATATTTTGTGTGAAAATATTCCCTCTAGATCAGTCATCTCAATAACTGACACTCGCCCACACACATACGCACACATCATATGTATGTTATAAAGACTCAGACACACACACTATATAGACATGGTTGACGAATATTTTCAATGTTTCTCTTTTGGTGTTTAGATGATTGTGAGTGTGGACAATAGATACTGAAGCAATAAAAAAATCGTTGAACATACTGCTGTAGCCTACAGAAAACCTTTCAAACAGAATTTGAACGATTAAAATTGAGTTTTCACAATTTGTAGGGCAAACTGACAAATGATAGTCATAAAGAAGCCTAATTAGTCTTCTTGATGTTTATTATAATAGAATTTGATGTCAACAACAACGACGTTTTAATTAACTAGGCATTGTAATCGATAAGTGATTTGAATTTACACTTTATACAAATTTAGTCTGATTGCATCATATCCACACCAATATCGATTCAAATTTTCCGTATCTTTGTTGCAAAAGCGACAGTAAAACTCGGTTTAAGTATTACACATCTGGACTAAGAAAAGACCATTAGAAGGTATTTGAAATAAATTTAAGCCTAAATCACATAGGCCCAGTGTAGTACTCAACGAGTATAATCTGCACCATATATGTATACAACCAAACGAAAACGAAAATATTTAACAGAAAATAACCTATAAACAACAATTGCATTCAGTTATGTGATAGCTTTTGATGAAAGCATATGGTGGGCTATTTAAAATTTTAAATTTAAAAATGCAATAAAACAAAAACGGTTTGAAATTTTGCAAAATTTATATTTTCGTTGAGTGGTGGTTAGAAACGAAATGTTATTTCATGCATATGGCTGCTGCGGCTGGCCTCGCAGTACCCCATTGGATCGGACCAATTATCAATAACTTTTTCGAGTGTATGGGTTGTATTGTGGCATTGGCATCACTAATTCTGGCCTTCAAATGCTCAATTTTCTCTGGTTTATCGACCATCAAACGTTTGACGCAATAAATCTATTATGACATAAGATGTGTGGCAAGTTGTACCATTCTGTTGGAACAAAACATCGTTCACATCATCTGTGTCTATTTTCACAGGCCATTGCGTAATAGTTAGGCATGCGGAGAGGCTGGTCTTACCTGTAAATGATTTCTGTTAAGGTTGTAGATCGACTGATGATAAAGCGAGTGTTTTTTCGCACTGCGAATATTAGTCCTTGGCTAAAAGCAATTTTTTCATTCGACTTGCCTTTTCGCGATAGCTTAACTAAGCTATCGTTCTCTGACATCAGGACTAAAGTCGGATTAATTAAGATTTTGCGCTGGTTTCCAGTATAACATAGGGGAGTTCTGCTCTTAAACGGAGTCTCTGAGCAGATTGTCGACATCGATGAATTCAAGCTCTTTCCAAAATCTGACAGTCACATAATTTTGGTACCACAGCTATTGATTTTGTTACAAAATATAAATAAAATTTTTTTTTTAGGGACATATTTCTTAAAAAGAATTTTTTTGCAAAGACAAAGTTCGTATTGCTTCTTCACACACCATACTCCCCAATTTTGCTGCATCGAATTTTTAAAATATATATATTATATTTTTAAAATTGAAATAATAGCTCAGTGGTATCAGTGGTATCGAAGCAATTGAATGAATATTCCTGGTAAAAGTGTATCATGCTGAAAGAAAATTTACAAATTTATTGTGTCTGTAAGGTGGGTCTAATTATGGGACCGCCCCCGAACCAAAGACAACTTGTAAAATTTAAATACATAATTATACAAGTGTAAGATTTGAATTAGTTTTTGCAAATATATAAAAATTTTTAACAACTTCTGCTTCATTTTATTGTAACAAATTATGCAGCAAATGGCAAAATTTAAATTTAAATTTTAAAATTTAATTTAATTTCCGTTACAAAAATAATTTGAAATTTTGGCATTAGTTATTTTACTAATTTGTTTTTGCTCCTAAATATATGCAGATACCAAAACAAAATAAATATTTTTACAGACATGCTCCATAAGCAACTTATTTTCGAGAAAGTTTTCGAGTGTGAGTTGTATTTTGGCATTGGCATCACGAATGTTGACTTTCAAATGCTCAATTGTCTCTGGTTTATCGGCCATCAAACGTTTGACGTAATAAATCGATTGTGGCAAACAAAACATCACTCACATCAATACAAAAAAGAGCGGGCACAAAAAATCGGTTAGTATGGTGCGATAGGTGTCTCCATTGACCGTAGTAGTTGCGCCGTCCTTATTTTTAAAGAAATATGGGCCAATGATGCCTCCACTCTACAAGCCGCACCAAACAGTGATTTGTAATGGGTGCACTGGCTTCTGTAAAACTACGTTTGGGTTTTCTGAATCCCATATATAGTAATTTTTCTTACTAACGTACACACCAATGTGAAAGTAAGCTTCATTCCAAAAAATGATTTTTGCAATTTTTTGGATTTTTTTTTTCACTTTGCGACCAAATATCTTTGTTTTGGAAATAAATTTCCAATAAAACCCAACGTAAATTGATTAATTACATTCAGTAGAGACAGAATATAATGACATAAATATTGGCAAATCCGAAATAAACTCTGGTTCGAATTTAAGTCGATAGATGTATATTTTTCCGAAAATCAAGTTTGGAAAACACAGTAGCTTATTGCAATGTTATTACTAACCGAATTGACATAGCCCAAAATGAATTTCCAATCCTGTCCATAATATGACCTTCCAACAGCATAATAATAGAAATTCTTTAGCAGTAGTGTCAAATCAGTAGTTCGTATGGTTGCATAACCTGATGCTGTACCAAAAAAGATTGCAATTGTTCCACGATAAGTACTTAAAGAAAGTTCTTGGTATCTTTAAGTCCTAGACCAATTAAATATGAAATCCACAAACGTAAATGGACATGGATTGTCCATCTGGTGATATTTGGAGGCAAGAGTTCGATTGTACTTCGCAGAGCCATAGAAATCCCAACATAGGTGCGGATGGTTAAAAATGAATGCTCACTTCATAATAAGATATGAACCAAATAAAGATTTTGGCAAATGATCGAGTTAACTGAAGAGAATTAGTTGACGTCCTCTGTTCAGAATGAATATTTAATTTTAATTTAGTTTATTTCATTCAATCTTAAATCTATATAACTTGCCAAACTTGTCGCAGTCCAAGCTGATGAACTACTGATTCTGAACTTGAGTGTGGAATTTGTGACGAAATTTTTTCCGAAAAGCTTAATCATCATATATATCTCTCCGTCTACCAGATAATTGTAACGTGTTTCAAGCCGAAGTAATGGGAATAAATCATGCTGTGGTATTGATTGTACCCTGATAGATCCTGGGATGGGGAGGAATTTTTCTTCATATTAGACTAATCTGGCCTAAATTGTATATTACATACATAATTCCCGCGACATCTTAAGTGGGACAAAGATGATTTATCTCAATCAACGAGCTGCACCAGATTCTATTTTTAGACTCATTGAAAGCTCAACAACTCAAAAGAAGGTTTGCATTTTTGCGACGACGTTTTTCTCAGAGACGATACAGTATGAGCTCCGTTGAAGACGCCATCCGAAGACATATACGATAATTATCGGAATCAAATGGAAAACATCGTCATTGAGCAAGGAGCGAATACAGAAAAAGGCTGGTCTTGCCTGTAAATGATTTCTGTTAATGTTGTAGATCGATTGATGAGAAATCGAGTGTTTTTTTCGCACTGCATACGCCAATGTTAGTCTCTGGCTCAAAGCAGCTTTTTCATTTAACTTGCCTTTCCTCGACAGTTTAACGGAGCTGTTGTTCCATGACATCAGGACTAAAGTCAGATTCATTAAGTTTTCGAGCTGATTTTTGGTATAACTTAGGAAAATTCTGCCTTTAAGCTAAGCCTCTAAGCTAATTGTCGACAACGATGAATCAAAGCGAGTTCCAAAATCTGACAAGATACTTAATTCTGGCACCACTGTTATTCATTTTGTTACAAAAAATAAATAAAATTTATATGCAGGAATATATTTGCAGTTTTTTGCAAAGACAAAGTTCGTATTGCTCCTTCACACACCATATTTTCCAATTTAGCTGCCCCGGGTTATGTTATATTTTCTAAATTAAATGTATAGCTCAGTGGTAAGAGATTGTCAAAAATTAAGAAGTGGTATCGAAGCAATTGAATATTCCTGGGAAAAGTGTATCATGCTAAAAGACAATTTACAAATCTATGTGTGTGTTTGTAAGGTGGGTCTTATTATGGGACCCTCCACGAACCGAAGACAACTTATAATACTTAAGTATATATGAGACTTATACAAGTGTAAGATTTAAAAATAGTTTTTTGTCAAATATTTAAAAACTTCTTTTTATTGTTATAAAATGTGCAGCAAATGGTAACATTTAAATATCCTTTACCACAATAATTCTAAATTTTGGCATTATTTTGTTAATTTTTTTTTGTTCCGGAATATATGAAGATGCCGAAAAAAACAATATTTTTACAATATTTTTTTTAATATTTATAAAACATTTTTTTGTTCCTGCTGAAAAGTAAGCGCAGCAAAAAATTCGAGCATAAAAAGAAAATGTTGTAGTTTCCAGCAGCAACAGCATCTGTTCACATATTAAATTTCATAATGAGTTGTTATTTCCTTTTTACTTGCAACAGTAATAATAATAACAAATAACAAAAACCATTTAAATACTTGTGTATGCATAATATTTTACAGTTACACACAATAATGTATATAAAGGGTCCGCCAAATAGTTTTTCTTTTTTTTTTTAAAAATGCTATAAAAAAAAACTACTGAATATTTTCTCAAATTTCTTTTTTATTTAAAAGTACAATCCTTCCGGTTAATAATAGAAAATAATTTCATTCAAATGGCTGCCTAGGCTGGCCATGCAGTAGCCTACACGACCGGTCCAATTTTTGAGTACATTATCGATTGTGTGCAGCTGCATTTCACCAATGGCTTCACGAATATTGTCTTTTAAGGCGTCAATTGTATCTGGCTTGTTGGCATAACACTTATCTTTGACGGCAACCCACAAATAATAGTCCAACGGTGTCAAATCGCAGCTTCGAGGTGGCCAAACGACATCGGTTCTGCGGCTTATAATGCGATCTTCAAAAACAGGGCGCAAAACATCGGGTGTAGCTTCGGCTGTGTGGCACGTAGTGCAGTCCTGTTTAAACCAAATATTGCTAATATCCTCCTCTTCAATTTTTTTGAACAAAACTTAGTTCAACATATCCCGATAACGATCGCCATTAACTGTAACGGCCACTCCTTGCTCATTTTCGAAGAGAAATGGCCAAATTATGCCTCTGGACCAAAATCCGCACCAAACAGTGACTCGTCTTGTGTGTATCGGCTTTTCAATGTATGCGTGCGGATTTTCTGTGCCCCAAATGCGACAATTTTGCTTTTTTGATTTTTTTTTTTTTTTTTTTTTTTTTTGCAATATCGGCATCTTCTGTAAGTCGATCGTAGGCCCAGATTCCCAGTGTTGTTCAAGCATATACACAACCACATTCGTTCAGCGGAGGGATAAAACTAATTATCTGTCAAATCAGACATGAGCTAAGTGTTACCATTCACGAAATAAGCACTAGTTGAAAAAAAACGTTAGATGGCGGACCCGATATTTTCGGTATATAGCGGCTTTTCTCCACTATAACTTCTTTCCTGCTGTCGCTGATTTTTTCTTAAGTGTTTTCTTTAATTTTTTATTTGCTTCTCCTGCATAACTTGTTTTTTCGTGGACACAAGTAGGTCTACGTTCTGCCACTCTTATTATGCCCTCAGCAATGTGTCAATCTAGAAAAATGGGTTTCTAAAGTCAGTAACGTTTTCTTTTATTGTTTAATATTCTCCGATGTGTGTGTGCCAGCCAGTGTTTCCGTTTAATATTCTCATCCATGCACATGCAGTGCATTCGTCAACATTTTATGAGTGAATGTTGGCAAAAAAGATCACGCATTTCGCACATAAATTCCCTGACATTTTTAATTTCTCTTTTAAAATTCTTCACATCACGTCCTCATTAGCAACATTGTTGACGTAGTCATTATCAAGTTTTACGACGCAACAATTTTTTTCTTTTATTTTTTAATACTTTTTAGGAAATGTTCAATTTCGCTCAAAGGATTTTATTTCATACTCATTCGCAGGTGGCGTATCAAAGGGGTTGATGAAATAGAAATTTAAAGAAAAAGAACTTAAGCTGTTTTTGTATAGAGCATGGAATATATCGATTATATTAATTCGCACTCGAGGGAGCTGTTATGGCTTGTAGAGAAGAACTGAAACTATAAGAAGCAAACACAAACCTTTCATACTTTTTTAATTTTTTACAGATGAAAGATATTGTTTTAAATATCGTTTCTTTAAAGCCAACGGACCATACTCCTTCGCCTTGTTTTTCAGGATTCCTTCCCAAAACAGTCGATTGCCTTTGTTAAACCTAATTATGTACTAGAAACTTGCTTTTAATTTTTCAAATTCATTAGAATCAAATTTTAAATCTTTTATGTTACAGTTTAATGCTTACATGGACATAATGAAATCATTAGAGGCTATTAGATGAGTTATAATCTCTGCTATATTGTCTTTATTAACACTCTCTCATTCGCACAAACACCTCAAAACACTGACACCTTCTTTTCATTTGTCATAGAAGTAGAGAAGAAGCATTTCATATGTTTTAATAATAACACTGTGCAACAAAGAAAACATCAAAACTGAAAGCCATGTTAATCAAAGTTACCAATCAATTATCAGAAGATGCTCTGTGCAACAAAGAAAATATCAAAACTGAAAGCCTTGTTAATCAAAGTTACCAATCAGTTATCAGAAAATGCTCTACGGTTTAACATTTAATGTGCGCAAATTATTGGGTTAGAGAAAAAGTTCGAAGCTCACTCAAAGCACTTTTTTTGGAATCATGAAGTGGTTGAACAAATGAACCGCAAAAATTAAACGATTGTCAATCGTTTGTATTCAAGGGTTTTGCCTCACGATCTTAATGAAAACAACAAACAAAATCGCTTTCGTATGGCGTTTCAACATCTTGCCAACCCTGAAGCAAAATGTGATCATAAACAGCGCATTTCGTACCAAATCATCATCGTAGACGGGAAATATTTAGCAAAGCAATAGCCTAGCGCGGTTTTTACGAATGATGTGGCAATAATTGCTAATGGTACTGGGACTGCTTTCTGAATTCTTATGATTTGGACCAATTAGCCTTTGACGAAAGTGAAATGCTACCACTATATTTGTGTTTTTTAAAGTTACAGTTGAGTTTCGTCTTCAAAATTACTTCGAGATATTTTAGAGTAGTTACCACTCTATTTTAGAGTAGTTACCACTCTAAAATATCTCGAAGTAATTTTTTTTTTTTTAAAACACAAATATAGTGGTAGCATTTCACTTTCATCAAAGGCTAATTGGCCATAACTAGGGAATCAGTCCGGAAAATGCAGACAATTCTATTTTACGGAACGGCTACACGATAGGTACCACTTGTGGAGAATATCAATCAGATTAAGATTTGTGTTAAAATCTATAAAAAAGCATTGTTTATTAATTTATGATGGCAACCTTTAGATATGCTGTAAGTTGTTAGCAGTAGAACACATTTGAGATTAGGTGGTTTAACTGCGGACATATTACGATTTTGGATAAGATTAGTTGTAAGCTTAACACTGAGGATAATATAACCGGAATAGATTACAGATAGATAGATCACTGTATTAAGATGGTCTTCTCGTCTCCGAGGATACTTTTCGCGACTCGAAAAGACTAGGACAAGTAAGCTGTAGAGTTTGAAACAGCTAGGTATCAGACGGCCTAGAAAACCACTAGGCTATAGCAATATTTGACAGGCTGATATAATAGCCATATAGACTGCCACGTAGTATATACGATACTATAGGGCGTTAAGCAGAATTATCTAATTATTAAGCAGCCATACGATTTCTGGGAAATGTGGACAAGACGTCAAAAGTTGTTCATGAATAAAGGGAGTAGCTTAAAAAGATATGCAGACTTTCGATGGTTACACTTAAGTTCACTTAAAGACAATTACCATGGTGCAGCCTAAGGAGATAACAAAACATTTGACAGTTACCCTTAAGTAAAAATTAAAGTAGAAGGTAATCGCTTAACGGAAGAGCTTGCACGAGCTGGGTACCATTTTGGATCATTATGCATTAATTAGAGACATTGGAGTTACTCTTCAAATTAATAAAGAACTAATATCGAGGAAGAGCATCATGATGCCAATGTAACCACCTGCTACAAGACCGGAAACAGATCGACGGAAACGGCTTTTATGGAATTAGTAGGAGCTATACAGAAAACCTTGGAAGATTGATTTGATGTGATGTGCTTTCCTTGACATAGAAGGGACCTTTGATAACACTCACGAAGTCATAGAGAGGGCACTGATAAGAAGAGGGGTGGACTCTACCGTGAACAAAGGGATGGTAGAGGTCCTTCGTACTAGGTCTGTTTAAATTTATGCAGGGAACGATAATATAAGTGTTAACACAATAAGAGATGGCCCACAATGGTTGCCCTATCGCCCTTAATGTGGAATCTAGTTACTGATGAACTTTTAAGGACTCTATTTACGGCGGGCATTGTCTGCCAGAGCTATGCAGACGATATAGTTCTGATACCAAGAGGCAAATTCGGAGAAACATTGTGCAAACATATACAAAGCGAACATGAAATTGTAAATCGATGGTGTAAGATGACGGGCTTAAACAATAGCCCCAGCAAGTGAAGGAATATTCGACTCCTGGGTGAGAAAATAGTGCCAACAAGGGAGGTAAAGCATCTGAAAATAATACTGGATAATAAGCTAGTAAGCCGACGTGAAAAGCTCATGTGGTAATTTCGTTTCAAGGAAATTTTTGGGCTGTAACTCAAGATTACTGTACTGGATGTATAACAAAATGATCAGACCGGCTTTGACATATGGGGCGGTTGTATGGGTTGAAAGGACAAGTTTTTTATGTGCGTAAGCATATTTGGGGTAATGATAACTTGTCCCACAGCTGCATTTGAAGCTCTATTGAACCTGAGGCCGCAACACTTGACAATGAGGAATAAAACCATTGAGACCATGATTAGAACAATGGTATTGCTAATGTGAGAGCCGTGGCAACCCGACTGAGTGGTCGGTGACTACCTACTAGGTTGTCCTATGGACAGAATACTTCATGACTTTGGAAAATGCTTCAGGGCAAGACTGTATGATAGGGGTGAGCAAGGAGTGCTTCTTTGGGAAAGGGACACGGATTGGTCGAGGAGCAAAAGTGGTACAGACGCAGGAGTCTTTGGTCCTTGAAGAGAGTATTCCGTACCTATTGGTAGACTGCAGGTGGAAATTTATGCAATTGAGAGATGTGCTCTATTTAACTTGAAAGTTGTCTCATGAAGTTGATTTAAGGCTAGTGTGGGATGCCCGGGTAAACTGAACCAAACTTACAGGTACAAAAGGGTCAGCTTATGCTGAGTTCCGGCTTACGTGAATGAAAGCGTGAATGAAACGGGGAATGAAAGCGTGAATGAACTGAATTATCTCAAGCCAGATGGGCAGATTTTACGACGCGGAGATCGAATCACCAGAGCAGATACTGAGTATATGTACTGCATGTACTCTAGGAAGTATATGGATGTATATCAGATAATAGGTGGAGTTATCGCAGTGGGCATCAACCAACATCGTGAAATTCGTCGTGAGGGAGATATTATAGGAAAACCCTATATAGATGGACTTCTGTAGATCGGAGGATAATAATAATGGCCGAAGAACAAGACAAGGGCAAAAGACCCCATACAATGATTTTAACAGACGCTGTAAAAATAAGGAAGAGGGGATGTCTTCTTTGTCCTTGTTTGGTGTGGATGACATAAGGCTGAATTTGTTTGGTCGAAGATTCTGCGACAAGAACTGTCTAGCAACGGGCAATATAAGCAATGATATAAGCTAATATAAGCTAACGAAAAGTGGACCAGAAGCTTTGGTTCAATTGTGGATCTATTGTAACAAAACTGGCTCTACTCTTTTGACAAAAGTGAGCTGTGCTGATGCCAATCGAATGGCACAATAAACACTCCAGGTATTGATTGTTTCAGTAAAATCTAACCAGATAAGTCCACTTATAACCAGGCAATGCAGTGAAGGAGTTAACACGTTCGTTTTCTATTGTTAAATTTTATTATATAAAAGGTTGTTGATGTTTTAATTTTTCTTTCAAGGACAATGGAAAGACTGATTGACGTCTATATAAGGGAGATATACTTTCTTGAACACCCTCTTCATCCGAGTCAATTCGACCACGTGAAGTGTGGGTGGGTGCCATTTCGTCTCTTCTGCGGAGGATTGAAAAGGCATTCTCAGATAAGGAAGTGGCTCTTTATGCCTTCTTAGCTATTTATGGTACCTTCGACAATACAGGCTATAAATCCATTGCTAGCTCGTTGGAACGAAAAGGGGTGGAGAGGTCATTTACAGCTTGCAATCGTTCCATGCTTAGAAGCAGGATCATCGGCTTGTCTCTTGATGGGGTGGAGCACTTTCTCCGTTATGGGCTATAGTAGTTGATGGATTGCTTACCATGTAGGCACATTAAGGTGTCAGTGTAATTGGTTACACTGAGGACCTCTTTATAACAGTACGTGGGAAATATGACAGTGCGTTGTGCTATTTCATGAGGACGGCCTTGAGCGAGGTGTCAAATTGGTGCATTCAGGGAGGGCTCTTGATGAATCCTTCAAAAATGGTTGCTGTACACTTTATGTGACTGTATATTTTTTATGGGTATCATTATTAAATTTCCCAAAGAGGTTACGTATCCAGGTGTAATTCTGGATAGGAGGCTTAGATGGAACGCACACATTGGTGCCATCAAGAATAAGGCGTTAAGAACACTCTCGAAAGTCGAACGACACTATGGGTATACTATATACCGCCACTATTTAGTCAATTATGACTTATGTAGCGATAGCTTGGTGTAGAAAGGCTGAGGAAACTACGATCATGAAATATCAACAATCACACCGCTACACATCCATGTGATGAAGAGAGCGGTATGTTCGGTGATGAAATACTTCAGTTCACGAAGTGCGTCGGGAAGTCTGTCTATTTTAGAAAGGGCGGTCGGTGAAATATCTTCGTTCTTGGATGTTTAGCCTTTGGATCAGTGCTTTGAGATTCAGGGTTTAATTCTCGGACCGGGATTGTTGATCTAATGTGGACCTAGTTCGTAGTGAGTTTGATCTTAACTGGTATACCGATGGCTCAAAAATTAATTACGATTTCGGTGCTGGTGTTATGAACCCGACACGGACTTGTCAATCCCAATGGGAAAACACTGAATGTGTTACAGGCTGAGATCATGGCCATTGCTACATGTGAGGAGATCAACCTGGACAGTGGTATCAAGGTTAAATCCATTAATATATTCTCTGACAGCCAAGCTATGCTGATGGTACTTGACTCGAATAATACGACATCTAGACTGGTCAAACATTGCTACGATATTTTGAAAAAGCTTTTGCTTGGAAGTTAGGTCCAGTTGTTTTGAGTACCTGGGGATTGGAATAGATGGCAATGAAATAGCGGATATATTGGCCAGAAAGGGTTATATGGCACCCGATATCGGTCCGGAAACTTGCTCTGTAGCATCACTTTAGGGCGGCGATCAGTATGCAATTTAGGCGTCGCTTTGTGGTTTTCAGGTATGGCAGGCCGGACTTACTGTTTTTCTTACGTGCCACTGTAGACTAGAAGCGCTTCTAAATAGAATGACGGTTACACATGTAGATATACTGTACTCACAGGCATCAGATACTGCGGAATACATACCATATTGTGTAAATGTGGGGTTCCTGATAGGTTTAGGTGGAAATGTTTAGGTAGATAGAGGATCTCACTGAGTGACATCGTTATGGTTTCAGACCTGCTGGTGTTTATTGGGAAAGCAGCACATCAGCTGAGCAAACTACAGATCGAAAAGGGAAAATCCTATGGCTCAGAGATTCGTGCTATAATGTTTTAATTTTGTTTGGGTTTCTGTAATCGGTTTAATTTGCCATGGGTAGCTTATTGAATTTTTCCTACTGATTTTAGATAATAAACAGAGCGTGATTGAGATTATCAATTATAAAAAGCCTATATTTAGAAATTTTCTGTATAAAATTTTTTCTCTGCAACACAGTGTTATTTAAATGTTGTTTTAACACCACAATCCTCTAATTATGTTAATGATGGCATTTTAAGAAAATAATAAATTAAGCACAGGATTTAATTTCATGCTTAAGTAAATTTCAAATACTTTTGAGTAGTTTTCGAATTACTATTAACAAATTTACACACACACATACACATATTTTTATATACTCTCTTACAGACAATTACATATACATTAACATAAAGAGATTTAAAATTAAGATACATTTACGAATTACGATTTAAATTAATAATGTGAAAACTTTTTAATCCCATCTCTGCATTACAATATAAAATGTATGTCTGAGTATATAAGTGTATGTCTGAGTGTGTGTTAAAGGAATATTAATAAATTAGGTAACAGCAACAACTCTAACAACAACAAAAGAAACATATTTTAGCCTTAGAAACAAAGATATTCGATTGTAATAGAAAAAGGGGATTTTAGTTCATAGTTAAATTTAAATATACACCACACACCTGCATAGATAGTGGTAGTAAATTATTTTTGGGGTCTGGTCTCACATAGAATCAGTCTGAGAAAGGCTGTTGCAAGGCATCATGTACTTTTCATGTTTTCTCCTAAATTGGTTCAATAGTACCGATTTATTTGAGGCCTAAACTGTGGCACTGGCCTTAATTTAGGCTGCAAAGACTTTACTGAAATTTATTTCTAGTGAATAGAGCTTCATGAACCTTATTTCATGTCGAATAAAGGTTAGGCCCTGATTTATTCTTAAATCGCAAAATAAGCATGCGCTCGGTGTGGAGTTGACATATCAAAGGTTGCAATATCACTCGTGGGGCGTTGGTCAGCGCTTGTGCTTTGAGGTAAGACGTGCTTACGTGGCTATATTTACGGAAAGTAACTGGATACTGCAATGCTTTTTTCTCTTTTTCTCGTTGTTACAACTTCTCTAGAAAAATTCATACTTTAAAGAGTCCAATACTCTCGAGCTGTATGGCAGCTATGTTCCATTGCGGATTAATATTTACCAAAGTTGTGGATTTTTTGATTTTTTAGTTATTTTTTCAAATTCCTTTTTGGTACTAAGCAATGACTTAAATGACTTAATTGTTTACTGTTTTTAAAAATAAAGATATAAATAAAAAAAAATATAACAATAATTTTCTGGAATATTTAGGCCATTAACTGTAATAAATGCCAAGACTTTATCTTCCAAAAGAATATTTTATTTACGACAAAAAGCTTTCATCTCAGTATTAATGCTGATTTCCGTATTATTTTAGTTGAGTTTTAATACGATTTTTAAGACCAACAAATGAAAGGAAAGAAACGTAAACATTTTTAAAATCATTAAAAATTTAACGCAAAAGAAAAACAAATTTGATGAGATATTTAGGTAGAGAATTGAATTCAAGAACACTAAGTTTCTTTTAAAAGTATAGGTAAAGATATACACTGCGCGTCATTAGGATAGCGCCCCCTATTTTACTAACGGTTAACGTTAAATATTATCTGAACCGATTGAGATATGGCCTTAAAATTTATACGCAGTATACACCTCTCAATTATCTTTAAAATAAAACAACAATGACTGCTGTACCATTTAAGATAGTATTTTAATTATTTTTTTTTTAAATAATTATACTAAAAACGTATTGAAAATATTGGTCATCAGGATAGAGCCATCAGCTAAAATTTCAAGTTAATTATTATTTTAAGCAACTACTCGAATATAGCATTTTAATTCTTAAATACTATATTTTATTTAATTCATGCGTATTTACTATGAACAGCGTTGCCGTTTTTGGTTATTTTTCACCAAAATTGCTAATTTTTATCTTCGATCTGTAGATGTATACATTTTTATGTGGGTTACTTTATTCGTAAATGTAATAAAAAATTAATTTTTACGTTAATCGGTTAGAGTAACACTTTTTTTTAAATTAGAAAACAACAAATAAATTCATTATAAAATAATGGAACTTCTAGATATTAAATGCACTTTATTTCTTTGGTATTTTAAAAATTTTTTTGATTGTGCCTTAATTTCGGAAAAATTAAAAATAATATTATGGACAGATTCAATGTTATTGCAATTATTAGAATCTAAATTGTTCTTTATTAAAGAGTAACTTTAAGTGAGAGATAGTTATTGTAAATAGAAGTAAAGGCAAGAAGTCTACATTTCCTATTTGCTGTTGTGCAGGTTTTAGTAAAATTTCATCCATACTTTGAACTTATAGAACAAGAGTCGGAATTGTATTGAATCTATGCCCAAAAATTAAATGTCAGCGATCAACTTCTTCTTAGGGTTCTCTAGTTCATGCTTTATGTAAGACCAAGCACAAGCACTTCCCACCTCTTATAAAATTTTATTCATCGTAATGTGTGAGCGACTGAAACCTATCGTCGGTAGATTGATCGGCGGCTATAAGTGTGCTTCTGTGCCAGGAAAATCCACAGCTGATCAAATATACACATTACGTCAATTTCTAGAGAAAACCCAAGAAAAAGAAATCGATACATATCATCTCTTTGTCGATTATAAAGTTGTCTTTGATAGTCTTATACGGAGCAAACTGTATAAGGCTTTTGAAATACCTTCCAAATGATAGAATGATACTTACAGATAAAAAGTCATCAGATAAGATAGGCAAGGACCTATCGGAGCCATTTGCTACTAAGAGAAGACTCACTCAAACAGCGGCTTTGTTGGTGAATGAGGACAAGACGAAGTTAATGGTCTCTGCGGAAAACATCCCATATTAGGCATAAAATGCTTTAATTTTGAAGTTGTGGATGACTTCGTTTATCTCGGTTCTGCCATAAGAACAATAATATCAGTCTAGAAAAAAAAAGAATCTTCAAAACATACGCTATTACGGACATAGTAAGCACTAGGGAAATCGAACCGAATTATTTGACCGGTTTTAAACTTTTTTTTTGGTTTTGTCGAATATGGTTTTCTTAAAATATTCATTTCTCGAATAGCAAAAAACCGGTTATTTTAACTCGGATAAGGTATCTAGTGGGTGTTTTAAATATATAACAAAAAAATTATTAAAATCTTTATATTCCTTTAAAGCAAAAGTTTTCTTTACTTTACAGTTTTAAGTTGTAAAGATGAACCGAAATTTATTTCCACTTTTAATAGATTTGTTTTCTTAACTTTAAAAAACGTATATTTTAAACGAAAAACAATTTTAATAAAATTTGTTAATTTTTCTGTAATCTTTTTAAAACAATTTCAACTTTTTACAAACATGTTGTTGCATTGTTGTAGATTGTCTACCACATTGTGTGGCAAACAGTTTACTATGTTTACTGCTACTGCTTTAGCAGTTATGAGCTCTTAATTGCAAACTAAACGCGTCACGTTTTTTATCATTATTTTAAACACCCTACAATAAACGTAAGTGCGCGAGGTTGTTAGACGCGTCTTAAGTAAATTTTTACGTCTAGAGCATAATTCTCTTCATTCTAGACCATTAACCACAAAACACATGACACCCGGACTATAACCTATTCAACCAAACATTATATGTTAAGTAGATACAAATATTATATCCGAACCGATAGCTTATTTATATAATTCATATATATAGAAATGAATGTGTGTTTGTATGTTTGTTGGTCTGTTCGAGCCTTACGGTCAACTAAACAGCAGAACAAATTCTCTTAAAATTTTTGCATTAATTCTCTGTATGTCTGGAAGAAATATAAGCTATTTTAATTACAAAATTTTCAACTGGGCGGTGCCACGCCCACACAAAGAAGGTATTCATTTGTTTATATCTTCAAAATGGTAACAGTAAAAGCCTCCAAATTTGATCCAAATGGCTCCATAATCAATACAAATTTCAGTTAAAAATTGAGCGGAATCGCAAGTAAATATTGATTTTTGTATATCTTAAGTACGGTTGCAGCTCATGTTTTAGAATTTGGGGTTCTGAATTTCGAAAGAGCACAAAAAGTGGAAAAAGGTAAAAAATTTAACTAAAATAATATTTAGGAAAGGGGTAGCGAATAGCGTCGGGTTTTAGCTAGTTAATCTATATTTGGATTTGTTCTCGAATTGATTCAATATAATCTATTTACAGTACCCCTGACCAGAAGATTTTTATCCATTTTTTGGGCAATGCATTGATTTCCATGGATTTCATTTGTCTCTGTATTGTCGGTATAACACTTGTCTTTAACAGTGCCCCACACTGCTTCTTGGCGGCCAACTGACATCACCATTTTGGCTAATTAACGGCCATCAAACGTTTGATGCAATAAATTGATTGCGGCATGAGATTTATGGCAAATTGCACCATTCGGTTGAAATCAAACATCGTTCACATCAATACCATGAAGAGCGGGCACAAAAAAATTGGTTATCATGGTGTGATAAGTGCCTCTATTGGCCATAATGGTCTCACAGTCAGAGAAATATGGTCAATGATGATGGTCAATGATGCCTCCGATCCACAAGCCGCATCAAACAGTCACTCGCAATGGGTTTTCTGAGTCCCAAATACGGCAATTTTGCTTATTAACGTACACACCAAGATAAAAATGAGTTTCATCCGAAAAGATGATTTTTGCTTTTTATTATTTTTTTGCAATTTCCAGCCTTCTTTGTTTTGGAAATAAATTTCCAATAAATTTAATTGTTGCTCAAGCGTAAATCGATTCACTTCGTTCGTGAATTTTGTGACAGAATAGAATGACATAAGTATTGTCAGATTTGATATGACCTCTGCTTTAAATTTAAGCCGATAGATAGCCCGTCCGATACTTGTTTGGCTTTAAAGCCTTACAGAGCATTAACTTGGCTATCTATTTATTTATTTATTCGCTGAAACAATTTAAATGCAATTGGCTGGTCTGTTTTCTGGAGAAATCACTTTTTCAGACGAAGCCAATTTTCATTTGTTACGATACGTCAACAAGCATTTAGGGTACTCAAAATCCAATATTATATTATTGGTTGAAAAGACTTTAGGCCAACATAGCATCATTTGCCGGGATTTTGCTGTACTTAATCATTTTGAGAAAAAATGGCAGTTGCAGCACTGTGGTCCTGAATATGTTGCAGGGATTTTAACGTGCCAAAGATGGTTTGAGCAGTACAAAAGTAGAGAAACAATTCAAAGACTATGAATTGAAGACAGCGAATTCAAAACATTTGTCAGCAACAGAACAGCATGATATGAAGCCAAGAAACGTTGATAGACGACTTTACATGTCCGAAATGCTGCTTAAATGCAACAGAAGAAAGTGATTTTTGTATCGCATCTGAAAATCCGATTGTGTGGCCATCCAAGCAAATTAAAGCCAAAGTTCAATATTAATCTCACCGAAGGTAATGCTCTGTATTTGGTGGGACCAGAAGAGCTTCGTCTTTCATAAACATAAACTGCTGCAATTGGGACTGACAGGGAATATATAAAGTACACAATTGATTCGCTTGAGTCGAGCATTGAATAGAAAACTTTCGGAATATGCTACCGGACATAAAGACTTAATACTTCATCATGACAAGGCTCGGTCAAATATTGCAAGTTTAGCTAAAGCGATTTAGGAAATAATGGTTGGACTCTTTGTTTTCATCCGTCTTACAGTCCAAACCTTGACCTATAAATCTACCATTTATTTTGTTAGATGCAAAACACTAGCACTGAAATAGGACTGACCTCATAACAGATTATTTGAAAGTGATGTTATGCATTTTTACCTTAAAAACCAGCAAATATTTTAGTTACACTTTCTCCAGGTAGATCCGGAAGGCTATTGCTGTTCAATAAGAGCGAGCCTGGGTTTATTTACCAGGCATTGTGAACTTAGATATCGTCATATATTTTGTGAGATGTTGAGGATGATGCGGTATACGTTCTGCACGATTAATGATGGGAGATCTCCCAACTATTTCGGTCCAGAGGAAGAGGTTCCTGAAGAATGCTGTAATGAATCCAAACTGCCTTTATTCGCAGCCTAAAACTGATATGGTGAATTTATGGGGCTGCACAAGAGATACTTCGGGTGGAAATACATTTTGGTCTTGACCCACATAACATAACACTTGTGCGAAATGCATCAATTGCCAGTAGGATGGATAAAGATAACAGCTAGAATTTTGTAATGTATCAAAAATTCACATTTTTAAGTTTTGTAACCAATATCTATGTCGGAAAACTTAACATTGAAGTTAACATTGAAACTTTCAAGCAATCCTAGAAGGAATTTAGTTTCTAGATTCGATGGAATATAGAGCCACATTAAAAATTTTCCAATCTTTACAATTTTATCTCATTCCATGTTATATTTACCCTCTTTAGTATGGCCAGCACTTGTCGTCACCAAGTTTAAGCGGGTCTTCCTCTGCGTCAGCTGCCCTGTGGCCTTGATATATAATTTCCGTGTTTCCAGTATGTATGATCTCGTTATATATTGGCATTTGGCTACGCACAATGGATATTTTTTTCTGGTCTGTGGTGCTTGTGCACAGCTTTTGTAAAATCATTTGTTTACGAATGCCTGGCTTCAGTCAATGACACTCGCAGGTATCCATGTTTCGCATCCGTGAGGAACACATATATTTCGGTTTAGGCTTAGAATGCGATGAAGACTTAAATGCTTTTTTTTGCCTTCTTATACGGTTTTTGATAGTTATGTATTTCACAGCCTCCGGTTGTTGTTAATATGCCACCCAGATAGATATTATAAGTTCCATCACTTCTTACTGTAGTATGTTATCTATGGTTAATGATGTAATATTTTCAGCGCTTATGCCTATAGGTTTGGTTCAGGAGTTATTGTTTGCCACACAGCTCTTTCCACGTACTCCTGGATAAGGTTGCGTTTATGTTGCATGATGGTCTGTCTATGAGTCATCAGCGTAGTCAAATTCCTTTAGCCGGTTAATTAAGCCCTAGGTAATATCGTAATTGTGTCATAGAGGGTTCAAGACACATCTTTGTTTAACAACAGTACGAGTTTTTATTTTCCAGGTGCTCAGCCCCAGTCACAGATGAATAGTTGTGCAGAGCCTTAGGTTTGCTTAGGTTCAAACCGGCCAAAGGGGCCAATTGTAACGCCGCATACAACAATGACACTGGAAAAAGAAGATCGGGTATACGTGCCCACCGAGTCCAAGTCACCCTAACCTAAAGGTATCTTTTAATGCGAATCGAAGTAGATTACGTGCCTTTACAGCACCCTTAACTTCAACTTCAATAATGCCGGACATTCCAGCAGCAAGTGACAGCGGGCACTTGCTAGTACTAGCTCCTCCTCACAGCAATAACTGCACAAAGCTGTTCCGCTATGCTTAAGGCGAAATCCACCGTCTTGGCAGTTTTACTAGCTGCCTAGTCTGTTCAACCACCAAACCACAACCTTGGTTTGATCAATTATTTTAGCCTCTAGCAAATATAGTGAGACAAATATTTTAGTGCAGAATAAAATTTATATTACAAAATTAGCATGAGAGTATTTTTTTTTAAACTTTTTTGTATGCTGTGATTAGATTGTGTTCAAGAGTATTAATAAGTCGGATATGTCTGACTTTTTTTGCATCATGGATAGCAATAGTTTGTCTTAATTTTATTTAACTTATATTTTTTTTATTTTATATATTATATATATATATATATATATATATATATATATATATATATATATATATATATATATATATATATATATTATTTTTTTATATATTATATATATGCTAATATATATATATATATATATATATATATATATATATATATATATATATATATATATATATATATATAAAGCCAACAATTTAGTAAAGTTATGAGCAATTATTATCATTATTTTTTTAAGTTCTTTCTACCTTGATTTGACAGGTTATTAGTTTTATGTTTCCGCTGAACGAATATGGTTGTGTATACGCTTGAACAACGCTGGGAATCTGGGCCTGCGATCGACTTACAGAAGATGCCGATTTTGCCAAAAAAAAAATCATCTTTTCACATGAAGCTCATTTTGATCTTGGCGGGTATATAAACAAGCAAAGTTGTCGCATTTGGGGCACAGAAAACCCGCACGCATAAGTTGAAAAGCCGATACAGCAAATACGAGTCACTGTTTGGTGCGGATTTTGGTCCAGAGGCATAATTTGGCCATTTTTCTTCGAAAATGGGCAAGGAGTGGCCGTTACAGTCAATGGCGATCGTTATGGGGCCATGTTGAACGAATTTTTGTTCACAAAAATTGAAGAGAAGGATATTAGCAATATTTGGTTTCAACAGGACGGCGCTACGTGCCACACAGCCGAAGCTAAACTCGATGTTTTGCGCCCTGGTTTTGAAGATCGCATTATCAGCCGCAGAGCTGATGTCGTTTGGCCACTTCGGAGCTGCGATTTGACACCGTTGGACTATTATTTGTGGGGTGCCATCAAAGATGATTGTTACGCCAACAAGCCAGAGAATATTGACGCTTTAAAGGACAATATTCGTGAAGCCATTAGTGAAATACAGCTGCACACAATCTATAATGTGCTGAAAAATTGGACCGATCGTGTAGGTTACTGCATGGCCAGCCGAGGCAGCCATTTGAATGAAATTATTTTTTATTATCAACCAGAAGGATTGTACTTTTATATAAAAAGATAAATTTGAGAAAATATTCAGTATTTTTTTATAGCCTTTTCCAAAAAAAATTTTTTTTGGCGGACCTTTCAGTTACTTGGAACCGCAATGATGATGCTGCTCCTATTAATGGCATAAAATTCGCTTTATTGTATCATAATTGGTAATGTGTAGCCTACTTCTCAATGTGCTGGGCATACAAAATTGTGAAAGCATTACAATTTTTAATGTTAAACCAGCTGTAAGCAGAGTGCCTATCAAACCATACAAGAGAAGAATAGCTTTACCCATGCCAAAGACAGAGACGTAGATAAAATCAGTTAACGTGAGGGAGAGGAGGTGTAGTTAAAAAGACAAACGAAAATTTTTTAGAAAATAAGGTGAGGAAAATCAAAGATATTTACAAAAAGCAGCGTTCAGCGGTGAGAGGTACTATATTTTATTTTTAAATTGCTTCTCAAGAAAGGTGAAAAGTATAAGATAATAGTTTTCTATTACCGTATTGTCTTCGGATAAGTATTGCTATTTGTAGAACTCTTTTGTTTTTGACTCTTCTGAGTTTTTAAACCAAATTAACTAATCAACAACAACACAACGATACAACACCAATTAACTGAATGGGCTTTACTTTGCGCTTACATTTAAGGCTAGCATAACGGTTTGAAATTTTTCCGTATTTATTTTTTTCCCGTAAAGTACAATTTTTCCGACTAAAATTTATTATTTATTCAAGGTTGCCGCTGGTGGCCTCACAGTACCATTTGATCGGACCAATTTTCTTGAAGTTTGTGACAGAAAAGCATGATACAAGTATTGCCAGAAATAAGCGCTGCTTCAGATTTAAACCGATAGATTGCCCATCCTTTACAACCTTATTAATATGGTCATAGCACGAAGTGATAAGGCCAGACTACGCGTGGTATACTACACACTTGATGGGCAAGTTATGATAAGTGTTATAAATGAATAAAGAACAACAACAACAACTTGGCATAGTAAGCAGATGTATCTGTTGCATACGACTATATGGGAAACCTTTATTGATTCATAAAAGAACTTATCAAGAAAACTTTTGAGAGCTGCAAGCCACCTCACGAAGGTAATGAAGAATTATGAACTATTAGAGGTAAGCGGATAGAGACGTAAATGAAGCATAACTCTTTACTATGGTCGAACAAGGCAGAGGTTCAAGGTCTGTGTGACTGCGAGCATCACACACTATTAGGCAAGAAATTCCGACAGCGATATACACAATAACCGAAATACCAGACCTCTAAACTGGACAACATAAGCCTCGAACTACGAAAGGCAACTCCGAATATTAATGTCAGGCTCAGTAAGCCATACAATAGTCCGACCACACCAGCAAGCTATGTAAGGAGTTAAAAGAAGAAGCAGTTATCAATATATTAAAAAACCGGGATTTGACTGTACTAAGTTGAATTATTTTCATAAACATCACAAATAAGGTTATTGCTAAAATCGTCAACAAACGTCTTGCAGATGCCTTATATTCCATTTTACGTAACGAACCAGCTGGCTTCTGCACACAGGGATCCTTCAGAGATCATATAAACGAACGGTCTTGTGGAATAGCGCTCACCACTATATTAGACTTTTGTAAATTTCGAAAAGACTTCCGTCGCATTAATACCTTGAACGTCTTGTAAAGGAATACTTAGATCATCGATATTATAACGTAATGTATAACTTACAACGCATCATCCACGCTGGACGTCAGCCGTCCAATCGCCGTTAAGGTTGAAGTCAAACAAGGATGTGTTATCTCTCCAATGCTGTTCTAAACATTACTAGACTGCCTTATTTACGGCAAGAGAGATAACCTGGGATCTAAAGGAGAGGCTAGAAGAGCTAGACTAAGTCGATGGTATATGTTTGTTGATACACAGATATGATGACATGCAGGGTAAGCAGGACTCAGTGCAATTTAGAGGCATCAAGAGCGGCCATTCGAATTAATATCGAACTTTTACCTCTAACAATGCTAGTCTCCAAATTATCAACCATCATTTGGAAGACGTAAAATCATTCTGCTATCAGGGAAGCACTTCAACATCGTCTGGTGGTTCGAGCGTTCAGCCTTTCACGGGCCGATACTTGAGGCGAATTTTGAGAATCTCTGGCGGTGGACGTATCAAACTTCAATTAGAACAGGCATCCGTGAATTCCGTTCTTCTCTAGTAATGTGAAACGTGGAAGGTAACAGAGTCCATATCATCGAAACTACAAGTGATATGACGACAATAATAATTCGAAGGCCCCATTTTAGACGCCTGTGCTTGATGCTGCATTACTCTCAGCAGCATTATACATTAAGTGTTCAAAAAATATCTTCTTTTACCTGACGTTTCTATTAACGAAATGTTGTTTCTCTTTAATTTACCATCGTAAACCAACATTGAGTTTGTATAGATGTTTCAAGAACTCCTTTCGCCTTTCAATTATTGCTCCACTCGCATCATGGAAGAGTATTTGTATAGTTTAGACAAGTTTGTTGCTGTGTTCTTCTCTACTGTCAGTTATTATATTGTAGCTTGTCAATCTTGTGTTGCTTAATGTTGCAACAAAATAATAATAAGAAAAAAACAACATAAACGAAAGCAGTTATGGCCAATGGAAAGTTGTAAATGAAGTCTAGTGCGTTCTAGCAGAAGCTCCATTAAAAAAAATTGTATCTGTAAGCGTCGAGGCTTATAATGCAAATGTTTGTTGCATGAACTTAAGAGGACAAAAGATGAAATCCGATATGATTACATTATAAAGGCTAGATGAAATGGCATACACATGAAATTTAATATACACTGGCTTATTCTGCTTTACATCATCGTTCAGATCATTAAGTCTTAATGTAGAAGCTCTACGTTTTGCAAGAACTACAGGCAAACATGAAATACAAGCAAATATTTTTTGAGCATTTGAAGTACCTTCTATATACTCATTTTTTCTCCAGTTACATAACAGTGATGCAAAAAACTAGGTCAGCGGTAAAGAAAATGGCTACACAACGTAATATTCGTAAAATTAAATTTAGAGTCCGTAAGGTCCGCTTTTACAAGAGTATAACCACTAAAATATAGCACAATATTCAAATGTTTGTCTTAGTTTAACAGGCAGTACTTTAAATCGTTGATCTAGTTCTTGTTAATATATTCAGCGTTCTACTATCAGTATTTTCCTAAATAAAGGATGGCCCAACCATAATGTACGATGTTAATTGTGAGTCACACTTTAAAGTCAAGTATTTTGCCCAACTTCATTTGACATTTCTTTGTTGCAGTGTTTGAATTCAACATTTGAATACTTCACGAAAATTTCTGATGGCCAGAAATTTAGTACATGGATCTGGACAATATGTGGCTTCAACAGAATGGTGCCACTTGCCACACAGCCAACAAAACAATGACTCTTTTGCGCGATAAACTCAATAGCCGTACTAGCTCATGTCGTGGCGATATTAATCGATCACTATGTGTTTTTACACTGTTTGATTTATTTCTTTGGGAATACTTAAAAGAAAAGGTGTACTTCAATAAGCCAAGAACAATTTAAGAGCTAAAGGAGAATATAATTCGGCACATTAACGACATTAAACCTCAATTATGTCTCAGAACCATTGAAAATATGGACCGACGAATAGAGGTATACAATCGAAGCCGTGTCGAACATTTAGCCGATATTTGGTCTCACACATAATTGTCATAAATCCTTCTATCGTAACAAAAAATATTAAGATAATTCTCTGAAAAATTTTTGGTTTATTTACAACAAGCAGACCCGGGCAAATGTTGTTTTGCTTTCGAATTTTATTTTCACTGTAAGTCTGGTTTGCATACAAAGTCATGGCTGATTGATATTTGCGCAACATAAGCCAGGTGCTTCCTTTTTATATTTAAATTCTTTGCAATGGTCACATAATTGATCCATGCTACCTATATACTGGGATAAACATTATAATCAATTGTCGGATCATAATTAAATGCAAGACGCATAAAAGAAATGCGATTGGTATTGTGTATCGCTGCTCTGGAGGCTCTTCTCGCAACATGTTGTTGTTCGATGCGTATTTCACGATTTTCTTGCGAATAATTTTGGTATAAAACTAACATTCGATTCCTGGCTAGTTCGTTGTCTTCTGCGCGCTCCTCTTGTGTCTGTTGTGATCGCAGCACTCTCATATAATTTGTGTACATTGGGATGTACATTATAATCAATTGTCGCATCATAATTAAATGCAAGACGCATAAAAGAAATGCGATTGATATTGTGTATCGCTGCTCTGGAGGCTCTTTTCGCAGCACGTTGTTGTTCGATGCGTATTTCGCGATTTTCTTGTGAATAATTTTGTTATAAAACTAACATTCGATTCCTGGCTAGTTCATTGTCTTCTGCGCGCTCCTCTTGTGTCTGCTGTGAACGCAGCACTCTCATATAATTTGTGTGTCAGGCGACCAATATTTGCACGTGAGCGTGGCATTTTGCACTGCAATATACGTTTCTTATGATATTTTTTTTTATTGTTGGGGTAGAGGGGCTGCCCTTTATTGTCTTATTGTTGCTTATTTACTTTTTTCAATAGCTTTCAATAATATAATTAATTTACTTTCACTAACACCTTGGGTTAATTTATTAAAATATATGTAATGTTTAATTTAAATACATTAATCTTCAATTTAATAAGCTCTTTTTTTCGTTTGACACCCACGAACTTTTCACGAAAAGAGGTTATGTATGAGTCGGTGTCGGGATACTTAACGCCGCTACACGCCGCCACATGCCGATCAAGCACCTAACGCCTTCAGCAAAACATAAAATAGGCTTATTGCGCAAATAGAGTTTAAAAAAGAGTGATAGATATTTATTTACTATTTGTAATATATTTTTTTACAAAAAGATGTTAGGTTGCAGTCGGTATCAGGCTAATTAACGCCACTGCACGCTGATTAACCAACGCCTTCAACTTCACAGCATAGTGCAGTAGTTCTTGTGTTACGGTGCAAAAACACAAAAGAAATTGTGCTCCCTCTGTCGAATGAACTTCAAACTAAACAGAAACACTCCTCACACCCCATAGAGCATGTACATTAAGTTTGGTCAAAATTGGTCCAGTAGTTTTTGAGTTTAGCGATCGCGAATATACACGCCATTTTTTTATATATAGAGATTAACGTAGGCATTTTGCTTGAACCATCCTTGTTGCTTTGGGCTTGTTGGCATAAAATGAGGGCCTGAAGCTTAAGAGCAGATAATCGTTGGTTATAAAATCGCACAATAGCGGCAGACACTTGATGAACGCTCCTCGTAACTATCTTTTGTCATAATTTTTAGTCGCTAGTGCACTTAATTACTTATGCGTCCTCACAACTCCTGTTAGTCGTAGAATAAAGGTGGAATATATTGCCAAGCGCTTCAGACTTATACACCTTGTCTCCGTTCATTATGTTCGAAATACAATGCAATTTATATGATCCCCTCTGGATTGGTAGTAGCAAACGATCCTTTTGAAGTAAATCTCAACTACATTTTTGCATATTCGGGCGAAATGCATACAGTACCAAAGCAAAGTCTAGTCACTTTTCTCAGCAGCACTTACTGGCAATTGTTAGCGATAAAGTAGGCAAAGTATTTATTTGTAAGGTTCTAATTTCTACACAGTTACCATAAAAGTCTTTATTGTAATATTTTATTGCTTATGCTATAAACACATAGACATGGCAGGCTACATGACTACACGACTACAATTGCCGTTAGCAGCAGCCAGCTACTTAAATATATTCGAAACGACATCATAAGCATCATAAGCAGCTGATCCAAAAAAAAAAATTGACGTTTTGATATATAAACTTTGAGATTACAATAGCAGCAACTGCTTTCAGTGCACATTCTTTTCTTTATATTTTTACTGGCTAAAACCCGGCATCCGGGTTTTACAGAAATACACTGTAAAAATTTGATGCTAATCGGTTCTGCTTATTAAGTCTTCGAACAAATAGACATTCAATTTTATACATTTATAAGATATATGTGCCTATAGATAGTTTTTGCTCGGCGTGCTCTCTGTAATACTGGGTTTTTGGCCAATATGGATAGATAACGAAGCTTACATAGTTGTCGTTCTCCGCATATATACATCTACTTATCCAATCTTAGCCGTTTCTGACTGATGATGTGATTTGTTCACAATGTTGTTTAAAACTAACTTAGAAACTTTTACTATCACCGTTCTCAAGATATACGAATATTAATTTTTACTTTGTTGATGATTTGTATCGACAATGAATCTGTTTGGGCCATATTTAGAGTCTCTTTCTGTTACCATTTTGCATGGGAGTGACATCGTCCGGTTGCAACTTTTTAAATTTATAGAACAAATACATTAATTTTTCAATACTTTTCGATTATTTTTAGTATTTCATTTTTATACATTAAAACATTTTTTTTAAAAATATTGTAGCCAAATAAAATAGAAATAAGCCTAAGTTGGCTATAGCAGCAAAAGTAATCGTGTAGCCGTAAAGCTGTGCTGCTGTCAAAATAATCGTATTCATATAAACATGTATATTTTATTTTTTGTAGTCTGTAGTCGGTAATTTACCGTCTTCTATGTGTTTGAAGCATTAAGGTTTATTATGTAACCAAATTTGATTAAATCAGTAAACTGATTTCAGTAACTGATTTCGGCGGTGTTTTTAGTGTTTTTGTATATTTGTTTAGATCCTTTGCCCATTTGATTTTTGTTTCATACATTCAATTGTTGGACACAATAGCTCATTTTAGCATTACCTTACCAATTAGTTTCTTCTTTTTCAAACATATATTTTGAAACTGGTAACGAATCAGACAAATATTTATCGCAAAAGCTATAATTTACAATACTATAAACGAAATTCTAACAAATTAAAAAAATGTATATGTAAAAAATATCCCTAAAAATTAAGCGAAATTTTACCCCTTTAAATGGACACATATGTGGAAAATTGCCCGTCTTCGTAAATCACTCATCAGTTGCGTTATAATATAATTGCATTAGTCAGTTTGCAAGGCCTAACACGATTTAATTTCAATATCAATATACTTTATCATTTTCATACCTTTTAATGTGACGTCAATAGAAAATCGCACACCAAAATTCTGGTCCATAGTTTTACTGAACATAATTTGAACAAAAAGCAAATCCACGCTTGTAGTGTTTTTCTTCAATTCTTACTTCAAACAAGTTAAAGTTTCGTATATTGCGAACAATTTATAGTGTGATACTCCAAAGCACAATATCTCTTGGTGGCCTGCGGAAAATATGATTTTATAAAAAAAAATACTTTTAGTTTAGAGCAGTACCTAATGGGAGTTTTATTTAAAAATTATTATAAAAATTATTAAAAATGTTTTTGCAAACATTATTTTTAAAGTCTAGGATATATCCAGAGTGTAAATAAAAGCTATGAAGTTTAAACAAAAACTAAATTTTTATTTGGCATACCCTGTTTTTAATTACTTAATAAATGAATAGATTTCATTTAAAAATTAATTTATTATTTGTAACAAAGTTCAAATTAAGCGATTACATTAACTACGCATCAATGAAGATCTTTATCGCATCATTCAATCAATTAACTCGTCCGAGATGTAGCTTCAACAGAATGACACTACGTGCCATATGGCGACCGCAAATATCGACTTATTAAAATCAATAATAGGTGATAACGTCATTTCGTGAAATGGAGCTGTCCTCTGTCCTCCAATTTCATGCGATTTGACACATGAAGTCACTGTCTTATGTTGTAGCAACAATTGAATCCTTTCAAACAAGCTATAGTGTTGCGTAATGCAACTAATATTACTAGAGATATATTATTTTATAGTCACCTTTTAATCAAAATTGTAACTAAATTTTTTTGAACATTTATTATTACAAAATAAAATATTTAAATGTTACAGTTACCAGCACAAACCCCACTTATTACCAATTGATGTGTAGTACGCTGACTTGCTTCACTGAGCATTAAAAGGTATTATCAGTCAACTGGTATAATCTGAGGAAGTCACCACCGTGAATATATTAGACAGGTTACAGAGACTTGCCAACGTTGGTATAACTAGCGCAATGAAAACATGTCCAACAGCGGCCTTGGAAGTCTTGATTGGTTTACATCCATGTGATGAAGCTAGCGGCATGTTCTGCGAATAAATTTTTCTCCACAGGGTCCAGAAATGCGTTAAAAAGTCTGCATATCTACGCAGAGTCGTCGGAGAACTGTCTTCGGCCCCAGATGTTATACCTTTGGTTATATGCTTTGGCAGGAGTTTTTGTGTTGAATTCTCGGACCGGGGTTGTTGGTCTAATGGGTTCTGAGTTCGGAGTAAGTTTGATATAAACTAGTATACCAATAGTTTCGAAATGAATGACTGTGTCGGCGCTGGTTTTCATGGACCCAACCGAGAGTTGTCCATATCACTGGGTAGCTCGCTGTGTGGCTTCCAGGCTGAGATTAAAGGTAAGACCATTGTTATATTCTCTGACAGCCAAGCTGTGTAAAGAGCACTTGGCTCGACTCGCATGACATCTTGTCTGGTCAAATATTGCTACGATGCAATGCAAAAGCTTGGAAATAAGGTCCAGTTGTTTTGAGTATCTGGACACTGTGGTACAGATGGTTATGAAATAATTGATGTATTGGCCAGAAAGCGTTCCATGACAACCTATATCGGTCCAGAACCTTGCTGTGCAACACCGCTTACTACAATCCTGAATCCAACCAAGGATTACGAAATTGCCAAATGCTTGGATTACTTTAATGCTCAAAAGCAGACTTCGCCGCTCTAGAACGGCGATTAGTCCGCAATTTTGGCGTCTCTCTGAGGTTCTCAAGTAGGGCAGTCTGGACATAAAACTCCTTAGCTTTTTACTCCTTACGGAGTTTTCTACAGGTCACTGTCGACTAAGAGCGCATCTGAAGAGGATGACAGATATGGACATTGATGCTTATAGACTGTGCTTCACAGGCATCAGAGACAGCGAAACATATATATATTGTGTGAATGCGCGGTTCATAGGGTTTTACTAGGTGGCATATCATCTACTATGACTTCAGATCTGCTGAACAGACTATAGACCGGAAGAGGAAATTGGATCCCACGGGTTGCTGTGTTATGCGATAGTGCCTAGTCAATATAATGATAGCAATGATACACCCTCGTATTATACAATTCCCCAAATGACTCTCGTATAAATGAGAAACACAATTAATTTTTCATATGAACGCACACATGATTTTAATAAAAATCTGTATAAATTGTGATTAAAATATTATTTACATTATTGTTATTAGTAGTTGGTTTATTCTTTTTAAATGTTATTTGTATATCATATTTGTTTTAATGTTTTTAATAAAAATAAAGCAAATTTAAAATCACTTCGTTACAATTACTTTAAGCTGAAATAACAAAACAACCTGGCGAACCGTAAATAATAAATAAAATAATTAAAAAATATAAATAAAAATTATCTAAAATCAGCCTACAATAACAAAAAAATAGACTACACTAGTTGAAACATGTAAAGGGGCGAAAATTTGAGGTTAGGAAGTAAATTGGCTAAAAACACGTTTTTTTTTACAATTTTAGTTTTATTCATACCAATATAAAACAGAAATATGGGAATTACTAATGGAATATGATCTTGGTTAAATGTCCAACTTTAGCACGTCGGCAGACTTTCGATCTTTTCACAAAATTTTGAACCACATTTTGTTAAAAAGCTTTCGCTTATCTAGTCAATTCAGCACCGAATTTCATCTTTCAGAGTGTTAGTTGTTTGTAGTTTGCTCACGTAAACCCAGTCTTAAAAATGGCCCCAGGAAAAATATCCCAGCGACATTAAATCGCAAGAACAAGGCGGCCAATTGGCATCTCCAAATTAAGAAATTACGCGGCATGCAATAACTGAGTTGTTTGGTTGGCTGCGTGGCTTGTAGCGCTGTCCTGTTGAAACCAAACGTCATTGATGTCAACATTAGCCAATCAATTATGGCCACTTTTTTTAAATGTAATGGTTTTCCGAGTACTGTTTGTGGATTTTGGGAGCCCCATATGCGACAGTTTTGATTCTTTGCATAACCGGCTAATTGAAAATGGATCTCATCACTTTGTTGAAAAATGCGTTACACACAGCGGTCTCAGAAGGAGCCTGATTAAGAAGTGATACAGTAAAATGTTGACCATTTTAATAGTAAATTTTCACAATTAAAATTCTTTGTTCAAGAATGTAGTGTTTCATAGTTCAAATTTCCCAATTTTTTACTAAATAACTGTCAGCCCAATTCTCGAAATTTCATCATTTGACATTCAATTTACTTCTTAGTCTCAAATTTGCCCACCCTGTAGATATTAGTAACAGGAATAATGTGTATTTATTAAAAGTTAGATTACCTTCCTAACTAAAAGATATCACATAGCATAAGAAAATTAAAAAACCCAACGATCTGAATAATTCGGAGCATCTGTTTTAAATTCACACTTTGTTGTCTTTTTGCACGTAGTTGTAAAAAAAACTGGCAAAAATTATTTATAAAATTACTTAGTGCTACTGTTACTGTTTGTTTTTTATTTTGTGGTGGCATGTACTATATGCAACAAACTCACAAAATATTCATACGTGCCTCCTGTCATGGTCTCACACACAGAGAACTTTAGAGGAAAATCAACAACAAAATCTACAATAAATGCAACAGTGATAGTTACTTTAGTTACTTTTTTCAAAACCAAGAAAACAGAAACAATTCCACTTGGAATAGAACAGAAACAGAACGTTGTTTGTTACAGATTATGGCTTAAGTAAGTGACTTGCATTTTCATTTATGCAAAGAAACGGAAAGGGAGATGAAGTCGAAAATAAACTTAATAATATTTGATAAAACAGACACCAAAGGAACTTGCAAACAAAAGTAATGTAACGTTAAACTGCATTCGAAACTTTGTGCGAAAAGGAATGGTTGGATATTACGTTTGAATATTTTAAGAAAACACTTCACAAAGTGGTTGATGGATTTTTCATCCTTAACTGATGTGATCCATGACTACACTTTACACATGAAGACTCTATATGGTTCAGTCAGCCGTAATATCTGGATCTGTATACAAAGCTGTAAAAATGATCTCAAGATAGCAAGGCGACAAAATTTTGTTGCCTATTTTGAAGACTTGCCTTATTACTAATTTTATCTAATTATCAAGTATTTCAAGCATTTCTATTTGGTGAAAATAATACAAGACCATTTCGAACATGACCAGTTATGCGGCCGTTCTAGGTACTCGTTAAGTATGAACAAGTTTTCCTTCTTGCTTTGTAATTTTCGAATTCATGTTATAAGCAAGTTATACTGCATAGACAAAGCTGAAGTTATTAAAAGTCAATTAATTTATTTAATTAACTATTTGTTAAATAAACGTTAAAACCATTTAAACCTTTTTCTAAAATGAGAAAAACAAATATTTAAAATATGTGTTGTTATTATAATTGAACGAAAAAAATGTTTTGATAATGACATATTTTAAAAGTAACGTTAGTTACCCTCGTTTGTAGTTTTTCACATACGTTTATAATATCTCTAGGTATTGTTGCGTAAATAAAAATGCTGGAAGAAAAGATACCCCAACATCAGTCCATTTTAAACATTATTGTGAGATTTTAGTCTATTGGTTTGTGTCATGGCTGTCACTGTGTTACTCTGGCAATGCCGTAATTATTTGTTTTATTAACTCAACTTTTGGATGCTACATTTAAAGTTAACGGTCTTGAATAGAAGAAGAAGGTTTAAGACATTTAAAACTGTTGGCATTCAGGTAGGAAGGCTGCTTTCCCTCCGTCAGTCAGTTATAGTTTGGCAGTCATAGTGTAAAGTGTAAAAATATGGTGGCAATGTTCAGAATTTTTACACGTTTGTGAAACGTAGATAACTTTTCAGAGAATAAAGCATTTTTGTTAATACCTTATAACAACGTGAAGCTTAAAATGTAAATTTTCAAGGAAACTGTGATTTTATTGTTTGAAAGAATTGGATTTTGTAATTAACTCAATTCATAGTGCACACTTACATGCCAAAAACTAGCATGCTGTACACGTTCACATTCTTAAGCTTCACTCTTAATATTCTGTTTATTTTCCGTTTCACATCTATGTGATGTTCGGCGACAGAGGGTTTTGCTAAGGGATCCCGAAATGTGTCGGGAGGTATCTCCCTTCTAAGCAAGGTGGTTTCAAAACAATTTTCGGTTCTGGAATTTATGTGGATCTGTGCTTTGGCAGGAGATTCAGAATTGAATTCCCAGACCGACACTGTGCTTCACTTCCAATCCTATTTATTCTTTTGCAGAAGAAGAATACTGTAATGTATTGAAATTTCGCAGTATTTACATTGTGAATGCAATTACGGCAGACCTGTTCAGTTTTCTCAATAGTACTGATGTAGGCTATAAAGAATATAGAATGTATTGGCATGATACGTATAAGTAATGCATATCAAGAGAAAGAAGGAATAATGTACAGCATTTGGAATGCAAATCATAGATTTGACAGCTCTTTAAAAGTGCTGATATAAAAATTCAAGTTAGCCAAATATTCTCAAAATCAGTAAAGAAACGAAGAATACTGTACAGTATTCTGAGACCACTAAATTTGGCGTTCTTAAATGCAGTAGATTTGGCTTAGAAAAATCTGTACAGCTTTCTTAATAGTGCTGATATGGGCAACAATGTGGGTTATTGTCTGTTTATAAGTGAATCAGCATAATAACAATAATTGAGGTTTGTAGAAACTCTTTGAATTAAGAAGTAAAAAAAAAACTGTACAGTGGTTTTTGTGGAATTTTTTAATAATAAGATATTTAACGACAAACACAGTTCAGAGCACATGAAGTACCAATTCAATGCCAGATTAGTTTTTACACCAACAATTTGTTTATTTTTAAGTTTGTAATTCTTATAGAGATACTATTATAGACTTGATTCTAATACGTATTTTACTGTTTAAGGTTTATTATGTACCGAACTTTGACCAAATTAGTAAAATATTAAAGTAGGAGTGCAAAATTTTTATACTGATTTATTTTTAAAAATGCTGAAAATTGAAATAGACAAATTAATCCTCAGCTCATTTCTTAACAACATGGCAAACTGCAATGTTTTGTTCAATGTCTCCTTCAATGTTTAGATTATTTAAGCCTTTGATGATTGGCCTTCAATTATTGGGCACAATAGCTCCTGTTACCATCATCTTACCCATAAGTTTTTCTTTTTCGAAAAGCTCTACGACAAATGTAAATTTCAAAAATGGTAACGAAGCCGCTAAACTTTTTTCATTGAAGGTAATATTATTTACACTATAAAGGACATTCTATTAAAATTAAAACAAAATTAATACAATGTATATATAAACAGTTTTCTTAAAAATAAGTCATAATTTTACCTTTTTAAACGGACACTCGTAAGGAAAATTGCCCATCTTACGTAAATCTCTCATTATTTGCAGTATTATATAATTGCCATAGTCGTTTTGCAAGGCATCACATGCTTTAATTTTAATATCAATAAATTTTACCGGTTTCTTATCCTTAAACGTGGTGTCAATATAAAATCGCACGTTGAAATCCCGATCCATAGTTTTACTAAGCATGAGTCTAACAAAGATCAAATAGACACCTTTGGTCGGGTTTTTCAATTCACATTCAAAACAAGTTAGAGTTTTCGAATATTTTGAACAGTTTGTAGTGTAATACTCCATAGCAAAACGTTTCTTGGCTGCCTACGGAATAGAGATTTTTGTAAAAAAATTACTTATTAACTCGTTTCAGTGGAGAAAAATACTTGGCCAGAATTTTGTATAGAAATTAGGATACAAGTTATTAAAAATATTCTAGAAAACATTATTTCTTAGGGTTATCTCTCTATGACCTGAATGCTATAAAGTTTAATCGAAAACTAAGTTTTTAATTACTATTGCACCATAAAACAATGATAATTGCTTCATATAAAAATAATTAAAAGACTATTTTATGGTAATTTATAAAAGAAAGTTTAAATTAAATGATTATTATAATTACTTTACATTTAGGAAACGAATTATTAGAACAAATTGGTTGGCATTGCAATTAACAGGTTCATTCATTTGCTGGCCTACACAAAACAAGAGAGGTGAACGTTCTACTATAGCAAGTCTACATAAATAACAGTGGTGCTGTTATCTGTCGTTACATAGAATCAACGCCTTCTGTGCAATTGGTATATATAATAACTCCCATAACATTTCATGAGGGAACACGGAGACTTCTCTAAGTCAATGAGTTGCACCCGAATATATTTTTAGACTCATTTAAAGGGACCTACAGTTTAACGCCGGCTCCGAATGGCAGATGCATTAGAGAAGTTTTCAATAGTTGTAATACTCACAACTAGTTACTAGCTAATGTTATGAAATGATACCGCTGTTGAAAAAACTTTTTTTTTTTATTAAGATGATCTGGCCGAGGACCTTCTGGTTGGCAGGCGGGTGTCTTACCTACCATACCACAGTGCACACGAAATTGGTCTAATGTTAATTAATCTTTGCTGCTTATCACGTATTCTTACCTTTTTTTGTTTTCTTTTTTTCCAAGAGGTGACTTTACCTGTCCCTTCTTTGATATTTGTAGTTTAAGATGTACTTTTCCTTACGGATGGTGGCAAGGGTATCTTGGATGTATCATCTAGAGAGAATCGGAACTTTTTATTTAAAATTGTAAAACATGATAATAAATTTTTTGGCTATAGCCGGGATTCGAACCTGTGCTGTATGGAAGTGCTTTAACCACTATACAACGCCACCTCTATAGGCATTTTCTCGCTCAAATGCGAACCAATTCAGCAATTTACAACATTCTTACTGTCGTCTTCTTATCATATGACCCAAAGAACATTAGCCTATTCTTCGCCCGAACCAATATCAAATAACGCCCCTTTAAGAACCTCACACTCTCCTGTAATCCTAAAAGACATTATGGGGTCAAACTTTTGATAAAGCTGCCTTTCTTTATGTGCAGAATTCTATGCATTAGAAAAAACACTTACCTAAGTCAAGGAAACATAAACGTTTTCTCATTTACTCATGTTACACTCGAACGAGGCGCTACGGTCCTTAGCTATACTTTAAATTATCATATCAACACCAATGTTGCAAATATGCCGACAAGGCAATTTCATGTGCCTTACGTTAGGTTCGATTAAAGACTGCCAAACAATACTAAGATAAGCTCACTTAAACCACAAGAAATGCCCATATTGGTGCCGCGTAATACCATGATAGTAGAAGAAAAAGTCTAAACTGGCTTTGAGAACGAAGCGACCGATACAATCTAGCAGATCTAGTCCTCCTCCGGTCAACGGCTGGCTACAACTCTCTATTATGTTTACATGAAGATATCTCTCCCAATCCTGGAGAACATATTTCTGACCCAGCACTCAAGATATAAATGACCAAAAAAATACTCTTGTATCTTCTTTATCCGAAATTACCTGTACCGTCGTACCCATGCACTATCTGCTACAATCTGCCATTGTACTTAATCCCTGACATTGTAGGAATGCCAAACATCACTAAGGATGATGGCTGAGTATTTTTATATCAGGCTTATTTGGGTAGCGGAACACAGCGACATTACAGGCAATTGCATAGTGGCTAAGCTAGTTCGACAGGGTATCACGGCACATATTCTTCTAACAAAATAAAGTGTTGGTATGTCGATAGCTACCAGTCGTGTGTACCTCCATCAGTCATTGGGCCGATAATATATTCAACAATAAATTGAAAGTTGCTCCAACTTGTAAACAAACTATGATTATCTCTCCACAACTGGCTCAAAAAGGATTAGTTGGTTGATTTGAAATTTCTCGCAGTTTTATTGCCACATCCTCGTTACCAACAAGTTATTATATATTGCACGACTATATCAAGTCCATTCGGTTGAGAGACTTTATTAGCCGATTATTGTACAAACCAGACACTACCTCGATATTCTCGAACAGAGGTTTACCAAAAGTTCATCTTTCATAAAGCAAGTAATTCACGGAGGAAATGGATATAGTTTCTCTTTTCTTGAGGTGTTAGCAACCCCGGCACTAGGTTTTGGCCTGGACGCTTGCTTTAGAGTGCCATAAATCCACCAAAAAACATAGTTAACTGGAGGAGGTATTTACTTATAAAGTCTTAAATGTCCATCAGAGGAGTTATGCGCAGACGCTGCTGCAACAACAGCAGCAACGGGGACATCAACAACCGGTCGTGCGGGTTCTACAAACGAGCTGCTATTGAGCTGTAACGAGCTTAGAGCGCTAAGAACGACCTCTGGATGTAATCGATGGTTATGCAGTGATGTATCATCGGACACTGGGGTAGGTGGAGGTCCCACACTGACAGAGATTTTCAACTGCTTTAACACATTGGCTAAAAAGCCTCGGATCTAACAATGATAACACTTTTTTTTGTTAAAAATTAGCTTTGTTCATCAACATAATCTTCATCAAGAGCAATGCAATCATTCCAGTGCCGCTCTAACATTTCAATAACACTTTTGTATTACGATTTATCTTTTACCTCAAAATTTGCGTCAGTTATAACCTCCTCATTCGTGTAAAATTTCTTACCGGGGACTATTTTGAGGTCTATGAACAGTCAATAGTCTCTGAAGACAAAATCTGGCGAATACGGTCGATGAGGGAGTAATTCGAAGTTAACTACATTTAGTTTTGCCATAGTCAAATGCTCATGCAATATAAATCCAACACATTCTTTTGATATCCTCACGATGTCAGCTAGCTCACGCAAAATCACTTTTCGATTATTCAAAACGATTTTGTAGATTTTTTTTATTTTTTCTGGTGCGTTTGAAGTCAGCAAACCATTGTCTAGGTTTAGACGTTTTCATTACACTTTTCAGTATTATTGTTGATGTTATCGAAAATTAAGCGAATTGCAATGGATTCATATAGCTGACTATTATCATCATCATCATTCATCTATTATCATCACACTATTTCAGGGCACTGAGACCCATGTTATCTATTGCGTCCCTTTCAGTCTTTAGCTTTTTCAGCAGATCTGCTGCCTTCCTAAAGAACACCAGCAGATCGGAAACCTGCCACTCCACAACAGTGGCCGGTAAGAAAATCCGTAAGAAGTTTTAAGTCTTGCCTGCCATACTTGAGAACCCCTGAACGACGCACAAATTGCGGACTGATCGCCGCTCTATAGTGGCGAATTCCCATTTGAGCATTTCAGTGTTCAAAGCATCTGCTGCCCTTACGGCAGCTTGGCTGTCAGATAATATATTAATGGTCTTAGCCTTGATCTCAGCCAGGAAGCCACTCACCGATCTTCCCAGTGGGATAGACAAGCATCGGTTGGGTCCATGAACATCATCACCGACAGAGTCATTCATTTTGGAGCCAACGGTATACCAATTTGGATGAAACTCTCTCCGAACTAAGGCTCTCAGGGAATTCGACTTCGAATCTCCAGCCAAAGCACACATTCAAAGACATGACTTCTAGGTCCGAAGTCGGTTCTTCGACCACCCTGCATAGAATGAACCGACTTCCCGACGCATTTCGAGAACCACAGGCGAAATCTTTGCCGTCGAACATGCAGATATCTCTGATCTATTTATTTAGTGCCTCATGATGAATACTCTGTTAAGGCAGCTCGGGCTGACATTCGAACTGTATGCGTATGTGTATGACTTGCTAATTCTTACAGGGAAGTGATAAAGCATAATTGGAAATTAAGATTTATATATATATTATTATTATAGTAATTTTTCGTCAAATATTAAAAAAAAAGATTATTGATGTCCTCTTTAAGCAGACATTCCATAAACAAATAAATTAAATAACTGAGTATTAACTTTGCCCTGTGCATGAGTACACGTAGTTATTCTTGGTAATTCTAATTTAAAAACCATAGAAATGGAAAACATTTTTATAACAAGCTTTCAGTCTCTAGAAAATTTTCATGAAATACTTTCAAGACTATACAAATTTATATATATAATACGTATACAAGCATTTCAATAAACTATTTTCATGTGTAAACGCAGTGTAAAGCAACTCATGAAAAAATCATACTTTTATTACAAAATTTTAAACTTTTTTTAAAAATACAGTTTCAAAGTAATTAAAAAACAACACTAGTTTACTGAATATTTTATGATCTTTTTATGAGTTGCATTATGAAAAAGCTCAATAACGCCGACAATTTCCAACTGATTTCTAAACCTCATTTTATTCATAGCTTAATGTAGTTCCTTAACTAATTCAACAATAGTACGGTTTCTATATAAAATAGGGAGCAGAAATGCATCTAAACTTGAAAAATGTGGCAAAAATTAGATGAAAAATGCGTTTGCTTGAGCAATACACCCAGATTCTGCTAGGCTACTGAAACGACATATATATCATTTAATTTTAATTTTAATTTGCTTTTTGTTCTTTCCAAATACGAAAAGAAACTTAAAATCGGTTATAAGCAAATGCTGTTATGAGCAAAATATGCAAAAATATGCACTAACAAAACCTCCGACTTGATCTGTTGCATGAGAAAAATGACGAAATTTCATATTTCTGGTTTCCCTTGATATAACCATCACAACATTGTACCAAAAATTTTTTATAAAATTCGGTAATATTACATTTAATGCGAAACGCTTTAATATGCAGTATTAATTTGTAAATTCATTTAAAAAGTAATTAATAGCCTATAGAAAAAGCTAAAATTATTAAAAGTCAATTAACAATGTTGAACGAATATTAGTGGCTGTAACCGTTAATATGTTTATGATTTTTTACAAAATTCAAATATATATATATGTGTGTATATGGTACATATCGCAGTTGTGAGTCAAAGTGAGTCAATTCAAAAATTTTAAAGTTTTCAGTAGGGGCAAAAAACTTTAGTTTATAATGAAATTATATCACAAGAAGAGGTAACAAGTGTAGTTTTTGACTATAGAGTAGAGAATTTGTAGATGGGTTAACAGTGTATATCATTCTCTTGCAAAAAATTAATATTGACAAATTTTATTTTGACTCAATTTAGAGGCACAAGTGCAATATGTGTTTCAAATACAATTGTTTGTAGGAATTTTAATTTTGACTAAATATTTTATTTTTGAAATTTTTTTTCTTTAATAATAATCAGTCCAGGTACAAATCCAAAGCAGAGAATATAAGAAACATTTAATTTAATAAATCCACTCAATAGAAGCCTTCCTTATATTTTAATTTACCTCTGGTGACGATGTCAATTATCATAATAATGATCAGAAGAAAACGCCACCTACTGGAAAATAATGGCAATGCTATGTATCACTATGATGCCACATGTACTTGTACACTTGAGAAAACAAACACTGCATAGTCATCAACAAGAAAACAATTATTCCAACAACAAAATATGCTATGTTAAGCTGTATTACCGAAAAATAGGTACATTTAGGCTTAAAAACGTATTTTTTAACGATATATTAACTTGAAGACTTCTAATTAGTTTTTGTCATTAATTAAATTATGATTCAAAATGAATCAAGCGTTAATTTTAATGCAGTAATACGGAAGATATGTGCAACAGTTTCTAATCGAGCGGTTTTGGCGAAATTTATGTCACGCAAGTTTGCTGGTGATCTCATAAAATTTCGCATATTCCTTACCTCTGTGTCTGCTTCCTGCGCAATAGCTTTTATTGCGCCTCTCTTATAATCTCAGCAAGGTTTTATAGTGTCGTAACTGCCGAGTCACTTTTCTCATCTATTTTTTCATAAGCATGAGTTGAAAACTGATTACTTTTTTGCCGGCATTTATAACGCAAACTTTAAACTTCGTCAATTTAGCCTTTAAGAAGTTATTAAGAGTTTGTATAGTAAAACACTACCTATTTATTGCACTCAAGAACTTTATACAGCTTGGAAGCTTAGTTAGTATTCGAATGTGGTTCTGTTAGTGTTTTCTTGCGATTATCTTTATATGTAGCGACGAACAAAAAAAAAAAAAAAAAAAAAAATTGTGAAAAGAACCAATATCTGCACTTCATTCAACACGAACTTCGGGTAGGCTATTTCGCGAAGTCCTTTCGAATTAAGGGTGATCTTTCTAAGACCTTATCAAAAGAGATCCAAGTTATTTTGCATGACTTGGGGTGAGCAAAAAAGTTTTTCATATTCCCTGGCTCCCTTATCACCATCACCTGACTGTTCTGGTCGGCGTGAGGTCTATATTCCTTAAAAGATATTTAAACAATTAAGGAGGATATTGCTGGATATTGTCCCATTATGACCGCTCGAAAATTTGTTACTGGTTTAAGAATTATTTTACACTGTAAATTGAGCGCGTTTGTATCAAAAATCGTGATATTATTTGGTCGCTTAGATCTCTAGTTTTGAAAATTTCTAATTTTGAGTGTGTGTGTTTAATTGCTATAATGCTTAAAATGTTGGAAAAAGTGATAGAAACCACAAAACACAGACAGACAGATATTGTATTAAGAAAAGAGCTGTTCGAAGTAAATTTTAAAGAACTGATTAAAAGCAATGACACACCCAGTATAAATATAATACATTTTTGTGCATATTATCCAATAATAATTTACCAAGCTTTGAATATCAAATATTATTCATAATGCACAATGAAATATGTATGTGTGTGTATCTAATAACACGTAACGCTGGCTACGACAATTCATGCGTTAAAAAATATCAAATATTACACTCTAATAAAAGAACGTAAATTCAAATACTATACACTACACTGAAAATAAATTTTTAGGTTTGAAGGTAATTTTTTTTTTTTCCTTAAACAAATCAGTAAATAGTGAACCGATTCAGTAAAAATCGAAATCATAATTTATCGTTTTTTTTTAGAGTAACACAAGCTTAAATCATAATAAAACAAAGAAATATATTTTTAAAATCAATGAATTGGGCTTTCTGAGTTAGAAAATGTTATGACATTAATGTTTAAGTATGATTTCGATCATTTGGCCACCAAGGCTGGCGCGTACAAGGCGCAATTTGGAACACCAATTTTCAAAATCTTTTCGCAACATATTCGGCCGTTTTTCGCCAATTGCTCTTCGATTGTTGTTTGCAGGTGTTAAGTTGCGTTTGGAAGCTTTATCCAATACCAGGCTCGGACGTCATGTTGAAATCGATTGTTTTGGTCTCGATAGACCAAATAACCAAATAAATGAAAGTTATATAGAGAATGTGTTAAGGACCCAATCACAACCTAAACCCCTCATCTAAAACAGACAATAAATCATATTGGTGGCTTCATAATAGTTTATGTTGCGTTTCGAAAACTGATGCAGATCCGTTAGTACGCATAGATGGTACCGTACGTAAGAAACAGTACCTGTCGATTGTGCAACAAAATTGGCAAAGTGGTTCTTGCTGCTGAATAAGTTATTTTTTAACAAGGCAATGACCCTAAACACAATGTACATATTGTTCGTAAGACAGTGATAGTTTATATGAAATAGCCTGCATAATATAAATCCGATTGAGAGTTTGTGGATTCTTGTCGAATTACTGCGCGTTAAGTATTCAAGTCCGACCAAAGGAATGCACGAGATGTAGAAGCGAACAAAGGAACTCTGGTAAGACATACCAGAAGAATTTAAACAAAACACATCCAGTATCCCTAATCCTGGATGCGATTATGGATGGATGCGAAATAAAGGCAAAATGATATTGGACATTCTACTCATTAGAATGCTTATTTTTATAAATATTAAAAATAAAATGGTGCAAAATTGTAACATATGTTTTTGTTTTACTGGCATCAAACTAGTTTTGGAGGAAGAGGTAATGTGTATCTATAATATCATACAACAAAAATACTTAGTTCATTTAAATTTAAAAAATACAGTGTGATTTTGCACGTAATTGTAGATCATCTAGAGGGCGGGCTTAAGTTTCTTTAGTCCCTCTGAGTTGCTTGTGTTTAAGGAGAGCACTTTAACCACTATAACTTTAAAATCCAGCTGGCTTAAGAGTTGGCCAATTACATACATAATAGATATAATTTAAAAATTAAAAGCGTCAATTACATGTGTGCCGCTGTGCTATGGTAGTTAAGACACTGTACAAATAAAGGTTATAGAATAATTAATAAAATTTATTCCTTTGTTTAAGAATAATTTCCCAGCTCGATCTAGGAGCTGGTTTTATGTCTGAAATTATTCTGACCTTTATTATAAAATGTTCTGGCTTATATACTAAATTTAAGACGACTTCACAATCCCAAGTCGATCATTTAAATTTACTTATTTTCTATTAGTTTGCGTGTTGTTATTTAATTATTTATAGAAATAACTTATATTCTATAGGTTTGTGTGTGCATAATTAATTATCGTTACATTCTACTTATGCTCCATCTAATTATCATTAAATTATTTAATTATCGTCATTATCCCTGCACATGACTCAGTATAAATTTTAGCGTGCCGGCGCAATAACAACAACATGTAATGACCAGCGAAATATTTATGCAATGTGCCTTTAATGCGGCGGTCAATAACATTAATACTTGTTATTTTATTTTCAAATATTGTGCTGCATAGTGTGTGGGTATTATACAGTACATCACAAAAGTCGTACTATGCTACAACACCCGACTACCACCCAGAAATTTCTCGTTTCAATACCAGGCCAGACCATCTGAATAAAGGAGAAGTTTTTCAACATCGGTATCACCTCATAACATTAGCTAGTATATTACAGTTACTACTGGTTATGAGTATTACTACTATCGTTCAACTGTAGTTCCCTTTCAATGAGTCTAAAAACAGAATCAGCTCATTGACTGAGACATTCTTTCATGGAATGTTATGGGAATTAATATATGTATGCACGTAATTTGTAACTACAAAAATGCAAACTATCAAATACAAGTATTTGAAGTCGGAATTTCCCGACTGGCAGTTATAATTAACTAAGTCTAACAAAATCATGCTAGTCAATTACAAATTACATGTAATGACAATTGAAAAATACAAGTTAGCTATTGCAATTAACTGCAGCTGAATTTTGCCAAATTACTATTCAATTGCCAATTACGAATTACATGCGATGGTAATTGAAAAATACAAATTACCAATTGCAAATAATTTTAATTGAGTTTAAATAAATTTTGTTATTTGTAATTATACAATTGCATGTAATTAAATATGTTTATTTACTGATTTCAAATTAAATCTAATTGTTAATTGTCTTTACCAATTACTTATTACAATAATTAACAAACAAACAATTATTAATTAAAGTAGGTAATAAAGATAAAGGTAATTAAAACTGTTACTAATTACAAAATATTTTTAATATTGTTACAGATTTGTTATAAAAAAACTGATTTGAAGACCAGGAATATTACAATTTAAAGGTCTACTATCACCATCCATCATCTGTTAAAAAAAAGTAGAATGTCTTTATAAGATCAGTATTGGATGTGGAACTTAGCTCAAAAAAAACTAGACGTTATGTGACATTATGTGCCCATTCTGTAAGCACTGGTCATTAGTTAACTTTAGCTAATACGTAGAAGGGAATTTGTTCAATAATCGGTAAATATCAATCATTCATTTATTGGACTCAAATTCTTTAGTAAAACTTAGTTTATAGTTAGTCTTCAAAAAAATAAAAAGGCAAAGTATTATATATAAAAGTATTATTGGCCTACATAGCATAGCTCAAAATATTCTTTTAGTGCTTTTTTTCTAAATTGAGTCAAATTAAGTGATTATATAGTCAACGATTTAAAAAACTATTTATTTTTAACATAATGCCTTAATTTCTTTTTTCATTCCGTTATTAATTTAGTCTCAAATAAACCGTAAAACGATAGAAATATTTTTAAAAATGTTAAGTCTTTTTATTATTTTTAATTTAACGCCACCACGTAACGCCAGTTAATGAAATATTGAAAGATATTTTTAAAAAAATTTTGCAAAATTGACTTCTTCACTTATCCAGAGTGTCAAACGTCGTTTTAGTTATGATTTCTATACCTATAGTTGCCAGAAATTTGGTAAACGTTTTACAATTTCCGAGTGTTGTTACGAAAAATTTACAAAAGAACCTTCAGCCAAAAGACCCAATTGGGTAGATATGGGTGAAGAGTTTAAAGTGTATACCTGGTTGGAAATTAGGCAGCCATTGACTCAGAAACATTTTCGTATTGCTGATCATTGAAGGAGCTACGGTGGGATGATGAACCCATGTGCTCTGTATCGAGGCAAATCTGGCCCCTACATGATCGAACTCGCTCGAAGTCTATTATAGGGATGCTGCGACTTAGGCTGCGAACTCTTGTGGCTGTGATTACCGAGCACTGTGTGGCGGGTGCGCACGCTAGAAGATTGGGACTGCCGTTCAATGACTACGGTAGGCATTGTCAGGATGAGGAGGAAGAGGAGACGGTCGTGCAGTTCCTGTGCCTGTGCTTCCCTTGGCAGTCCGTTTCTGGATGACTTGTTGAATCTGACCGAAGTGAATATCGGCAGGATCTCTTCTTTTGTTCATGCGTTTGGTTGGTTCGGATCGGACCGGGACGCGGAGATGTAGGCTGTTAATTTTCTGGATTACTGATGGGTATCACAGTGGGATCAATTATTGGACCCAGGTGGGCTGGACGTTGTCTGGTTACCCGTCGTAACTAAACTAAACTAAGCTGATCATTGAATTGAATCCATTTTCTTGGATAAGTTTTGAATATGCACTCAATGCATTAAAATCAATAAATGCGAGTGGCATAAACGAAAATCACATATTGGTTTATAGGCAACACATCACATAATAATTCTCATTCAGTTGATATTGTTTTATGTCTTAATTTGTGTTCAACGAGAGATATTTGGTGATATATAGTTCGTTTCAAGTAGCGGTGTTGTCTGACCTTTTTAGGATTAGTGTATTTTTCTCTATGGATAGATCATTTTTGGGGGCTGATTTCTTCGACACAATTACTTTAGTAAAATCCTCATCAAAGGTGGTGTATCATAGAAATGGCGTAATATGGCTCAAAATTTTCTTATAGTGTTTTTTCATTTGTTTCTCAAATGTTTCTATTTTTTAATAATTTAATCAATAATTTCATATAACAAATTAAAACAGTATTTCATTTTTAAGCCATTGCCTAACTTTCTATGACCAGTCACCTATTAATTTAGTTTCATATAAACCATTTAACGATAAAAATGTTTTCAAAAATTTTAAATATTTTAATTATTCTTAATCTGTTTTTAATGAAGGGCCACCAGGTAAAACTTATGATATATTAAAATATATTTGTAAATAAAATTTTTTAATTTTCTTTTATTTTTACTTACTCAGAGTGCCAAAGGTCGTTTTAGTTTTGAAGTTTACAGCTATACCTGCAAGAAATTTGGTAAACATCTTACAATTTTCGAATGAAGTTACGAAAAGTATATGAAAGAACATTATGCCTTAAGTCAAAAGACCCAATTCGATGGGGATATGGGTGAACAGTTTAAAGTGCTTATTGGGCTGAAATAAAACAGCTCAAGTTGACTCAGAAGCCTTTTCGTTTTACTGATCTTCGAATTGAAGCCTGTAATGCTACACATCATAAATTTGATATACAATTTCTGCGTATGGTATTGAATGAATTTAAGAGAGCTTCGAATATATCATCGCAATGTCCTATTAAGGGTGTAAGTAAAGAGAACTTTCGCTTAGTTTTTGGATTTTAATTTTTATCATATTTTCAAAGGGTGTTTTATATGAAATGAAGACTACCAAATATATACCAGCCTATGCACCAGCATGTAATTTCACTTTTGGTCTGGATTTTTTTGATTCGAACACCTTGTTTGGCAGTACAAAGGCTTCGGGTTCTTTAGTACTTTAAAATGAGAGCAAGGTTTAATAGGAAAATTTTTATTTTTCATAGATTTTTTTAAAATTTTTTTTTTAGAGAATGATTAACTAGACTAATTGGAAGCAAACCACAAACGCCAGTTCCGAACGGCAGATACATTAGTTAGAGAAGTTTTTCGCAGCGTAAATACACATAACCGGTCGCCAGCAATATTGCGAGGTGATATCTCTGTTAATAATTGTCAGATGGTGTGGCCTGGGATTGAACCGACCACTTCTTCCTTAGAAAGTGGGTTCTTACCTAACATACCACAGTGATACACACACTATTAAATACGTGGTGCATTTATTCAGTGCTGCTCGAAATCTAAGCAAATTTCCTTGTCGAGGCAATTAAGGACTCGTATATTACTAATAGATTTATTCAAAGTAAAAAATTTAAATTTTGTTGCATTAGGCACTTAAATTATAACTATATTAACAAACTTTTAATTCCATTCTCTACCAAGTAATACAGCAAAAACGAAATTAGATTAAAATTGAAGCAGTACTTAGTGTAGTACCATTTTAGCACAGTTTTTATGAGATGTGTAAAATTATTTTTAGCATTGATTGCTGCTTTAATTTTAAGCTCTCCATCAGGTTCTGCTTATTTCTAAAACGACGTGGTCCAGCTCTGCGCTTCAAGAATTAGGAATAATTTTATTTAAATAAAAGAACGGGTTAACCGGTTATTTGAATTACTATTAAGCGAAAACTGATTTTTTAAAAGGTCCTACTTTTCGAATTATTCGAAAACCGGTTTTTATAAAAGTCGAATAATCGATCTCCCTAGTAGGCATAGAATTTGGATTTCGGAAAGCGCTTGTGATCTTATCAGTGAAAGACTACAGAGTTTGCAGTTAGAATAATGACTTTTTATGCAGTATGAATAAGCTGTAGTTTCAGTATTTGTCAATATCTCTCTTTGGCAATATCAAAAGTTATGGATGAAATAATGGCTCTATGAATTATAGATTGTGACTGACAAGTTAAAAATAAGAGGCGTTTACATAGTAGCAAAGACAAGGTCTAAAAACAATTGCACCGTCGAATACTTACTGATAAGCCCTGCGCGTACTCGTATATAGACATGTATTTTAATGCCATCTAAAGCACAATACAAAACGAATTTCTGCTTTTTTTGTAATACAAATTGAAAATGCCTTGTAAACATGCCACATACTCGTACCATGTGAACTTGTTATAAAGAAATAAAAAAATATTTTTTTTTATTTTTGTTCTATTAAAATGGAATTATTATTTCTATGATAGCTTTTGAAAAAAATCACATTTTTTAAAATAATTTTCTCGTTATTGTTGTGTATTTTTTTAATTTCTTTATGATTTCATGTAAAAAATGGCAGCTTAAATTATATGAATTTTTAATTGACATGAAAATGTTTATTTGAATGACAGGAACTGTTATATTTTATGAAACTTTAAATGGCTGCAACATAAACACACACAAACTGGCAATTTTATATTGTACGTGTAACCATATCAAATGTGCCATATTTTAATGTTACAGCAAAAAAATTACAGTAAAAGAAAGAAAACAAGCACAAGCTATAATAGGCCAATCGGACTATACTGATACCCAGCAAGGTGAAGTTACAGATTTATTTCCATGCCAAAAGACGACGTGCCTCGCTACCACCATCTTAAATTTAATCTTAAATGCTATCTTAGTTAAATGTTTTCCCGTTTTCACTATTTGGTTTCCTTCCCATACAAATTCACTCATTTGAAATAACCTATAGTTCCTTCCAGATCAACACTGTAGATTACTCTTCTTAGCTGTATACAATCTTCAAACAAACATACAATAGTCCTGGTTTTTGGCTGATGTGGATATATAACGAAGCTTTAATAACTATCTTTCCCCAAACATGCAAAACTTATAAATTACTATGAATGGTAGGTGCTATGCACACTTATCCAATCTCGCCTAGTTACTGACTGACGACGTTGTTTAATTCTACTTTAGAAACTTTCACTATTGCCATTCTTAAGATACATATATAAAAACTAATAGATACATATTTTGTATGGGAGGTACCGCGCATACTTGCCAAATTCCGCCAACTTTTCGCCTAATAATTTATATTGAACACGAAGTCATTCTGACCAAATTCAGAAGCTTTTGATTTAGCCGAATATATATTAAAATATTTCAAACCCAATTTCTTTGTCATTACACCTTATTTGTTATTACCATGTTTTTGTTATTACCAATTATTTTTTATAATCGAATAACAATTTTTGTCATTACAATTTTTATAAAGGGTCCGCCATCTAACTTTTTTTTTCAACTAGTGCTTATTTCGTGAATGGTAACACTTAGCTCATGTCTGATTTAGCATACAATTAGTTTAATCCTTCCGCTGAACGAATATGGTTGTGTATACGCTTGAACAACGCTGGGAATCTGGGCTTGCGATCGACTTACAGAAGATGCCGATTTTTGCCAAAAAGAAATCACCTTTTCAGATAAAGCTCATTTTGATCTTGGCTAGTATGTAAACAAGCAAAATTGTCGCATTTGAGGCACAGAAAACCCGCACGCATACATTGAAAAGCCGATACACACAAGACGAGTAACTGTTTGGTGCGTATTTTGGGCCAGAGGCATAATTGGGCCATTCTTCTTCGAAAATGAGCAAGGAGTGGCCGTTACCGTCAATGGCGATCGTTATCGGGCCATGTTGAACGAATTTTTGTTCACAAAAATGAAAAGGAGGATAATAGCAACATTTGGTTTCAACAGGACGGCACTACGTGCCACACAGCTGAAGCTACACTCGATGTTTTGCGCCCTGTTTTTGAAGATCGCATTATCAGCCGCAGAACTGATGTCGTTTGGACACCTCGGAGCTGCGATTTGACAGCGTTGGACTATCATTTGTGGGGGCCGTCAAAGATAATTGTTGCGCCAACAACCCAGAGACAATTGATGCTTTAAAGGACAATATTCGTGGACCCATTGGTGAAATACAGCTGCACACAATCGGTAATGTGCTTAAAGATTGGACCGATCGTGTAGGCTAGTGCATGGCCAGCCAAGGCAGCCATTTGAATGAAATTATTTTCCATTATTAACCGGAAGGATTGTACTTTCAAATAAAAAAAAAAAAAAAAATTGAGAAAATATTCAGTATTATTTTTTATAGCATTAAAAAAAATATTATTTGGCTGTCCCTTTATATTAAATTTTTTATATTGCCCAAATATTTGTACCTATTGGAAGTTTTTTACAGTTTCATAACTTCGATTTGGCAACACTGCTTTATTTGACAATGGCTTTAACAGCTGATACTTCTTTCTTGTTTAATTTGGTTTGACATGTCGTTACGCATGGACCTATACCAGAGCAATGCTTGCACATTTTAAATTTCTTTTTTATCAAAATAATGGTTCTGTTCGTCAAACATCAAAATTCAAAATTTTTTCCACGATGAAGCCATTTTTTGTTTGAATGGATATGTAAGTAAGCCGAATTGTCGCATTTGGTGTGGAGATAATCTATAAGCTTTTGTCTAAACACCATTACATCCATTAAATACAACAGAAAATTACTGTTTGGTGCGTTTTATTGGTGTGGCGGAGTCATTGGTCCATATATCTGCAAAAAACGTGATAGTTAGAATGTTACTGCCGATGGTGAACTATATAGGGACATGATTTTCATAACTCAATTAGTTGGCATTAATGTTGCAGTTAGCACTGAGGGCGCTACAATTGATGAAACTTTTTCACGTAATGGCCCAAATAATTGGCCGCCAAAATATGTTATGTAAAGTCACTTTTTTTCGTCGATAAGCCAGAGACAATTGCACACATGGAAATCAACATGCGAAGAGTTATTGCGAAATAGGGTTTATGAATATTGGTGTTCCAGATTACGCCTTGTATGCACCAGATGTGATCGCCACATAGCCGAAATTAAATTTATAAATTTATTAATGTCATAACACTTTCTATTCAACAAAGACCGTTTCATTTACTTAAACTTGTGTAACTGTAAAAAAACACCAGATACAAATACCGACTACGAATTATCAACTTTTTGTTGTTAGCAAGTATTTGCTTATACCAATCACAAATTTTTTTTGTCATTACAATTATTCTCATTTTCCAATAAAAACTTTTTTGAAATTACCAATTTTTTACCAATATTGTAATTACCAATTCGTACTTTTTTGTAATTAGCAATTATTAGTAATTTACTTTTATTTTTAATTACCAGTTATTTTAAATTACCAATTACCAATCTCTTGTTGTTATCAATTGTTTGTTGTTACCAATTAGTTGTTACACTAATTATCAATTTTTAGTAATTCAAATTGTCATTTTTTGATTATTGCTAATTATTTGTTACAACAATTTCTAATTTTTGGCATTAGTAGTTACCAATGCATTGTTACTGGTAGGCAGGAACAATTTTTTTTATCATGACCATTTACTTTAAATCACAGTTTACCAACCTTTTGTTTTTACCGATTATTTGTAATTGCCAACTACCCATTTTTTATCACTCATAATTATTTTTTATGACCAATTATGAATTGTTTTTTATTGCTAATTATAAGTAATTACCAGTTACTCATTTTTTTCATTACCAAATAGATATTTCTAATTTCCAATTACCCATTGTTTGTTATAAACAATTATTTTGAATTATATATCATTGAAAAATGTATTTATATTTACCAATTATTAGTCACTTAAATTGGCAGTCATTAATTTTATAATTCATTTACAATTATTTGAAATAAATAATAAGTATTTGTCAATTATTCATGAAATACAATGCTCTTGGTAATTGTTAATAACTTCTAATCACCCATTCTAGTAAAATTAGTTGTTAGGAATATTCCTTTGGCCTAATCGAACATAAATGTAAACTTAATATACCCCTCAACAGCTACAAATGGTGTAGCGTATACTATAAAATATCCAAATAAGGTGGAGTGATAATGTTTTTGTAATGAATTGTTCTAACAGACAACGAGATTTATTTCTGTTTTTTAACGAAAATTCTTTTCAACATAATTTCTAGTATTCACTGTATATGCAGTAAAAATTATTTCGTTTTGCCAATGAAAAGACATTGCGAGTAGTATAATACAGACACCTACGCAATACTCAACTGCTGCATTGCGGTAGAGCGTGGAAAAAAGTGGAAACAATTTTTGTTTTTGAAAATATAAAAAATTAAATGTTTATGCAAATTGTAATTATAACCCATAATTTATTAATTATATGCACAAAAAATGTTTAAAGTGTTATTGACAATCAAGCTTGCAGAAGAGATTAATATGTTGCTGTGATTAGAAGGCAAAATTCGTACATAAAGTGTAGGTTAGCCCATAATAGTCGCTTTTTTTTTGAGAATTATAGTGTAATAGTAAGAAGTTATGGCTACAAAGATTAACAAGAAAAAAAAAAAACCTTAAGTCAAAATTAAAGGGGTTCTTACAAATCTCATCGTTAACAAGTCTTCTCGGCTGGATAGCATACCAGCACTGGCCTTGAAGCAGTGCTAACCTTTCCAGTACGTCATATCGTGACGGTATTTTCTGTCCTGCTAGGAGGGCTACCACCCCTGAAAACTACCGCCCAATAGCCGTTTGTTTGGCACTCTCCAGAGTTATGGAGAGTATGGTTAATCCTCATCTTGTGGAGTATGTTGTAGAGTCCAACAATTAGCTAAGCAAAGGACGGTACGGCTTATACAAGGGCTGCTCTACTGGCGACCTGCGGGGGTGCTCTCAGAGAGGTGGAACAAATCCATACATAATTTTGGCGTGAGCATTGCTGTGGCTCTGGATATTTTCAAGGCGTTTGATAGAGTTTGCTTTGCTATGCCACTGTGGTATGGTAGGTAAGACACCCACCTACCAACCAGAAGGTTCTCTGCTCAGTACCAGGCCAGACCATCTGAAAAAAAAACAAAAAACGTCTTTCAACAGCGGTATTGCCTCATAACATTAGCTAGTAACTGGTTATGAGTATTACTTCTATTGAAAACTTTTTTAATGCATTCGCCGTTCGGAGCCGGCGTTAAACTGTAGGTTCCTTTCAATGAGCTTAAAAATTGAATAGGGTTCATTAGCTATTCATTGGCTGAGAGCACTCCACATGTTCCTTCATAGCATGTTATGAAATTAATATAAAATAGAGTTTGGCATTCGGCGCTTGTGTCGAAATTTATCGAGCTTTCTGAGAGAGTGGTTATAGATGAGTTCTCATCTGAGAAGTTCAGGAGAAATTCAGGGGTACCCCACTCTATTTCTAATATTTTTTAACGACTTTCTTCTTCTCACTTGCAATCCTATTTACTCTTTCGCAGATAAGAGTGCAACATTTGTCATTCAGGTTCCTTTGAGCGTAGGCCGAGAATTTCGGAGAATGAGGCAAAAAAGAGAAATAAGAATGACACTCACAAGCAATTTCGAAAAAATCACCGAAGGGGGTCGTGCAAACAGAGTCGATTTTAATGCGTGCAAGACCCAATGTCGTTTTCTGCCACACAGACGTGGACACGTGATGTCATCTGTGACCACGAGTAATGTAGATATTTATGTTCTGGGCATGAGAATTATATGTGACGTTCAGTAGAATGATGCATTGAATGCTTCGGTTTTTGAGAAGGTCACTCAATGTGACCTTCTGAATTTCTGTGATTTATGCTACAAGACCTTTATTTAGCCTAGGATGGAGTACAGCTCTATTGAATGGTCTATTTGGTGGCTTCTATCGATACTATAACCAAAGGTCCTCTGACGAAATAAGGGGACTTATTCATAATAATCACATATTTTCACGAAGTACCTGTTTTTCCCGTAGAGCTCATTCTTTTGTAGTTGATTGTTCAATTAATCGCACAATGCATTATAAAGAGAATTCTTTTTTTTTGCCGCAGCGTTCATCTGTGAAACGATCTTATTACGACATAAATACAAATCAAACAAATCAACCCTCTCCAATTATTATGCAGTAGCTTTCTACAAATTTTCGTTACCCTTTCTAGATTAGATTGGAGTTATTTGAATAAAATAATAAAAACAATTGACACTCACAATATGGTGTATTTGACACGTTTGTAATTATTTTGTAAGTAACTTACTAATGAACTCCCCCATACGCTTTGCCAATGCAAAACAATTGCTTTTCTTGGAAAAATAATTTTTTTACTGACATTATACATACATGTCTACTATGCATATGTAGATGTGCTAGGGAGGTGGAATAAAAATAAATTCTATTAAAAGATATGTATGTATGTATATAACATAAATAATTGTAATAAAGAGAAAAATTGAAAAAAAACTATTTACAGTCGGTAAATTTCGACTATATTCCCGCGTAGCCCGGTGTTATTTATGAATACTTTTGGGATCTTTAATACAACGGTGGTACGATAAAAACTGCATTTTGCAACCAAATTACAACTAATGCTTGCATTTATATTCCCAACATTGGTCCATTGTCAACGACTCCACAATTATCCCAAGTTCGAACATTTTACTAATAGAATAGGCGCCGATCTATAGGGTGGTCCAACCATAGTGCACGATGTTAATTGTGTTACGCCTTAACGGTAAGCTCTGCACCCAACATAATTTGACGTTTATTTGTTTCAGTGTTAGACAAATTAAATAACGGAAAGGTACACAATTGAGCAGCGCGTTAAGATTGTTGAAGCCTTTTAGGACAATGGGAGTTCAAATCAATATGCATTTCATGCAATTTGTGATTATTTTGGTCAGCATAATCGACCAAATGTGAACACAATTGAGAGAATTGTGCGCAAATTTCAACAAACTAGGTATGTAGAACATGTGGAAACACCTGTTTCTGACTGTTTGGTGTGATTTATAAGCTGGCGCCGATATCGGGCCGTACTTCTTCGAAAATGAGGTCGGCCAAGCAGTTACCGTGAATGGTGTTCGCTATTGCGAGATGATAATGGACTTCTTGTGGCCAGAAATTGAGGATATAAGCCTGAACGATATGTGGTTCCAAGAGAATGGTGCCACTTGCCACATAGCCAACGCAACAATAGTCCTTTTGCGGGAAAAATTTAATGTCTGTGTTAACTCATGTCGTGGCGATGTTAATTGGCCGCCACGATCATTGGATTTCTTTCTTTAGTGATATTAAAAAGAAAACGTGTACACTAATAAGTCAAAAACAACTCATGAGCTAAAGTATGAGATAATTCGGCATATTAACGACATTGAAAAGATAAACCGACGGATAGAGGTCTGCCACCAAAGACTAGGCGAGCTTTTGGCCGATATTTTCTTTTACACATAATTATCATAGATTTTTCAATCACAATAAAAAATATTAAGATAATTCCCTGAAAACTTTTTATATTAATTACAATTAACCCCGTGCGTTTTGTCCAACCTTTTATTAAAATCAAATGGTATTAAAAGTAAAAAAGAATACCTGTTCAAGTATTTTAGATAACGTTATAGAACTTTACTTAAAATTTTTTTGCAGTAGGTATGGCCAATTTTGAATCTATCTTTTCTAAGGGACGCAAATTTCCAATTCAGCTTATGGAGAGTTAGAAAGAATCTTATAACAAATCAGTAAACTGTCATGTTAGCTTACTGATTTGTTTCAAAATATAAATGTGGATAAAAACTGAATTTCTAATGAAAAATATAAAACCTGGGAATTTTAGCCCGAAAATGCAACATGTAGCAGAAGCTCGGGGACAGTAGGTTTGTTTAATTGATGCCTGATGTTGAGAACACTATCCCACTAAGCCAATTATGAACAACGGCAAAAGGTCTGCACCAAATATAATATTGCGGAATAAGTTTTTGCGCTCTGACTTATTGTTTTATTTTATTTTTTTTTAAAGAAGTCGGTCACCAAACAAATCGTAAATTGATGGAAAAAATGAGCCGCTATTACGAAGCGATTCTCAATCATCTTCATTTAACTGGATTTGCGGAAATTTGGTAGCCTGAGTGTCAAACGAGCTTAACGAAAACAAGAAAGAAAATTGCTTTCAAATTGCTTCCAAACATCTCACCAGCCACAGAGCAATATACTGTCATAAACAACACTTTTTATACCAAATCCGCAAGGGAGATGAGAAATGGTATCTATTCTTATACATAAGAATGAATGTGAGTCTATATGTATTTCCGTCTGTTTGAAGTCTATAGAGAGCTAAGCGAGAGAAACGAGTTTCTTGAAATTTTTAAAATATCTCTCTGGAAGGATTTTCAAAAATTCAAACTCGGCCATGCCACACTATGCACTCTTGCTATTACTATTTCTATATATATATGTATATAATAATATATATATATATAATAATAATATCGATTTGGACAACATATGGCAAAACTATCACATATGGTTTCTGTCATAGTAAGAAATATGGTATTTTGGAGAGTAAACATTTGGCATTATAATCCATTTTCCAGATTTTGTCAATCGCTATAATAATGACGAATTTTGTCCCTAAAAATTATGTTTTGGGAGGAAATCTGATAACCTTCTTTCAATTGCAGAAAACGGCTGCTGAAAGTTATCGCTAGAAGCTTACAGTCAACATGCACCAACTCAGAAAGCTTGTGAACTATCGTTTGAGAGGTTCGAAAGTGGTGACTTCATCACAGAAGACCAGAAGAGGTCTGGTCAGCCGAAAAAGTCTTTAGATGAGGAATTGGAAGCTTTGCTCGACGAAGATTGTTGTCAGACGCAAGAAGAACTAGCGCTATCATTGGGAGTCGCACTATAAGCCATTTACTTACGTTTAAAATCATTGGGACTCATTCAAAAGTAAGAACATTGGCTCCCATATAAATTGAAGCCGAGAGAGGTTGAAAGTTGATTTTGCATGTCGGATATGAGATTTGAACGCTACAAAAATTAGTTATTTTTCCATCGTATCGCATGGTGATGCAAACTGAATACATTATGATTAACAAAAGCGCAAAAAATCATATGTAAGGCCGGGCCGACCAGCCAAATCAACGTCGAAGCCGAATATTCATGACAAAAATATAATACTTGGTATTTGGTGAGATCAGAAGAGTGTTTTGTATTATGAGCTGTTGAAATCGTATCAGCCGATCACAGGGGGCCTGTGACATGCACAATTTATTCGTTTGAAGAGAGAAATCAACGAAAAACGACCAGAATATTCGACCAGAAACGAGGCTATAATCATCCATCATGACAACGCTCGGCCACATATTGCAAAAACTACCGGTCAAAAACTATTTGGAAAACAGTGGATGAAGAGTTTATGCTCACTCGCCTTGCCCTTTCTGACCACCATTTGTTTCGATCGATGCAGAACGTCATTACTGAAATACGCTTCACTTCAGAACAGTGTATCAGAAATTGGCTTGATCCATTCTTTGCGTCATAACCGGAGCATGCAGAATCCATATGCTACCAGAAAGATGAAAAAGTAGTGGCTTACGATGAACAATATTTTGGAGAATGCATAAATGCATGATAAGTAGTCGTGGCACTATCCATTCATACTAAATATGGCTTTTTGTATATGTAGAGAACGGTGATAATTGAAACTCTTTTATCTAAGCACATCAGCCAAAAAGCGGGTATTACACAAAGCACACCGGATGAAAGCTAACTATATATGTTTACTATATTTATTTGAAGACTGTATACCACTTAAAAACAGCACATGGAAGGAACTATAGGCTATCTCAAGTGCTTAGACTTGGACCGGAAAATGGTGAAAAAGTTTAAGAAATATAGCTATGATAATATTTAAGATAATAAATAAGATAGGTGTGGCGAAGCACGCCGGATTTTAGCTAGAATGGAGTGTATGGCTCCAGAAGATACGCAAAAGCCGAAGATCAAGCTTGAAAAAGATTATGGTCTGTGTTGGGTGGGCCATGGTGCACCAGAAAATGCACACAACAATATTGCTTTACGACAACGCAAAGCCCAATATCACACAAGTCATCAAAGCTACACTCTAAGAGTTCGAATGAAATATTGGATTATCCATATTTTCTGTACCGAGTGAAACCATACGAGAAGTGTTATCTTCGATAATGAAGACGATCTTAAAAGCTGGTTTAACAACTACTTCTGTACCAGACCGATTAGTATCTTTTCAGATATGGTGATTCATTACATTGAGTTGGGGTCTTTCCTCAAAGGCTCTACAGCGAGCAAATGGAATTAAAGCTCCTTTTTGAGTTAGATTTTTTACAAGTATAGGCCATAATTTTAATGTAAAGTATACGAAAAGCTTGGTTTTTGCAAGAAATTAACTTATGTACCCATGGTACCCCGCTAGGATAAAACATAATGCGCTAGTTTGTCAGCTAGATTCTTAACAGAGATTCAGGTCACAACTTTGATCATTATTAAAGTCAACCTGTTCGTTATAATATAACTGACTGTACGTAATAATACAATTCACTGTGCATCACTATTGAGTCGGGAGTAAAAGAGATTCACTCGCAACCAGTGCTGAAACATATGTATGAACTGCAATGGCTATTTAGAATTGTTGATTGAATAAAAAACAATTTGATTAAATAGGTACCACCGAAACAATGTGGTCACACCAAATCAAATAATCATATTTCTATCAACCAGAGAGGGTTATATCGCAATCTGTTATTATTTTTTTCCGAAATTTTTGATTCGGTATGAATGCATCCATATACAATATGCGACAAAACATATGTACGAGCTTGTACTTGAAACATTTTTTATCAACCAGAAATTCGTGCATATGTGTTGTCGCACAATATATGCATACGAGTATGTGGAGCCCAAACATAAATGAATTTTGCCCAGTTTTTTACATTTTCAAAAGAATAAGAATTGCTCGGGCTTTGATATAGCAAATTAAAAAAACAAATGCAATGTAATTGCAAACGTGATTTTGTTGTGTTCGAAGAAAATATTTTCTTTTAAATATTTTTTTCAAGGAATAAATAATAAAATAGTACATATTTTTTAATTAATAAATTGAATTAATTTAAAGGAAATAAATAAAATAAAATTATAATAAATGTTTTTTTAGATAGATTGAAAGTAATTATATATTGTGAAATATACGTATACGATTATTGCATCATCGGGTTTTAAGGAGGTTTAGTAGCTACTGATTTATATCAAAAATTCAAATTAAATTTGAGAACGAATAAGGACTCTAGCGGACTTTGGCGGATTCTCCAAGCAAAAAGTGTTATCATTCTCTGAGTGGGGATGCTCATGCAGTGCATTTTGCTGGTACCAGGAAAATAGTTTGTATAAAGGATAATAGAGGGAGTGGTGTTTATGGATATTCAATTTGAATTTATCTATATTGTAAGTGGCAGAAAAAACTTTCGCAAGAAATTGTTTCACAGAAGAACTGAGCGGCTCAAAAACAAATTCTCCCTACAAGGCATCATTGGATAATCAACAACATCATCAATGATGCAAGCACTACGTTAAAATATGTTACTATAAGTAATCAAAATCCTTTATGTCGTCAGAGTATGCTTTAGAATATCAATAGGACAATGAAACACATGCCAGATTTCGACGATGCTTTAACGAATCGATAGAGTTGGCTAACCTAACGCCATTAGTATACACCTTTGTTCTTGGTCCTGAAGAATGGCTCTACGCTGCTTGCACGTCCATAGGCTAACCTTTTCAGCGGGTATTCTTCCATTTTGTTGGGAGGTTGCCAAGGTAATGCCAATGCGTAAAAAGAGTGAGGCTAGTCACCCTGAAAACTGCCGCCCAATGGCAATTTGTTCGGCATTTTCCCAAGTTATGGACAGTATGATTAATCACCAGCTTGTGAAATATGTAGAGTCCAAAAAATTGCTGAGTGATTGCCAATATGGTTTCTGTAAAGGTTGCTCTACTGGTGATCTGCTGGCATTACTCTCAGAAGGGTGAATAAATTTCCAAGGCGTTTGACAGAGTCTGGCACGAGGCTCCAAACTTATTGCCTTTGGTGTCGGTAGTCACTTCTCTTGATTCATACCGAGCTTTCTCAGAAATCGCACTATAGAAGTGGTTATGGATGGGATTCCATCCAATTAGTTCGGGATAAATTCAGGGGTACCGCAAGGCTCTGTTCTTTCTCAAACTCCATTTCTAATATTTTTTAACGACTATCTTTTTCTCACTTCTAATCCTACCTACTCTTTTGCAGATTACAGCAACATTTGTCATTCATATTCTGTTAGTCGTAGGCCGAGCCTTATGGAGATTGTGGCGAAAAGGCGGAATATGAACAACAGACTTACAAATGATCAATCGAAAATCTCTGTAAGATCACGCACACAGGCTCGACTTTAGTACGCGCAAGACCCAATTTGGTTTTCTGACGCACAGACGTGATTGTGTGTTGCCATCTGTATCTATGGCTAACGTGGATATTAAAGAATCAGATGCTCTTGATGTTCTGGGCATGAAAATTCACTGGGACGTTTGTCAAAACGGTCACATATTTCGAGTGCCGAAAGAAGCATTCAAGTGCCTCGGTTTTTTAAGATGGTGCAATAATTACTTCACTCCATCTGATATCCTTAATATTTACAAGACCTATATCCGACCCAAATTGGAATACAATTCTCATGTATGTGCCGGTGCTGCAAAGTCTATTTTGGAGCTTCTAGACCGTGTACAGGAGAGGGCGAAGTTTCTTATAAATGACGGTAGGGTAGCCAAATCTATCGATTCTGTAGAGCACCGTCGCAATGTGCAATGTGTTTCATTATTCTGTCGGTAATATAATCAGAATGTATTCCCACAAAATTAAAGAACTAATTCCTAGTAATCATATTTTTTTACTTAGTATTAGTATTTCTCGTAGAGCACATCCCTTTGTAGTTAATTGTGCAGTAAATCGCACAACGAAAATAGGGAAAATTCGTTTGTGGAACAATCTTCCTCCGAATGTCTCCCCTTTCATTTACGATATGAACAAATTTAAATCGAACATACACGGACACAGATCTATCCTCCTTCCCACAACATATTTTCCTACTACGAGCACAATGCACTGCATGATTAGGGGTTATATTCTGAGTATTGGTGTCAAAAAAAAAAAAACATAAACAAACAAATAAATTTTAAATTAGGGCTGGCATGGTGTAGCGCGCGCATAACAACACAAGTGAACCAAATTCGAACCCAGGGCTCTCGATATTGCAAAACATCAGACGGATGATCAACGCCACATACAAGGAAAAAATTACAATGCTAAGGTAAGGATCACTATAAATTAGCAATGATTTTCACCACCACTACACAATTGATATGGAGGGTGCTACAGTGAATTAATCATCTAATTAGCTCGCAAAATTAACCTGATTAATGAGACTAAAACAAAGCAATGAATGCTTTGTGGAAAGCCAATATACTCCTAGAAGAATGACGGAGAACAATAATTTCTATTAATATGCCTACAGAGTACTTGCTTGCTAAAATGGCATTAAACAGAAGAAGTTAATAAGTAGATAATTGAGCCACATAATTGACAAACTCAAAGCAAATTTTTATATTGCATATATTTTATAAAATCGTGAATAATTGTTGAAAGTTTTTCTTCAACTAAAAAGAAAACATATTTTATTTAAGTTGTGCACCAACACATATATTCTTTAAAGCGCAACTTAAATAAAATAAACCAAAATGTTTATACCCTAGGGTTTTAGCCAAATTTCTAGCATCTTCGTGTGTCAGAACACCTGTTTGGAGTTTTCAAATCGAATACGCATGTTATACTTGCAGAAAAAGTCTAATTGGCTGCCATAATATATATTTAGTAAAATCGAAGATATGTATATGTATTTTTAAAAAATTTTTGAAATGAATTACATCAGAACAACACAATTGCTCTGAACACGATTAGCAGTCTTCAATTTTAACCAAAAACAAATAAAAAATACGCGTACTATACTAAAGGAGTCGTTGATAATTATATCCCATAACAGACAAACACCGATATTATGCATTAGTTGCAAAAAATTTGCAATAATTAAAAATAGTATTGATCTAATTCTACTGGAATTGACTCTTTAAGTCAGTGTATTCCTTTATGTACAATAAAAATGACTAGAAATACAACTTATGTACATTTATTTATTTATTGACAACAAATAATAAATAAATTATTTTATAATTTAGTAAAACTTATTATTCTGAAAATATATATATAAAATTTTTGACCCATATAGTCAAATCTGACCGAAGGCCGTTAACGTCAGTACTTTTTAAGGTCATGGTAAGAATTAAGATGGGTGCAGCGAAGCACGTCGGGTTTTAGCTAGTATTTTATAAAATTTTTATTAAATTTTATTATAAGTTGCAACAAAATTAAAATTTTAATATTTAATATTCCCAAATGAGTGCTTAAAACGAAAAATTGTAGGCGTTCGACATGCATCACAGATACTCAATTGATTGTTTTTTTTTTCTATTTTCTATGACTAAACAAATATTGTTGACTTTTATGTTGTTGTTATTGTATTACAATACAATAAATTTTTATCGTTGCTTTTTTATGTATTGGTTATATTAAATATTAAAATTTCTTTCTATTTTATTTAATTTTACACTGGCCATTCGATTTGATTATCTTGCTCTGGCTCACTGTTATTATATAACAATTGTAATCAATGTTGTAGTTTTAGTTGTCGTTTTTGTACTGTATCTGTAAGAGTGCGTGTGTGTTAATAAAGAGTCATTTATTTGAAATTTTTAATTGTAGTGGTTTTATAATTATTAGTAATATTTGTTGCTATAATAGCACTTGTAGTTTTAGTTTTATTTTTAAACCACTCTTGGCTATTTTCTAACATTTATTTTGTCGTTTTTTACTTACAATTACAATTGCAAGTATATTTTATTACACTTTCTGTCATTTCGCCGACTCGCTTAAAATGTGGTGGTATGCACAGTCTGTCAATAATGAGTTTGCACATTAAAGAAAAAATGATGTAAGAGTTTGTTTTGTTGTATTGTTTCTTTTGTTTTTTGTTTTATTAAAGAATTTTTGACAATATCTCTGTAAATACACATGCATTTATGAAATACATAAATAAACAATATTTTGTAGAATCAAAATAACATGAATTTATTAATAATTTTAACCAAACTGTGTTTTTTTCTAATGTGCAAACACATTATTGACAGACTGTATATCCGTTATATTGTTTACTTTAAATAAAGCATTAAATATAGACATGTAGTCACCAAACACACACGCTAACACCTTTGTGTACTTACATATCGTCATATGAAATCCAAAAATTTTACAGGAGAAACCAAAAACTTTTTAAAATGTGAAATAAATCATTTAAGTTAAGCTTAAAATAACACTGATAAAAACATTGTTTCCAATTGTGAAAGTATAAAAATTCATGGGAATATGTATTTTGAATGCATCATAATCAGTCTAAAAGTCGATAACGAATTTTTTGTATCTTAGGGCTTTTTGGATTTTATATGACGATATGTATATATATTTATATACAGTGGTGATCAGAACATTTGTAATCGGTCTTCGGACACAAATTCATCCTTTTGATCCTCGAAGACTTGTCAGACCACAATATTGTTTTCCATTGTTGTGGAGTTCAATTCGCATGTGCTCGTACAAAGTTGAGACTAATTTCTTTATTCTTTTCGGATATAAGGGGATTTCTTGCTCTTCTATTAATGTTTGGAATACCAACAATAATGGACGTTTAATTTACGCTTCTACAGGTATTAATTTATATTATATTTCACAACAAAGTTTTGATTTTGCTGTCTAAGTGTACTACTGTTACGAGGTCTTACTCCCTTTGCCATTATTGACTTTAAGCCAAATTGTTGGTTTTGGAATAAAGCACTTTAGAGAAATTTCTTTGTGTGAAATTCCTTCGAAGTGGAATCGTGCAAAAATCAGATTTTTAATACAGAATTGTATTTGCTGCCCTCCATTTTTTCAATAATTCAATGCACGAGTATCAATTTAAGTAAAAATGTTATTTCTTGAAAAGCTGAATGACTAGTGTGGAATTTTGTAAGAAATTACAGATGTAATTGAAGTTATTCATAAAGGTTTATAAGTAAAAAGTTGTTCATATAGGGTAAGAGAGGGTAGAGTTGTAAATGTTTTGAACAGCAATAAGCAGACTCTCTTGCTCAAAAATAACTTTTTTGCTATTGTTTTTAATCAAAAGATATATTCTTCTCGCTATTACAAAAAAGCAATCAACATGGTTATAAATATACCAAAAATCAAGGATTAAAAACAAATCGGAAAAAAATGGGTAATTAAAGGACTGGAATAGACTTTCAGTTGCAAATGTTTTGGCCACAACTGTATATATTATTTATATATATATATCTGGCACACATACATGCTCATATTTATTTTGCATTGTTTCGCTTTTATTATTTTTCTATGATAATTGAAAATTGTATAAAATTTTGTAAACAACAGTGTAATTGTGCTTACAATTCATTCTCATCTCTTCCTTTCTCTATATCTGCCGCTGTCAATATGTATGTGTGAGTATGTGAGTGTGTAAGCAGAAAGAAAGAGAGAATTTGTTATAATAACTATTCTTATTGTCTTAAATGTATGTACATATGTGTGTGTGTTTTGTTCAAATACTTGTTTATCATAGTATTTAAAAAAATTTAAAACATGAATTTATTGTTTATTGTTTTTAATAAAATTGATAATTGGTCAGACCGGAAAAATAGTGCTGCTTGTATTACAACGAAATGTTTTTATCACCTCGACGGGTGGTGAAGGTATATTATGTTTTAAAGTTTGTATTGATATGATGACGATGCAACATATCAGTCTGAAAGTTTATTTAGGCATGTATGTAAATACAGATTGTCAAATAAATCTTTTCAAAGTAGAAAAAAAGTTAAAATCATGTGAGAATTACAAAAATAAATTTTTTAATATTATTATTTTTTTTTCCTCTAAAGGACTTCGAGTCGTCAAGACTTAAAAAAAAGCCCACAGATTACAACGCTAACAGCAGCATAATATCTTTACCTGATTTCTTTACTGTAAAAGAAGTTTGTTTAAATATATAGGACATTATTGGAATTTGATTTTTTTATAAAAAAACTTGCGGTTTTTATGAACGTTATCGTATGAAAAAGACGTCATATAGGGTGTTTAGCAACAAAAAATTTAACAGACGTGCATCAAGTGTCTCTATATTTAAATGAAAACCTTCAGGAATTGTTTATAGGCAAATCAGCTAGAAAAATCCCTGATTTGTTTTCAAGGTAGTGCACAAGATCATTTCCTAATCGATAATTTGAACAGACTTTTAAGTTGTTTGGAAAAATTTAGAGACTTCCACTATTTTGATTTTCAAGATATGCATAAACCAATATTTACTATGTTTGAGAACGAATTTGTTGGGACCAAATTAAGAAACTTAAATATTACTTTTATCAAGATATACAAAATTGTTATATATTTGTGAGATTTTATTTTTAAGCAAATTTTTTTTGTCCGATTTCCTTTTTATGCGATTTATTTTATTCTGGTTTTTTTGTGCGATGTAAAGGGTCCGCCAAATAATTTTTTTTTTTTTTTTGAAAATGCTATAAAAAAACTACCAAATATTTTCTCAAATTTCTTTTTTTATTTGAAAGTACAATCCTTCCGGTTAAAAATGGAAAATAGTTTCATTTAAATGGCTGCCTTGGCTCGCTATGCAGTAGCCTACAGGATCGGTCCAATTTTTAAGCACACTATCGATTGTGTGCAGCGACATCGGCTCTACGGCTGATAATGCGATCTACAAAAACAGGGCGCAAAACATCGAGTGCAGCTTCGGCTGTGTGGCACGTAGCGCCGTCCTGTTGAAACCAAATGTTGCTAATATCCTCCTCTTCAATTTTTGTGAACAAAAATTCGTTCAACACGGCTCGATAACGATCGCCATGGACTGTAACGGCCACTCCCTGCTCATTTTCGAAGAAAAATGGCCCAATTATGCCTCTGGACCAAAATCCGCACCAAACTGCGACTCGTGTTAGGTGTATCGGCTTTTCAATGTATGCGTGCGGGTTTTCTGTTTCCCAAATGCGACAATTTTGCTTGTTTACATACCCGCCAAGATCAAAATGAGCTTCATGTGAAAAGATGATTTTTTTGGCAAAATCGGCATCTGTAAGTCGATCGCAGGCCCACTTAGCGAAGGGTATACACAACCATATTCGTTCAGCGGAAGGATAAAACTAATTATCTGTCAAATCAGGCATGAGCTAAGTGTTACCATTCATGAAATAAGCACTAGTTGAAAAAAAACGTTAGATATTTATCTTTACGATAGTTTTTGGTCGCTATATGAAAGCTCAACATAATAAGCGAAGTTATTAGCAACGTTTGAAAAAGGTTCATAATTGAGGAATATTTCGGTTATTTTTTGTTTGGTATATAATATTGAAATCTATCTTGTTGACAAAAACAACTGTTACTTTTTTATATCGCTTATTAATAAGTTTTTTATCTTATCGAAATGATTCAGGATAAAATATCAAGGGACCATGGTATTATAAATTAGGTGACAGAAATTTCCAATGAAAAAGGAAGAACTCTATAAAATGACAGCGGATAACATCTATGCCGGACTCCAACTTGCAATAAATTAGAACGTCATTTCCTGGCCATCGATAACAATTCTTAAAAAGCTTTAAATTTTCAAAAGCAGCTATAATGCTGTATATCTGGCTATCAAGATATCTACAAGTGTATGTTTAAACAAGCAACTTCACAAAAACTGATTGCCGACTAAATGGCGAGTGAGGTGGTATTTTTTAGTGATGAAAGCGATTATGATGAATAATGATTTAATTGATTTTTTATGTAAAGTAAGTGGATATGTAAACAAAATGTTTAAAAGTATTCATGTGTGTACTTAATTCAATGAATTAAAACGTTTTGAGTTATATTCGAGGCGAAACTTTTTTATGTGGTCCGTACTACCTGCTCAAAAACAGGTTTTCCTGTATTGGAGGTACCACGCCCACTTATACAATTCCGCTTTACATCGATTGGGCCCATGAGTCACCATATGTTTGTCAGAGAACATTCAGTTATAGTACCGATAGAACAATGAAAAACATGCCACACTGCGACGATGCTTTAAAGAATCAATAGAGTTGGCTATCATACCGTCATTTATAAGCAGCTTCGCCTCTGCTTTACGCGGTCGAAAAGCCGCAAAGAAGACTTTGAAGCAACGGCTCATACCTGACAGTTGTATTCCATTTTAGGTGGTCGGATATAGGAGATCAGATAGGGTAAAGTATTTTTTACACAGTAATAAAAATCCGAGGGACTTGAATGCTGATTTCGACACTAGAAATATGTGATCGGTCTAACGAACGTCGCATTGAATTCGTATAGTGGGAAAAATTGAAATGAAAAGAAAAAACGGCATTAGGAAATATTAGAATTAAAGAGGCGAACGAGCAGATCCTTGCGGTACACCTGAATTTATCCTTAACTACTCTTATACAGTGATCTTTCAGAAAGCTCGATATAAATAGAGAGAAGTGATTACCGACACCGAAGGCAGTAACTTTCAAAAGGAGTGCCTCATGCCTCGGATAAATCCTGAGTCACATCTTTGCTCTCACCAAAACTATGAATGGACTTGTTTCGTATGTCGGAGATCACCGCCAGTGAGTCACCAGTCGAATAGCTTTAGCTGAAGCTGTATTGACGATTGCTTAGGAAACTCTAAATACCTCACCAGGTAGTGATTCATCAGCCGAACAAACTGCTATTGAGACGTATTTTCTTTAAGCGAACATCGTTGGCATCGTTCCTAGGCGATAAAAAATGTTTGTTTCAATTTTGTTTTTTGTTGTAAAATCTTTAAAATTTAAAATTGTTACCAATGCAGGTTTGCTATATGAAGTTGAACAACATCATCTGAATACTGTTTCGCGGAAAAATTTTTGTAAATCTCAGAAGAAAAAATGCATTTTAGCCATCGATATAAGCTCATCCATAATATACAAACAGTTTCACTAACTTACAGTGACTGCGACGGGGGTAAAGCAACACAAACAACTTGTAATGGCAACTAAAGTTGTCAACAGAAACGAGTTTTTTTCTTTTCTAACCTGCACTCGCTTATTTATTTATCCATTTGGAATAGATACTATCTATACTGCACACAAACTTTGAGGTGACATGGTGTAGCAGTTTTGAAGGAAACCATTAAAGTTTTTTTATGTTTGCATCGGAGTTAAATTTTATGCAACTACTTAAGTGCTTTGCTGCTAAGAAAGTTAAAAAAATAATATTTTTTAAAAGTATGTGATAGTTTGTTAGTATTTGCATATTGAAATATATGTTTAAAGTAAGACAGCTTAGAGTTGGTGGTTATATTATGTTGTTATGGTTATGATTGTAACATCCTAGTACCTTGAAGTCGAAGCATTTTTACCCTACAATGTCGCACAGTAGATAACACTGTAGTTCTAAAAAAGGCAACTATGCCGATTTACTAAGTAGCCGATATGAAAGTGTAACAAGGAACATTAAAATGCTATAAGATTATAAGCGTTGGCTTTAGATTTCGGATGCTACTTATCAACTTTTTTATGACGGAAATCATATGGAAAGTATTGTTCACGTTGTTTGAAAAACAACCTACGTATCTTATCTAAAATCCAATATTTTATTTAGAGGAAATTGATCGAATACTGTGCTCAGTGTTTCGATTTAAAAGAAGACTTTTAACGCCTTAAAATTAAAACCGTTTGGTACACAAACGAGTAAAAAATTCTATGTCAGAGTCACTTATACTTTTAAGAAGGTTCGTTGTTCTATTTATGGAACTCACTGGCTTAGGGAATTAATTGGCCGGCATTTGAAGACTTAGGGCTGACTTAGTATGGATGGAGATATCAACTGGGTGGCTGATAAAACGTGACCAAACAACAGCAATAGATCTACCCATTTGACTCAAATAAGCTGTACTGCAGGCGGCTGCCAAACAAATCTATGTTACAGAAATTGTCAATTTGTGTATCTAACTGCTATGCCAGTTTATTGTCAATTCTTCAATGTATGGCATTGTCATTGCTCTTTGTATAATGTGCTGTGTAGACAATAATAAAATCTATTATGTAAGCCTTTTAATCATTGAACTTTCGTCTGTCCAGGGCATTAGGAAACTGGAGGTAAATGCTGTATGTAATTTATATTCCGGTGGGCTTCGACAATCCACATGACAACAATACATGACTTCAAACTGAAACACGCAATGCGGCATTGCAGTCATATGTTAAACTTTCATTGAGACCTATTTGCCCCAAATTATTGTATGTTACAAAAAATAAATTTAACAGGAGAAGTTAATTTCTAAATATTTTATTTTTTTTGCTTTGGCTGGTAACATCAACACCAAATTTTAAATGTTATATCTCCGTAAGTATTGCGAATATCGATATAATATTTTACTATGCGGTGAGTTTGTGACTTTTGAATATATTCGCATAAAAAAGTCGATTTGATAAAAAGTGTAACATGCGTTAATTTTGCACAAAGGGGTCCATATGTCTAAAACATTATACTTATGGGCGGTGGTTAATGCATTGAACTGGGGGAGTATTAACGTGGCAATACTCATGTTTAAATTTATGAACTTTAATGTGGATATCGTCTTTGCTAGAGTATTTGATAATTTCCATACGCGGCCTTTGACAAATTGAACCACAGCGTAATTTAGAACGCCCTGTGCTGTAAAAACTTTCCGTTTAAATGACTTATTAAATCTTTCAATTAGAATATCAGGTGTAGAACTAGACATGGTGAGAATTAAGGTAGGACGGTGAGAGCGGAAATCGTCGCTTGCAAAGGTATTATGCGCCTTCAACATTTGTAGGAGGCCTTTTGGGAAAAAATGGGATCTTAGACGCCATCTTCTGTATTGGACGGTGGTGCATATTGGCTCACAACTGGCCATTCCGTATAGAGTACAGATGCTAGTCTGTCTTGCAATCACCGGTACTATGAGTTTCGATCCACAGGCCGGCTTGGAGACAAAGCTAAGCATACCACCCTTGGATATCTTTATGCAATGCGTTCTTGCAAAGTCTGCACGTAGTCTCAATTATCCGGATGGACTGAAGCACGTTCGCATTAGACCCGGTACCATCCTACAGAAAGTGGGCGGAACGATCATAATACGTCGGACAGATTGGTCAGTACCTATATTAAACTTTTGTAGAGCTTAAGGCAGTAGGAAACCTTCTAGAGATGAATGGCTGCCGCATCTGTCCTCCGAAATGACACAGTTGCGATCTATATCGATGGCTCGAATACAAAAACGGTGTAATTTGGTATCTAGACCTCAGGGTCTCTCTCAGACTACTCCATGACTGAAGTTTACGCTATAGAGAGGGCAGCTGAGCCTATCCGAGAGTTAAATCTCGCGGCCTATTAGGGTCTACGTAGACAGTCTAGCCACAATCAGTGCTGGAACGGAATCATGTCATGCGGGCACACGAGGAAATGAAATTGTTGTTGTTACTATGACCTAGGGTGACCTCTTTGGCTCTTCTGCATGGGACAGGCATACCTCTTTAGGTGCGCTGTCGAGCTTGGAAAAATACATGAGCATTGAGCAAGTTGGAACACAGATGGACCAATATCGTCACTTATAGAATATCCAAAATGCTTGGCCCTTCTCTTTTTATGGAGAGGAATAAGTCCCTTATCAGGCTTACAAGAAGGTTGGTACAACAACTTCTCTATGATTGTACAGCTCTATGCGAGCTTAGACTAAGGCCACGATCTGGACTGTCTAAGAGATGTGTCACCGTAGAAGTTGATTGACTTCGTCAAGGGTACCGATTGGCTCACGTGAAGGGTTTTAATGGGTTTGTCTTAGCAAGGGTAACACAATGGGCATAGGGTATTCGAGTAACCGCCTAATTTACTGATCGATCCACATAATCCAATCTAACCTAACCCACCTGCTATAACCGGCCATTAGGTTCCCGGTAGGCTGAAATTTTGTATACAATGAAGTCAATGAAGTCGCAAAATTTACTTTGCTTTTATCAGGAATTTAACGCATTAAGGCTATCATTGCTTGGCCTTAGACGATTTAAAGATAAGAACATTAATAAAATTACTGTGTGGCCAAGAGACACAACGGAAACTACAATTTCTACCAAAATGTGCTGTGCCATGGATAGCTGCAAATCGAGCCCAACCTAACATACAATGATAAACCTTTAAACTCATACATCTCAATTATTTTATAAATAAAAACAACTTGTTTTGTTTTCTACAAATTATTTTACAAAAATAGACAAATAAGCAGCATAATTATTTAATAACTTTACTCATGACAATTAAATTTTAATACATAATTTCTATTTTTGTTTTTTGTATATTTCGTTTAATCCCAAATCACATTTTTTTAATCCCAAATCACATTTTAAAAAAATCACATTTCATTAATACTTAAATTTGTATCAAATAACAAAAGTGAAAATAAAAATCCTCTTAAAACATTAAAATTGAATCTAAAAAAGGTGTTAATTTATTCAATTAATTTTTATGTAAATTTTCAAAAAAAAAAAAATTAAATAAAAAGAAGGAAACAATTTATATACTTCGCTTGAAAGAAATAATTACTTTTTATGCAGGATATTGTTTTTATTTAATGTTGTTTTTTAGCCCTTATTTACATGTATACTGTTTCAAATTTCAATTAAAAGTGCATATTTGGTTGACATTTTTAATAAAATTATTTTACGGAAATTGAACGAATCCTTTTCCAATTAATTATTCTTATGTTTTTTAATGCATTTCCATTAACACCGTTTTTTTCCTTTGTAAAATTGATTTTGTAAATGAAATGTACATATGTATGTCCTTCAATAAATAGCTAATAAGGTAATAAAAATCAGCAATTATTTAGCTTTTTTCTTAAATCGCTTTTAGAATAGTTAGTTAAAATCCGGCATGCTTCGCTACCCCCATTTTACCTTACGTGTTATCTTAGTTACATTTTCTACTCCTTTTCACCATTTTATCCCCTTTCACTCCAAATCCAAACATTTGAGATAGCCTTTAGTTCCTACCCGAAAGATAATGTAGGTTATACTTTTTAGCTGTATGCAGTCTTTAAGCAAACACACATTCATTTTTATATGGCGTATAGATAGCTTTTATCCAGAGTGCTTTGTGCAATACCCACTTTTTGGCTGATGTGGATAGAAAACGAAGCTTTAATTGTAGCCATTTTCCACATGCACAAAATTCACTATTTAGTATGATTTAAAGGTGCAACGCCCACTTGTCCAATCTCACCCTGTTACTAACTGATGATGTGTATTGTTCACGACGTTGTTAGAACCTACTTTAGAAACTTTTACTACTATCGGTTTCAAAGTACACAAAAATCATATGGAAGGTACCACGGCAACTTTTCCAACTTCTACTGCTTTTTGACTGATGATTTGTATTGACTAATAAGTTTTTCAAACCCAATTCCAAAACTTTAGCTTTAACCATTTTAAAAATAAAGGAAAAATCATGCCCACCTATCAAACTCCGCCCAATTTTTTACTGATGGTCAAATTCAGAAACTTACACTTTAACCATTCCCAAGAGATACAATAATCAATATTTACTTTGTATGGGAGGTAACATGCCCACTACTCTAACTTCGCCTACTCATTGACTGATGATTTACAACTGATGATGATAACTGTTTTCAGATATGCAAAAATCAATATTTATTTTATATAGGAAGTACCATGCCTACTTGTACGATTCCGCGCAATTTTTGACTGCTAATTTTCATTGACTATAAAGTAATTGAAACCAAATACTGAAACTTTAGCTTTAGTCGTTCTCAATGAAATCAATATTTAATTTGTACCATGCCCAATTATCCGATTACGCCCACATTTTGACTGATGATTTGTGTGACTACGGAGTTATTAGAATCAAAGTTAGAGACTCTTACTGTTACCACTTTGATGGTATAGATAAATAATTAATTAATTTGTATAGGCTTGGGAACGCTCAGTTGAAATTTGTAAAATTTATATAGGCTTCTAATTCCTTCCAGACATACAGATGCTGTAAGAGTTTTAAGAAAATCGGTTAAGCTGTTTGGCTGTCTATATGGAACTAACAAATAAACAGGCATACATACCAGGGTTGGCAACCCACTGCGTAACCCAATAAAAAAAACCGGGTGGGTTTTTTACTTAAAGGTTTTTATAGTTTATTTACAACAAAAATTGGTGTACGTATTGGAAGTGCATTTGAATTCGGCTTTATCTCAAAAACGATAATGAAGAAGCATATTTATCAAAATCTTATCTTTATCTTTTCCCCACTTCTGAGCCTGAGAAAATCTTCGCGTCTTTTGGGGCAATCCAATTTTCTTCAAAATAAGTGATTCGGTGACATAGCAAAATATATTGTATTTGTCGAAATAGCCAATAATCAGAAGAAGCAGTATTTGGATAATACGGTAGTCGCGGTATTTGATCGTTTCTAAAAATTTTTTTGGCAACTTTTGGGGTGTGACTTTGAGCGTTTTTATACAAAAGAATAACTTAATTCTCACAATGCACGGTTCAAGCAAAGCATATGCTCTCGGCTCCGACTTTTAGCAGCTCATAGTACACCGCCTTTGATTCAAAAGGAGTGCAAAACTACATTACAAATAAATACTAAAGCAACGTAATTGTACTGACAAACAAAAACTAATATCGAATTGAATAAAATTTGAAGGCAGTTACAAAACCCAAAAAACGGAAACTGTACTGAGCCTAAACCCAAAAAAATCAACGGTTATAACTATTTGAAGACCGGAAAATTTTATGTCGCATCTTCCACAAATACATATTAATAAAATGAATATAAACATTGTTGAGTCTGCTGAGAATCTTGGAGCAATTCTGATGAAAGAACTCAATTGCTTGGATTAAAACTAACTGTGGTAAAACGTTTGCTATGCTTCGCAATCTCTGAATGACGTAATATTTTATACCAACCCATATTTGAATGCTTTTAGCCAAAACCTACTTATTATGCAATTTAAAGTGATACCGCTAGTAGACGAAGGCTAGATGTAACATTTAACAATATTGCACGATATATATTTGGTATCAGAAGAATATTGTAGTAGACAAATTTATAGTATAACGTTTAAAAATTTACTGAGGTGCCACCCTTTTATATCAGAGAATAAAATTTTCAAGATATAATAAATTGAACAAAAAATATACTAAAGCTACCTATAAGCAACATTTTTTCATCAATTCTATTCGCCTTTGGCGCAAACTACCCTTTTAATTGAAAAAATTTCGAATGCAAGCCATTTTGAGCTTATATGTATAAGCACTTTTCATAGTCATCTCTCTTTTAATATTATATTTGTCTTAAATGTTAGTTAGTGGATAAAATTTTGTTTTTTGCTTTTTTTTAAGTTCTAAATTATATCTTCTGTTATTAATTGATTAATTATTAATTGATTAGCTATTAATTATTATTATTAATTATTAATTGATTAGCTTTTGCATTTTAAATTTTAAATTTTTTTGTATACATATATGTTAAACAGTACTATAAAATAAAACGTGTATTTGTTATATTGATCTTACGATCAATAAATAAATACATATTTAAAAAAAAAATTTGTTTATTTTTTTAATTTTTTTGTTTTTAACTTTTAAAAGACAATTTATAGACAAATAACAAAATAATAAATAAAAAGAAGAAAAACCATAAAACGAATTACGAAGATGTCATGTGAACGGGGCATAAGTAATTCAAATAGCAACCAAAGTACTTTCATAATCTCGTGTGAATATGATACTAAAACAGTGTGGGGTATGTAAATATAATGATAGGCGTATGAGTGATATTTATTTATTTTAGAATATAACGTATACGTCCAATGGCACATATTCTATGTTTTTACTGATTGCGTAAGTTTCTGGTAAGAAAACAAGGTGTTATGTATATGGTTCTTTCATATCGATGGAAACCAAACGGTCTTCACTTTATAAAAGAGAATATTATATCCAGAAGCTTATAGTATTGGACATGCTACTCTTTATGTTGGATAATAAGCAATTCATCTGCTACCTTTATTTTGCAAGAAAACGAAGGACCTTAAATTTTTGGTTACATAGAACAACAAGAGTTTAAGATGACTTAGATATCATAAGTTAGTCATAAGTGAGTTCAAATAAAAAATTTTTTGGTTTATTTAGTATGTTATGATAATTTACATCATTTGATAAAATTTATTATTTTATTCAGTGTTCAAAAATTGCTTAAAAATTTGCCCGAAAATTAAACACATTTTTTTTAAACCAGAATCAATTGTTTTACCAGGTAGAAGTTCATATCCAATCACAGCAGACACACAGCATTACCTTGTCGTACTCAAGTAAATACTTACTTACAGGAATGGATCAGTTTCCTTCGTTTTTGCACTGCTAATTCATGTGGCACCCAAAAAACGAACTCTTTTGCTTATCTAGCTATTTTCAAAGGGTGTATAACGGTTTGGTGATAAATGCCTAGATTCCTAGCAACATGCACATTATTCATATGAAGGTCTTTCTTTTAAAATCTAGGCTTTAATAGTTATTCCAACAATTTACTGACTGCTTAACATGCATAGAGGTTTATACGATGATGGAGCAGATTGATCTCTTTAACAATGTCAAACAAACAAATTATAGGACTTTTGGTGCAATTAATATTACATTTTAAAGCCATCTACTGACAAATTTTAACTGAGCTCGTCAGCCTAATATTTCGTTATGTGGTGAGAAAATATTGGAACTTATTATTATTACAGTCACTGTTCTGTTGCAATTGTACAAGAACAGTCACTGTACGATATATAATAATTGACTAATACCATTTTCAATTTTCATATTTTCTATTTATTTATTATTTTCTTCTATGAAAATTACTTAGATAAGGTCTTCTATGCGTTTAATTATAATTTTATTTTTTATATTTGCATTGGCATTAAAATTATTAAAACCATTCGTTGGTCATTTTTTGCAAAATCAGCATTTTCTTCTATTCATATCACCTTTTTTAAGTAAAAGTTAAAGATGCGGAAAATATTTTCATTATATTTATGAGTATATTTCAATTATTTAAAAATGTTAAAGTAAAAAAGCAAAATGGAATAGAACCCCAAAATCTCTAATTTTATTTATTTATTTAAAATTCTTATTTCATTTATTTTTTTTTTTATTTCCTATAAAAATGCAGGATATAGTGGAGAAAGCACATTAAAATGACAAAAATTCATTCGTTCATTATGAACAAAAAATAAACTCAACTGGACTCTTTGCTTACACAAAATTTGAAAAAAAAAACTTGGACTTGCAATGAGGCAACCTTAAACAGCAGTCAACTCCTAAAAGTCATCTGCCTATTCATGCTTGTACCGGAAGGGAAGTAAACTGTTTTTATTTTTAGCTTTAAACCCTATAATACGTATTACCCCTACCTTACCCACCTTTTTAAACTACAATAAATATGGCTTAGGGCCTTTTTTTATGGAAAGAAAACTGTTACAGTTCTTGTTTTGAAAACAAAAATGCAGAACTGTAAGAGCTGAACTACAGTGGGTGGGCGAATTAAGAGTTGAGAATATTCAATTTGTTTAAATGTTTTGTTTTTCTAAAAAATGCTGAATAAAATGAAAATTTTGCTAAAAGCCATTTTAACGAGGGACACATAAAAGTGTAATAAAAAGGGAAAATAATACGAATTTATAGGAAATATTAAAATTATCTGGCTTAATAATGTTGTATAGTAATGCCAATTTTTATCTACAACCCTATAATCTGGTCGTAACCAGAGTTATTAGTAGTCTTATATTAAGGTAGTGAAATTTTTTGTACTAAGAGCTTTGATCTTCAAGTTCTTCTGTGGATACACAAAGTAGTGAAAAATGTCTTATGATTCCCTTGAAATGAAAATTTTTTATAGTTTACCTGTCAAATTTTGTCCATAATCGAGCGACAATTGCGAAAAAGTGTCGCTATCACTTCTCTTCCTTAATAATACAGTTACCAATGTTGTAGTTACACACAACTTCCAACTTATTGAACTTCAGCAACTATCATTCGCAATATTTAACTTTTTTTGGCAGAATCTAAAGTTACTTTTTGATGACATTTGGCTTTAGCTGTGTTGAGTAATAATAAGGCAAGGCAGATGCTACCATTCTTGACAGTCTGATATCTTAGATATCTATGACGCTTTAGCACCCTTGCTTTCAAAGCATGGTCGTTATATTAAACAGCGTTTCTACCAGCCGAGTACTTATTAGTGCGAAATGTATACTAAGATTCTTAAGACCTGCTCCGAAATTACACCACAACTACACTGTCTTTATTTTGGTATCAGCTTTCATTGGAATGTATGCAAACTTGAATGTATTAACTCATTTTAAAGATTTGTTAGGTCACTGAGAGTATAATTAAACTTACTAGCCTATGCTATAAACACATACACGACGGCAGGCTGCCACATTTGTAGTCGTGTAGTCAGCCACATAAATATATTGGAAACAACATAATTAGTTATAATTTAGAATTTAAATTAGTGAGTAATTTAAATAAGTGATAATTCAAAAGCAAGGAAATTGGGTCCCATATGAATTAAAACCGAGAGACTTTAAAAGGCAATTTTGCATGTGGGAAACGATGCTTGAAGGCTACAAAAAGAAGTCTTTTTTGGATCATATTGTTACTTGTGATGAAAAATGGATACACTACGACAACCCAAAGCGCGAAAAAACATATGTAAAGCCCGGCCAATTAACCAAATCTACGCTGAAGCGAATTGCTCTGTATTTTGTGTGATTAGAAGTGTTTTTTGCATTATGAGTTGCTGAAATCGGGTCAGACGATCACAGGGGACCTGTACCGAACACTCTTGACTCGTTCGAATAGAGCAATCAGCGAAAAACGACCAGACATCATGACAACGCTCGACCACATGATGCAAGACCGGTCAGAAACTATTTGGAAAACAGTATATGGGAAGTTTTTGGCTCACTCGCCTTATAGCCCAGACCGAGTCCCTTTGAACTACTATTTGTTTCTATCGATGCATGACGCGCTTACTAAAATGCACTTCACTTCAGAACAGTGTATCAGAAATTGGCTTGATTCATTCTTTGCCTTAAAACCGTAGCAGTTCTTTTCGCGCGGAATCCATATGCTACCAGAAGGATGGGAAAAAGTAGTAACTAACGATGGACAATACTTTAAATAATAATGTATCAATTTATAAATGCATTTTTCAAGCAAAACAGTATTAACTTGTATACCCAATATAAACGTGTGTATTTTATTTTTTATGGTTTGTAGTGTGTAGCATTAATATCAGTAAGTATAGGGATATGGGGGTTAAAGTGCTTGCCTTTAACCAGGAATCCTTAAAATTATGAACAATTTGTAAGAATTTTAAGAATTGAATTAATTGAAAAATTCAATCTCCCTCCAAATAAGCCACCCAGACTAACACCTTCCACCCCTCCCGCCGATGTAAAAGGATTACATCCACTATGCACATCATAGAAAGGTTAGGTAACTCCACTTCTTGGAACAAAATAAGTCTGCTTTTCCATTACTACACAAATATTCAAGGAGGGTGTTGTTTCTAGCAAAGTGTTTGCGATCACAAGAAGGTATTAACGGTGTCAATACCATAACTCTACTCTGAAATAACAAAACTTTGTGATAGAAAGGTAGAATCAAAAACGGTTTCGAATATAATATAGTTTATTAGATTATAGTTTATTAGATAGATATTAGATTCTGGATTTACCCTTTCTTTTGTCCGTTTTCACTAAAGCTAAGATATAGAGTAATTTTCCTATCGCTAGGAGGCATTAAAGTACTGTATTGCTACGGCTAAAATATGGTTTCTTATAATATCGATGCCATGGCGAATTTTGGTGCCAGTAGTAGTAGCCTCCTAGTTCCTATTTAGTAGGCGCCTAATTGTGACGCATAATCAGTTGTTTAAATTTTTACTGTTACTTAAATTATTATAAGGAGAATGCAAGTAAAATTTATGGGATGGCGTAGTTTAGTGGTTAGAACGCAGGCATACAACTAACGACCAAGGTGGGAATTCCAGCAGAGGACATGGCGAAAAAAATTTAATACCGTTTTCGAGTGTTAAATAAAGAGACTTCAACATCCCTCCAGACAAATCCGTCTTAAAGTAGCCGATCCCGACACTTTCAGTTTACATCAGGTGATGATGACAAGCAATCAGACGAATGATCGGGACAAAAAGCCATCAACTGGGAGAAAAATAACAATGCTAAGTAAGGATTACTATTTAACAAGGACCTTAACTACTACAGAATAATATGGAGGTGAGCTGCAATAGACTAGCTTAAGAATCAACTTCATTACAAAAACAGTGACTTACTCTGAAAATTTTACTCTTAGTAATAATTAGGTTTTTCTAACCATAAAACTTGAAATTACAAAAAAAAACTTGTTTCTATACTAGGCTCAGGCTATATTTGACTTAGCATTATGGCGTAAAGTCTCGTTCGTCTAGACCAATGGGGTTTTTACTTTAATTCTAAGATATTGTTGTTGTTGTTTAGGCCAAAACGCAACGCTACTTAAAGGATCTTCTGAGCAGCCGACATTAACTAATTCTATACAATTCTTAACTTTTTTAAGATAATTTTCTCCTATCCTCGTATAAGCAATCACTTTTACTACTTGAAAGCCATGGCTCCTTTACCAGTGGCTTTTGTTTTGTATCCATAAGTAGAAGTAGCGGACAATTTTACAGCTGATATATTGTTATGTTTTTATGATGGGCTTTAGGATGGACTTCCAAAACACAATTTTGATATTGCAACCAACAAAGTTTTTAAACAAACAATACTGTGTGTCCCTTCGGTATACAAGAAGAAAAAAAGCATTTTTGAAAATAAAAGAACTTTAGCATTGGCCCTAGTAATTCGCAAATTTAAAATCACAAATTGCAGAAAAGTGTCCTAAACTATTGGAGTATCATCAAACAAACTGTAAGCAGCCATTGTATAGCCAGTAATTTTGGTAAACGAACTTCATTATCGCATACTTCTAATGGGAAATACATTCATTGTGCGACGTTTGCTTTTCGTGTTAGTTGGTCAAGTAGTATGTTGAGGGGAATTATATTTTGCTTATGTTTTTTTCTTTTGTAGTTGTTAACCATCTTAAACGAAGAGGGGAACATGATTAGACTCTGCTTTATTTTTTGCTAAGTATTTGGTTTTAATTTTTTTAGGTTATTTTTAGATACTGATTTGCGCGTAACTTAATTTTCTTTCTTTGTGGACTTTTTAGAGTAAGGATTCATTAAGTAATGTATCATATATAAAAGTTAGTTTTCCTGATGACAGTTTCTTTTCAATATACTTTTTTTAATTTTTTTGTGAAGAAATTGTCATAGTGATGTCAAAGGAAACATACATATTTAAGGAAAAAAAACATCATTTCAATTTGAAAGGCTATTACGAAATGATACGAAATATATAAGTGTTTGAATGTAAAGGTTTTTTAAATTTCTCTTCTAGGATCTAAGCTGCGACTTATTGATGAAGAATCCAAAAAGGTACTGTTTTGTGCGTATTATTGTTTGGAGGTGTCATTAAGCCATATTTGTTGAAAATGGCACTGGAAGAAACGTTTTCGTTAATTCATGGCCTGCTTTTGAAGGTTATGAACTAGAGGATATATAGTTTTAACAAGACGGTGCCACTAGTCACACAACACGATCGATTTTTGCATTATTTAATGAGAAATTTTCCGATTGTGTCAATTGGCCACTAAAATCATGCGATTTGCCGCTGTTAGACCTTTTTTGTGGTGCTACGTTAAAGACCATACCTACGCGGATAATCGCCTAACGTTTTAACATTTGAACACCAATATTCATGAAGTCATCACCGAGATACTGCCCGAAATGTGGGAAAAAGTGGTAGAGCGGTACCTCAAAATAATCGTCTCCTGCAACCAATCTAGAAGCGGCCATTCAAATGATATTGTATTCCGTATGTAAGGTAAGGTCGAAGCATTATAATCAAATAGAAGTTTCACCGAAATTGGAGGTGGTGTATTGTAATGATTAGAGCACAGGCATGCAACACAAACGGTCCAATATCAGAAAAAGACATGAAAAAAAATTAATTGCTGTTTCGCGTGCTGAATAAAAAGACTTAAAACTCCATCCAGACAAATCCATCTTAACAACCCCCCCTGACCGTCCAACTACCTCTGGCGATGGTGACAAAACATCAGAGGATCAGGATAAAACGCTAACTACTTTGAAAAAATTACAATGCTAAGTACACAAAAATCATATAGAGGCTAGCAACAATAGATTAATTATCTACTTACCTTGAAAATCAACTTGACTACTTAAACTGAAACAAAGTAATGATGCTTTGTGGAAAGCCAATATGCTCCCTCGGAGAATATGCCCCGGATGCTCAGAGAAAAATAAACATTTGAAACCGAAAAATCATGCAGAAAGTGCTAAGTAAAATGAAAATTAACAAATTAGCTGTAAATTAGTTGCCGAATATATGAAATAATATTAAAGAACTTAAACGGTGATCAAATCCTTAGGGTCGCAATTATTTAAGCATAATATGAACATTACAAAGCTTTATGAGTAAAGTGCATCCAAGTAAGCCCAAACAGGTTATCTTCAGGTCTTTGAAAACTTTATAACTGGTATTAGGGGTAGCAGAAGTAATAAGCATCCCTTACATCTGTAGAATTTGTAAATACCATATATGTACAAGATATAACAATGCGACTTATGTACTTAAAAAAAATAAATTAAATCATCTATTTTAGGGCAATATTTTTACCCCTTTTCACCTTTTTAAAATATCGCTAAGAGGACACAAGAAAACAAGTGCATTATTTTTTTATCAAAAAAAAAAACGTCATAAGAACCTGAGCTCTCCTAAGGATAACCTGGAGAATATTTGAAGTATTTTTGGCGATTAGAGTAATTTGTTTTCGGTATTTAAGCCTTTTAATGCATAGAATATTAAAACTTTTTGCATATTAAATAAGATAAAAGTGCAAATAAAATTTTCACAAAAATGAAATAAAATTCTTATTGTTTTTTTATTAACTTTTTTTTCTTAATTTTTCATTTTTCTACTTCAAGGTGGTAAACATTTTGTACTTTACATTACATATTGTAGGTGTTTGTTATAGACATTGAAATGTGTCATCTGGTACTTATTTCATATTCACACTAGAAGGGCAAAATTATATTCGTAAATCCCTTTAATAAATTAAAAAGATATTGTTACGTTTTAACCTTTAAACGCTGGAGTTCTTTTTAAATTGCGTCAAAATAAAATAAGCCACATTTTATTGTTGTTTTACAGTTTTTGTTTTCTCACTCCATCTCTACACAGTTTATCTTAATACAGCAACTGAATATTCGCTTATACAACACTTTTATTTACGCCTAAACACGACTTTATTTTATGACATCAAAATGATAACAACTTACTTATGCATATGGCGACATCTTTTATATAAATTTAAAATAACTACCGAATGTTTTTGTTCTTCCTACAATATTCGACTTGCGTTAATTTAAAATTTAACATACAAAGGTGGTCGAATTGGCAATGATACCAAATACACAAATAAATACAGCATTGCCAGAGTGTCACATTAAGAACTTTGACACAACCCAGTCTTACTTAAATCCTACAATACACTTTCAAAGTCGCTGATGTGGAGTATCTCTTTTGTTCTTTTTATGTATTGTTTATTTTCCTAAGTATATTTAAAGGTTTTCTGGTGAGTGTTTCAGGTACTCAAGTTCAAATCATGATAATAAAACAAAGAAATATATTTTTAATATCAATGAAGCAGGATTTGTTGCCAATGCCAGTAAATTTAGGTACGAAAAAATTTCTAATCATGTTCCCATACATTTCGCAATTGACAGTAACGTTCTGACCATATTTTTGAAGACATATGGACCAATAATTCCGCCAGCCCATAAAACGCAACAAACAGTAATTTTCTTGAACTTTACTCACTTCGAATGCAACAATACTGCTTATTTACATACCCATTCAAGCAAAAATTAGCTTCATTGGAGAAAAAAATTTTAAAGTTTAAAATTTGTAGAACAGAACCATTATTTTAATAAAAAATTATAAAAATATCCAAGCATTTTTCTGGTATAAGCCTATCCATAATGAAATGACAAACCAAACTAAACAAAAAGATCACCACCCATTAGCAAGGATCTTCACCAATACGCAAAATCATATAGGGAAGCTACAGTGGATTAATCATATTCTTAACTTGAGAAACCAAATCGATTAAAGAAACTGAAACAAAGCAATGTATGCTTTGTGGAAAGCTCCCTAGAGTAGTGACAAAGACAAAAAAAATATCGATTCTAAGAATATCTGTTGCAGAATCTGACAAACTATGGAAACAAAGGATGCTGTGGGTCCCTTTTTGGTTGATGTCTGCTCTGCAGTAATTTCAGAAGGAGGTTTAAGATAAATTAACTATTAAACGTGCTTTTGCCTGAATAAAAAACGGGTCTGTCTCAAAGCTTTCCAGTTTTTATTACAAAAAATGGTTACTAATGTAGTTGATCCAAATACTGACCTACTTAGCCAAGTTTATTTAGCTTCTTATTATCTAACCCAATGCTAATATTGTTACTGAGTAGGTAACAATTGTATGGTAGTAAGTACTATAGCTTAACCAACTTCCATTTGTCTTACCTGTCATTAGATAAATGACAATTGAATTTAAAAAGTTGTACACAACTTTCACAACAATATCAACAAACAAGTGCATCATTCATCTTCTGTTGTATATGAGCACTAGAAAATAGTTCTTTCAACCACTATTTAATTATTTTGTTTTATTATTCATCGTTGTTTTTCTTTTGTTGCGAGGGAGAACAAAGCGAATAGCGGAGCTATGTGAGTAAGAAGTAGGGAAACGAATTCATTATTTTCCTTTCTATTCACTGCGAATGTTATTTTGTATTGAAACTGGTTGAACGCCAGCAATAAATGATGGTGGTTTTCCTTCAAACTGACTGACTGTCAGAGATTTTCTATACGAATTGAGTTGAATAAGTTGACTTGGTGGCTAAATGACAGTCCACTTTAGAAACAAAATTATTGTAGAGTTTTGGTGTTGATACAGGCAAAACAACAATATTGTATTGAATGTTTATAGAGCAAAAATTTTGTGTTGCTGTTATGTAGCTTGTAAATTGGTATGTCAAACCATCCACCATTTTGTTTTACCAACTCGCACTTGCCACTTGCCAATCAAATCAGTCAGAGACATAACATCCAAAACAAGCAATCATTGCTTTATATTTTAATTTGAATTTCGAAAAGGGCATGAATAAAGAAATGCCAATAACGGTTTAAGAAGCTGTTACTCGACGTTGGTCAAGAAGGAAAACTTCTGACAATTATTTCTATTTAATTGGAAAGGCAAATAATTGCCAGCGAAAGTATGGCAAACAATATGCGCTTTGTGCAGAATACTCTGCATCTGTAGTCAAATTTTGCTAAGACAGCAAGTTATCGTCTATTTATCGTACTATTCATCGACATCCAAAGCTTGCCAATAAATTGGTAGCAGCAGTATGAGAAAGTGTTCAAAAAAGCTACGGGTGTTGTATTATCACAGCACTCACTCTTGATGTATAGATCCATAATTAAATCTATTCTTACTTATGACGTGTTTACATGATGATCTGCGACGGTGGTAGCAACAGCCATTAGGTGGCTGGGAAAGCTGCAGAGATCGGCGTGTGTTACTGTCACTATGGCCATGCGTACCTGACCTGCGGCTCCTAACGTGTTGTTGCATCTACCGCCGGGATTGTATATTCGGGCTGGGGCAGCATGTAACGCTGTGAGAGTAATGTCCTCTGAGGTATGGAAGACTACGGCATATTGTCATGCCAGGATTCTAAATGAACTCCCAAATAGACTACGTCTACTTCCGATTACTGCACTCTGGAACTCTACTTTGACAGGTGCTTTCGGAATAAAACCTCTGGATCTGGCCGATCAACAAATGTTCTTGGCATCAGGGTCTACACGGATTACTTAGAAAGAGATGTAGTGTTTGATCTGGAGTCTCCTTGATGGAGGATAATCCTAATCCACCCTTATAACCTTCCGGATGGCTCGATCGTTGTTCTGGTAACAATTTAGGAGATCGTTAAAGATGACGCGAGAACACGTCTTTATTTGCGTGATACTCGTGCGACCGTCGATAGCCTTAGATTACTTACTACTTACTTTCTGTTGGTGAGACTGTGAGACGACCCTTGCTTCGATTTCTGGTCAATGTGACTTTCATTGGAATAAGCGGGCGGACGAGTTTTCTTGCGCGGGATCGGCTTCGAGTAGACGAAGACCGGACTCGCGATACGTCCAGCATTACGGGATATTCAACAGGGATATATTCGTAATTACTGATAACAAGGCTGCTTTAATATCGTTTGAGAGTTGTTCAAGGATACAAGGTGTTTCTGGATGAGATACCGAGACATTCGACATCGATGATGAAAAGTATGGCAAATGGCTAACAAAAGATGGGAATATGAATCCACCCACTACGAGACCAGAAAGGCACGTTTGGCTGGCCGGAGAATGAAACAACTATTAAAGCTGGTTAGAGCATATGTAATAAGCCTTAGAGTGGTTATTATTACCAGAAATTAGGCTGTTAGTAGTTATAATTAAAGAATAGGAATCCTCTGCATCATTGCAGAAGTTGAAATGATGAAAAGGACATCATCTTTTTTTACACTGACTGTGCTTAATCGGTGGAAATCCAATGAGAAGAACTACTTTGCAAAGAGCGATCTGTACAAAAACCTTGCCCTTTTTAGGGTGACTGGTTTGTAATACAACGGGACCTACAATTTGGACCCAATTAAGCCGTTGGTGGCTGACAGATCAATCCAACCAAAAGATGGAAAAAGAGTATCCAACTAGAGGAAAAAGGGAGCCTTGAACTAATTTTTTAAGCCTTTTTTGCATCATAAACTTCTTTACCACATATCTTATATCTAAAATTTATTAAGCCAACCTACATGCCAACACATTTTCTCTGTGATTTGGCGATTTCCTAATGCTATATGGGAAATTGTTATCCATTTATTGATTAAGATCTTTAGATTTAAATGCAAAGTCTATGGAGTATTTCGGACAAATATACCTACTTCAGTATACAGTTTACTATCTTGTAAGCAAATCGTTACTTCCATCAGACACACATGGTTGATATAAGAAAAAAAAATTAAAAAAAAAAAACAGAAAATTTTTATGTAAATGACACTTATGCAGATGTAAAATTCGAAAAATTTACCTTAAAAAAGAAAAAAATTTATAGTTTCGAAAAAAAGAGTTTCGAGCAGAATGCTTTTTATTTGCTTTCGCATAAAAAATAATTTTAAAGGCAAAATTGCAAATTGAACCCAAACTAACGTAAGAAATATTAAATGTAAAGAAATTCAAATGAATCAGTGAGAAAAGAAAATTTTATTGGAATTTCAAGGAAATAAACTCTAAGTAAAGAGAAATAAAAGAGTAAGGATAGAGGGAGAAAAAACAAAAGGACTTTCCTTATAAACTTAAAAACTGATAGGATTTCTCTTTTCCTTTTTGTTTTTTAATATTCCACGTCTGCACGGAAAATTTACATACTTTTAGTCAGAAACAAATAGTAAACCGCATGTACGCGTCTCTTAAAGTAACCCAGCGAAAAATGTAAGAGACTTAATAAGGTCTCTTAATCACATTAAACTTTTAATACAAATATATTATTTTGTATATTGTAAGCTTTTTATTTACCATTCATTCCGGATGCTGGACAGAGTTTGCTGTGGTATATACATAGAAGGTTCCGACCATTGCGGTATATTTCAGGCTTGTCAAACAGCAGGATTTTCCCTGCAAATTTTCTGTTTCACTCGGATAGCCAGGTTGCAATCAAGTGCTTTACAAGCGTCACTTTGACGTCAATCCTCGTTCATGAATTCCAAAGTTATTTCATGAAAATCATGCATTATTTGAAAGTATCTTTTAAATGGGTTCCGAAATACAGGAACATTGTCGGAAATTGCGTTATTGACGAACTGGCTAAGGCAGGTACTGAGCTCGAAAGTATCGAATTTAAACCTAACATTGCTGTTTCGATTGCTTGTTGAGGCTAGATATATTCCGGTCAATATATCGAGCCACAACCGCCAAAAAGACGTAAGCGACAAAAAACAAATTTTTCAGGAAAAGGCTTTTATTCAATATTTTTTGTTCTGGAGTAGTACATAAGACTCTTTTGTTTTTGCTGTAAAATCACAAAGTTACATTTTAGAGCTACAAAATTTTGTATGCTGGTGGGAATGATCGAATACTATCGATTTTTATCAAAAAACGAAAATCGATAATCATGGCGCTTACGTCTTTTTGAATGTTATGGCTCGATATAGCGAGGCCCAATTTTATTGCAATGTATGCGCCCATGTGCAATGCACGCGCCCTCTTCTTTCCTTTAAAAGCACTATTATACTATCACCTTATTTACAAGCATGCCGATATACTCGACATCCCCTCGAATGATTTTTGTATGGGCAGTTTCTCTCATGAGGAGGAGGAGACTGTCTTTCACCTTATTTTTCAATATCCAGTCATTTTAATCAGAAGACGCAGGATTTTGGCCTCATTTTTGACTGAAATCTTCATAATGAAGATTATCGCAATTGTAAGATTTATTTTAAGTCCAAATGGTTTTAATATGAATTGTTTAAACACCGAGTTAGCTCCTATGTGGGACTCCATACTTCTAGAGGGTCCGGCTTAAAAAATATAAGTTTCAAGTTTATAGACCAAGTGGGTTTATAGAAGACATACGTATATTGATAAGGAAAGATTCTAAGCAATAAACAGAGGAATATTTGGTATTCTGAAACTAAGGCTCCTGATTCATCTACAAAAATTAAACGCTAGTTAACTTTAATGTCAATCCGCCTTGTATATATATATATAATATATATATATATATATATATATATATATATATATATATATATATATATATATATATAAACATATATATATATATATATATATATATAATATATATATATATATATATATATATATATATATATATATATATATATACAAGGCGGAAATTAAACGCTAGTTAACTTTAATGTCAATCCGCCTTGTATATATATATATAATATATATATATATATATATATAACATATATATATATATATATATATATATATAATATATATATATATATATATATATATATATATATATATATATATATATATATATATATATATATATATATACAAGGCGGATTGACATTAAAGTTAACTAGCGTTTAATTTTTGTAGATGAATCAACTTAACTTTAATGTCAATCCGCCTTGTATATATATATATATATATATATATATATATATATATATATACGAGACGATTTTCCAACTTTTTTATACCATCTGAATAATACGATTTTGGGAATTCGTCAAAATACGCATTAGTTTCGGTAATCACTTCTTCGTTTGAGATGAATCTTTTGCCTGCGAGCCATTTTTTCAAGTTTGGAAACAGGAAAAAGTCACTAGGGGCTAAATCTGGACTATAAGGTGGATGATCAACAAATTCGAAGTGTATTTCTCGTAGTTTTAGCATCGTATCTAATGCTGTGTGAACCGGTGCGTTGTCGTAAAGAAAGAACACTTTTTTCTTGTTTAAATGTGGTCGTTTTTCCTTGATTGCATCAACCAATTGATCCAATAATGCACGATAATACTCTTCTGTGATTGTGGATCCCTTTTCAAGATAATCGATGATCAATATTCCGTGTGCATCCCAAAGTACAGTGGCCATAACCTTGCTAGCCGATTTCGCTGTCTTCGCCTTCTTCGGAGTACTTCCACCAGCTTCCATCCATTGCTTCGATTGATTTTTGGTTTCAGGTGTGTAGTGGTGGACCCATGTTTTATCAGCAGTTATTAATCTACGCCAAAAATCAGCAGGATTATGCTTTATCATGTCCAAACACCGCTGTGAATTGATCTGTCGAACTCGTTTTTGTTCAACACTTAGCAAACGCGGCACCCATCTTGCCGATAGCTTTTTCATATGCAAATGTTCATGCAAAATGTTGAACACACGTTCATATGATATGTTTACCATTTCAGCAATCTCACGTATTTTGACCCGGCGATCATTCATAACGATATCGAGGATTTTCTTGATATTTTCTTCAGTAACCACCTCTTTTGGCCTTCCTGTTGATGGTATTGTTGCAGTGCTTGTTTGGCCCCGTTTAAATTCAGCAGTCCAATATTTTACCATATAGTCTGACGGAGCAGATTCGCCGTAATGTTTATCAAGCTTTTCTTTTGTCTCTTTCGCCGTTTTTCCTTTCAAATAATAGTGTTTAATCACTACACGAAATTCACTTTTTTCCATTTTCCAAGAAACACAAAAGTTGCTTACCTCAAACGACTACAACAAACAAACTAATCGATGAATTTGGTTAAAATTTTAACAGCTGACGTTTTAAAGATCGTGATTTCTAAGAAAGAAAAATTTTTTGTGTTTGTGCTGCCATCTAGCGCTAAGTAGCTTCAATGCCCTTCTATCACAGTGCCAGTCAATTGATCGGTCAAACGACTGTCACTGTTCTTGTAGGGCACTAGTTGATTCGAGAGGATAATAGCTCATAATCTAATTGATATACGTCCTCTAGTCTTTTCGGTTATCAAAACAGATGTGATTTATTTAACAAGGATAGAAGAAGTGTTTTGAGAATTGAATCGACTGTTAAACTGTTCGCTGGTTATTACAAGTATTTATTTTCTTTTGCAAAAGGTAAAAATGAAATTATATACTCATACTCTGTCATAAATATTTTTAATAAGAAGAAATAATTTTGATAATATTTAATATTTAATTAAAAAAATAATTATAATAACAAAACAGTATAAAATATCCTTAAGAAGGCAGTTTTTAATTGTTTCGGTATGCAATAGCATTAATCAAAGGAGAGTATTTTATTAAATTTCCTTTGGAATGCCAAAACTTAAACGAAATGAAATAGTTGTATTGGGGAGGGGGGATAAAAGAAAGAAGGAAAGTAGTAAATAATAGCAAATGTTTGCCATTTCGTGTATCCTGGATGAAATACAAATGATAAAATTTAAAGTAAAATTGGACAAATATTCACTAAAAGCAAGCAGTATCCGAAAATTCAGGCATAGAATAGGAGAAAAAAAATTTTTAATTAATTTTAATGTGTGTGAAAACGAGTACTCAGAAATGTCTGTATTTCAATATAAAAAATAATTTTGGAATTATAATAGTATTTAGTTTACCAAGACAAAAAATAAGAAACAAACGAATGCAAATTTTAAAGTATATATTATAGTTCTGAAGTCATCGAAAAAGTCATCTTCCAAGCGACATTTAAATTAAATTCTTTATTCGGTTTGATTCAAAAATTAAGGGATGTAGATTGAATTAGCAGTTGCACTTTAATATTAATTACAATTTTCTTTCTGGACAATTGTATAGAGCAAAATGTAGGTTTAAAACTTATTAATCAAGCCTACATATGTATATGAGATCATCAAAGAGAGCATAAGGGAAGAGTCAAAATTGTTATGACAGGTTTCTCAAAATTTGCTGAACTAACAAAGAAAACATGACATAACACAAACTTTTCCAAAGCTATACTAGGCCGATCGTTCTTTCGATCTAATCTAACGCTATGCATTCTATTCTTTATTCCATATTTACTGCTAATACGCCAACTACTAATGACCGTTGCGACCGTTCAATTGTAGTCTTGTGTTAATGTTCTGAAAAATGGATAATATTTGTCCTGAGGTAAAAAACATGCCCTACTGTACAAATCTTCAATGCTCACATGTAGGGTATTTTTCTTTAGCTCATACAGGAAAAAAGGAGTAAGAAAACTATACTAAATACACAGAAGGAGTTGTAGGCAACGAAAGTTGGCAGCACCATCTTTCATTTTAGATCGGTTACTGTAGACCAAACATCTAAGCCAAATTTAAGAATTGGGTCTGCTTTAAACACAATCTTGTTAAGTTGGAAAATTCTTGGAACAGTGGAACGTTCAAGCGGTTCTTAGACATGCTAATATTGTGGACGGTCCACAATTTCGGCGCTATCCTGACGTTCCTAAAGCTGCTGAATCTGAATATCGAATGTGAGTGTCAAAATCTGTTCACATTTCTATTTAGTTTGGTTTGGCAAGTTACCATGAATTGTTTAACACCAGAACAATGCTTCCAAAATTTGGAAATTTACTTTGAAAGAAATAAGTCTATTTGAAGCGACAACAATACTTAAGCCATTAACAAATCACTATTACATCCATTGAAATTTTTTACATGCTGGCGGCATTATCGGTACTCAATTTTTTCGAAATGAGCAAGAAGCTGCAGTTATTGTAATTGGCAAGCGCTATCGAGCCATGCTGACTGAATTTTTGTTTCCAAAAATTAATCAGCTAAATATTAACGATATTTGGTTTCAACCAGATGGCGCAACTTGCCACACAGCGTGCTTAAGAAGTAATTAATAATTTATTGCAAAATCTATTTGATGACAACTTTTTTCCAGAAGTAGCTCTATTCACTGGTCCACTGGTTCTTGCGATTTAACGCCTCTAAATTGCTTTTTGTGGGGCTATGTCAAGTCATTGATTTACGACGACAAACTAGCAAATATTGAAGCATTCGGAGCCGATATTCAAGGCACCATTGACTCTAGACGGCCAGATTTATTAAAAAAGAAGTAGTAGGTCCCTAGGGAACTTTCATATTTTCAAATAAACAGAACTTTTGAATTATTTCATCGAGAGATTCCATGAGTTTTAATGAATTTTGAAGCAGTTGTAGAGGTTTTTAGATTATTTTCATACATATTTTAAAACTACTCAAGCATGAAAAACATTTTTTACGGCGATAATCGGCAAGGTCGAAACGTGGTAAAATTACTGGTAATCGAACGGTTAAAAATAAATCCCATGGAATTATTTACCAGATTATAATATAAAAAATTTTGATTTCAATTATATTTCTCTGTTTTGTTATCATTTCAAGTTATCAAGCTCTTAACTAATACCCTATACTACAAGAAAAAGAAAATTTGTTATATATCTTATCTGCACTTAGACCGCCGATTGACTTGGATTCATAGCATTGACTGCCTCAAATTCATTATTTATGGTCTGCCCTAGAACCAAGTTACGAAGTACTCTTGTATAATTTTTATTTGGTCATATAAAGGGTCCGCCATCTAACGTTTTTTTTCAACTAGTGCTTATTTCGTGAATGGAAACACTTAGCTCATGTCTGATTTGACAGATAATTAGTTTTATCCTGCCGCTGAACGAATATGGTTGTGTATACGCTTGAACAACGCTGGTAAATATTGCGACATTACTTTGATCAATCGACTTACAGAAGATGCCGATTTTGCTAAAAAATAACCATCTTTTCAGATTAAACCCATTTTGATCTTGGCGGGTATGTAAACAAGCAAAATTGTCGCATTTGGGGCACAGAAAACCCGCATGCATACATTAAAAAGCCGATACGCCCAAGAGGCATAATTGGATAATTTTTCTTCGAAAATTAGCAAGGAGTGGCCGTTACAGTCAATGGCGATCGTTATTGGGCCATGTTGAACGAATTTTTGTTCAAAAAAATTGAAAAGGGGGACATAAGCAACATTTGGTTTCAAAAAGACGGCGCTGCGTGCCACACAGCGGAAGCTATACTCGATGTTTTGCACCCTGTTTTTGAAGATCGCATTATCAGCCGCAGATCTGATGTCATTTGGCCACTTCGGAGCTGCGATTTGACACCGTTGGACTATTATTTGTGGGTGTCGTCAAAGATAAGTGTTACGCCAAAAGGCCAGAGACTACTGATGCTTTAAAGGACAATATTCGTGAAGCCATTGGTGATATACAGCTGCACACAATCGATAATGCGCCTAAAAATTGGACCAATCGTGTAGGCTACTGCATGGCCAGCCGAGGCAGCCATTTGAATTAAATTATTTTCCATAATTAACCGGAAGGATTGTACTTTCAAATAAAAAAAGAAATTTCAGAAAATATTCAGTAGTTTTTTTTACAGCATTTTCAAAGAAAAAATTATTTGGCGGGCCCTTTACTTAGTACCCAGCCCTGGAAGAAAATCAAATATCCTTAGTTCAATTACAGGTGCTCCCTAGTGTGCAAAGAACTTTAAAATCCACAACGATCGCAATGTCAATGTTCCAACAGTCGAGGGTCAAATTAAAAAGTTCTGTTCGTACAATTAAATACCCTGGCCCGCCAAATGATGGCTGATTTTTTAACTATTTCGGTTTCAAAAATTGAAAATAAAACACAATAATTGCGTAAGTGAATAAAATGTTGGGAATTATTGCAATATTAATATTTAACGCAAGATTTGAACTTGCTGATATTTGTGCATTAAAGTGTTAGCAACCCTAAAAAAACAATTCGACAGCTGATAGTTCTGGGTTAGTAAAAATGGAGCGTTACAAGATAGAACAACCTGTCTTCATTATTGAACAATATTTAAAAAATAATGAAAGCTGGTCAGAATAGTGTTTCAACTTCGTCAACTTTGAAGAGATTGATTCAAAAATTTAGGGAGACTGGATGCGTTGGAACGTTAAATACACTGGTCGTTCAAAAACAAGCCGTTCAAATGTCAACAGGAAAGCAGTGCGTGAGAGTGTTGATGACTATACAGGAACGTCAATTCGTCGGCGAGGACAAGAACTGTTAATTTCAAGAAGCTCTCTACAACTTATACTCACTAAAAATCTATGTCTCTATGCATACAATATTTAATTAACACAACAGCTGAAGCCTAATAACCATGCACAGCTAAGAGAGTTCGTTGAATGGATTATTGGTCATCAACAAATGGATTTTTCAAGCAAAATCAACCTAAGCGATAATTCACCGTGATGGCTTTGTTAATCGCTAAGTTGGCTATTTTTAATTTCTGAGAAACCACAAGTGATTGTCGAAAAATCATTGCATCCAAAATGTGCCAGTGTTTGATGCGGTTTTAAGCTGGAGACATAATTGGTTCATACGTTTTTGAAAATGAGGCTGGTCAAGCAGTGACTGTTACTAGTGCTCAATATTGCGACGTGATAACACAGTTCTTTCTGCTGAAATTTGATGATATTATTGTGGTTTCAACAAGACGGTACCACATGCTACACAGCCCGTGAAACAATTCAATAATGCATGACATTTCCAGGCAGTGTACTCTCACGTTTCAGTGATCAGAATTGGCCATCTAGATCGTGTGATTAAACACCATTAGATTTAATTTTGTGAGGTTATTTGCAGGTATATGTCAACAAACCAGCAACCACGCGTACATTAAAGGAGAAGATTCAACACTGCATCGGAGAGTCTTGCACAGGCAAACAAATGTTAGTGCGAAGTCCCGACTATATGATGAATGCACCAGAACTTTCTACCAAAACTTATGCCATATTAGATACACAAGAACAATTTAAAATTATGGTCATCTGACGTGCAGGTTATGTAAACTCTCAAGAAAATCGAGCGAATCCGTTACAAATAAGCTAAAAATTATAGTGACTCTTAAGGTCAGCTTTTGCTGGATTCTGGGAAATTAATAGGCAAATGAGCTCCAGATCCTTACTGTTGAATGAACAGGGGTCTGAAAAGGCCTGCTTAGCGAAAGGGAAAATAACGTAGGGTGTATACTCTTCTTAAGTCAAAGAGTCATATTACCTCTTATCAAATATGGTATAGGAGGCTACTACTATCACTATCAACCAACATTCTAACTTTTTCACGGCAACAAAATTGAAGCGAATATTATAGGACATTACAGAATAACCTCCTACAAAACTAAAGCTGTACAATAGAACAAAGGATCGCAATACACTACAATACCTCTTGACAATATATAATTATGATAGGGCCAATATAACCACTGGACAATTTCAACTTGTTTTGGAAAATTGTACATATCAGATGTCCGCCATCTATTACAGCCGTGACAAACCTATGTTCAATGTTATATTCCATACAAAAAGGATGAGATAATGAGCACATTAATGATACTGAACATTAATTATATATCAGAGTTATTGAATATATGGACCGACAGATAGAGATACGCCAACGAAGCCGTGGCCAGCATTTGGCCGATAGATTGTTCTGTCATGATAAAAAATATTAAGATAATGCTCTGAAAACTTTTTGTTTTGTTTACAATTAACATCGTGCGTTTTGGTTAGACCACCCTTTAGAATAGCCGTAGTTTTGAATCTAATGTACAGATTCTGTAAGAAAGGAACTGAAGCACCAGAGGGTAAGGAGTTGGAAGAGAAACCTTATAACAAGTCATTCAATAAGTCCATATGATAAGTAAGAAGAAAACTAAATTTCTACAAAACTCGATTTTATTATTCAACATTGTTGCCTTCGAGTATAGCGATTTTTCTACTTTCCGATACGATTCAATTCTCTTTCTCGTCAAAATTAATCTCAGTTTCAGCGATTACTTCATCAGTGGATTTAAATTTCTTTCCAGCATCAATCTATTGAGATCTGAAAACAGGAAAAAGTCACTGAGGGCTAAAGCTGGAGAATACGGTGAGTGGGTAAGCAATTCGAAGACCAATTCATCAAACTTTGTCATTGCTAATCAATTTGTAATACGATTTGTGTCATGTGGCACTTAGAACAGAGCTTTCGCATACCCAAATGTTAGTGTAAAATGGTAAAAACAGTACCATCTGATATCTTTACAATGTCAGCTAGCTATTGCATCTTCCATTTGCGATCGTTCATAACCAATTTGTGAATTTTTTAGATGTTTTCTGGAATAACTGCCTCATTTGAGCGCGCACTACGCTCTGCATCATTTATGCTGGTACGACCACATTTAAATTCATTTATAAAATTCTAGTAACGCTATCTATATGTCATCCTACGGACTTATTGAGTGACCTGATACTAGTCGAAGACTGTATCAGTACCAAAATTTATGCATAGTCATGTAAGAAAATATCTAAGCTTATCCCACCGGTCGAAGAGGGTCAGCATCCAGCTGCAGTTATTGTTTGTCGGGATGTACCTAACGATCAAATTACCTGTTTGCATTTCTATGAACAAGGGGTCTACACATAAATCGAAGTTACCAAGACACCGTTTTGAATGTTTTGAAGCAATGCGGTATTTCAAAACCAGCAGTAGACGTCTCAAAAGAAGAAAACCTAGCTTTGAAATAATTTTTCAGCTTTATTTTGATCTGAGTAGTGGCCTTGTGATAGTCCTGATATTAACCCTTTAGAGTTCAAATTGTGAACTTTTATGAAGGAGCTGATTTCCTACAACATATTTACATATATTCCAACATTGATTCTCCTAAAACCCAATTGGTTCATGTTGTGAGTAAATGAAGAAAAAAATGGTACAAAATATGGCTTAACAGTATTTACTACCCCACTTAGTATTCCCCAAGAGAATGATTTATTTTTCTTTTCAATTGCAAATCATAAATAAAAGTTTGTTTTCTAATATATTAGTTTGTTCTATTGCCTTTTGTTTTTTTGCTATTTTCCATTAACCAATTTTTTTTCTGGTTAGACTTTAAATGAGAATCGGAATATTTATTAGGTTTTTTGTTCTTATGTGTTAACTTTCTTACCTTAAATTGTTGCTACCGATTTTCATTACCAAAATCTGTATTGAGTCTAAAATGAAAAAGAAATTACAAAACCAAAAGAGTTATAAAGAAAATTCTAAAGAATGCCTTAAAAGATTTAGGATTTTGGCAAATTGAAATAAAAAGAGAAAAACCTTATAAAAAAATTCTGAATGAAATTATTAATTTATTTCTGTTAGTGTTATGGGTTTCTTAGAAAGGCAACTAACTCTTTTCATTAAAATTTGTTTTTTAAAAAGCTTTCTAGTAAATAAATCTATTTTTTGTATCAAAAGGCATATAATCTGCACAATTAGGAGAGGAATGGCCAAATGATTTGCAGTGACTCTACGTTTGGTAATGAAGTTAGTTTTGCAGACACCTAGATAAATGCTAGTCAGGCGGCGCAGGGTACGAATTATACTGTAGTTACAACAATATCGCAATATTGCAAATCAATTTCTAGCGGGCGATTATAAACATATGTAACGACATTTCTTCTGCGGTCTCCTTTGGTCTATTTTCTGAGCACTAGAGAACGTAAGTGATAGTTTTGTCAAATTAAAGCTGCCTATAATTAATGGATCCTCCCCAATCCCTCCGGATTTTTAACATTATTATTGTTTGTCATCAATCCATGCTTTGATATCGTTTGTGAAGAGTCTTGGGCCTATGATTTTTTAAATGACTTTGATCAAAAAGTTTCCGGAATTTATTCAAAAAATTAAAAATACAAGTTTATTCATTTTAGTCTATATTGTCTCCTTCAAACTAATCCCCATCGACTGCAACACACTTATGGTGGTTTTCGGTATTTCCATCTGTGCTCCCTACGATTTTTCCATTATTTCCTCTCGGCTGCTGAAACGCGTTCCCTGTAATGGTTTTTTTACTCGATTGAACAGAGAGAAGGAGCCAATTTAGGTGAATTTTGAATGGTATTTGTTGCATTTTTCATAAAAAAATTTCGAATTATGATGGCACTGTGCAATGGTGCGTTATCATCCACGAGTATTTTGCCCGCAATTCTGATCTCATTCGGCAAATTGCTTCAAGCAAAGCTCGAAAAATGTCAAAATAATACTCTTTGTTTACTGCCTGAGCACTGCCGTGAGCATTGCCTTCTTTTTTGGTCTCGTCTCCAGTAATGATCCTTTGGATGAATATGGGATCGGATTCAGCCTCGCAAATCATGTTATTTGCGTTGATGCAAATTTAAATCCATTTCTAAAATTGTAAAAAATCGCCAACACTCATACAGATGTACTTTTGTCCACGTAGCTTTTGCAAATGTCAAGCTATAATGCTAAAACTTAGCGTGAATGTATATAAAAAAAAAAAAACTTGGAACAATTGGACCTTTTTGATCAAGGTGGTAATATTCGATAACAAATAAATCTAGAGTGTTTAATAAAAAATACTTCCAGTTTCCTGAAGACAACTCCATTTAAAAATAAAGAAGAAGCCCTCTGACCTTTCAGCTCACCTCTGGCGATGATGACAAACATCAGACGAATGATCAGGAGAAAATGCCACCCACTGGGAAAACTCTCAATGCTAAGTAAAAATCACCACCACCACACAGCAAGGATCTTCACCACAACACAATCATATGGAGGGGAGCTAGAGTGGATTAATCATCCACTTAGTTTGAAAATGTACTTGATTAGTGAAACTGAAACAAAGCAATGAATGCTTTGCGGAAAGCCAATATTCCCCCTATGGGAGTGACGGAAAATAAATAATCGGCTACGAAACTGATTTGATTTCGTTGTGTTTCAACTAATTTTTTTATGATATAATTCACTTAATATTAAAAAATAGCGAGCTTATGAAGTCAATTCGTTGTCTTCTAGCGGTAAGCGTACTAATCATGCACAGCAATTTTAAAATATAATTCACTCTTTCCCTGGCGATTAGCCGTTCAGAGTGAGCTGCATCATTGACACAAAAATCGGCTGTTTTTTTTTTTAGAGGTTCATAACTTAGTTATTTGATTACCGATTTAATAGTGTTTAGTTTGGTTTGATATTTTCTAATGGATAGACTTGCACTAGAGCAACGCGTTAAAATTGTTGAAATTTATAATCAAAAGAAGCTTTTTTTTTTGTTTGATTGGGTACGTAAATTGACAGACGTGTCGCATTTGGAGTGAGAATAATCCAAAAACTTTTTTCGAAACACCGTTACATCCACAAAAAATTAGTGTTTGGTGAGCGTTATGTGCTGGCGGAGTCATTGATCCAGATGTCTTCAAGAAGGATGATGATCATGTTATTACTGTCAATGGTGAATGGTATAGAATTCTATTCTTTCTGTGGTTTTAGCGGGACTGAACTACATGCCATACAGGGCGAGCTACAATTTATTTACTCAAAGAAACTTGCGATGAAAGAGTAATTTCACCCAATGGTTCACTTAATTGTCCAATAAAATCTTTGGAATTGATTCTATTGCATTATTTTCTTTTGGGTTATGTAAAGTCACGTGTCATGGTCGACAAACCAGAGGCAAATGAAGACCTGGAAATCAACATTCGAAGCGTTATTAGCGAAATACGGCCTCATATGCTGTGAAGAATTTGTGAAAATGGTGTTCTAGGTTGCGCCTTGTACGCGGCAGCAATTGAGGCCACATGGCCGAAATCAATCATGTAATCATTAATGTCATAAAGTTTTCTATACAATAAAGTCCATCTCATTAAACATTAAAAATATGCTTCTTTGTTTAAGTAAAATGTAAGCTTGTGTAACTGTAAAAAAACACTAGATATCTTAGAAACGAAATCGAATAAACAGCTTCTGGGTTCGTTACTTAGTCAAATAGGTTCTTGCACAAGCGTGAACATATTGAAGAACTATTTTATCAACTTAACCTGAAACAACACCTTTGAAATACGTGTTTGACAAATTCAAAACTGAATTTAAAACAAAATGAAAAATTGTGAAAAAAGATCAAAGATCAAAGCTGTAATCGATACAGAAGGCACCGTACAGACTCTACCTATAGACTCACAAAAAATAATTCAGTAGTGTGTTAATTCGCATAATTGGTAGGTCAATCAATATCTGAATTTTGTAAAATTATGTTATGGAGTAATCTAATTCGAAATAAATTCACATTTTTGTTTTCTATGTCAACCAAATAAATCACTGCATTTGCACCAGTATAATTTTCGAAAAAGAAAAAAATGACTCAATCATACCTCACAATAATCACACCCAATAATCCTCATGTACTTTCAGTAGCTTGTTCTTGCATCCAGGCAATAATGACATTAAGCTATATTTGATACTCCAGTTTTTTTTTAGAAAAACCAGCCGACTGTTCTTGAAAAAATTCAGTGAATCTACCGCGAAGCGAATTTTCAGCTGGCTTCGTGCATCAGTTACTCTCTGTGAAGCTTAAAAGAAAATTTTTATAAATTTTCCATTTAGTTCTCGTGAATAGCTCCCCACAGAATTTACAAATTGAGCATCGATGTGGGGAATATGGTTGGCCAAAAATGATATCCCAACATTAGTTCCTTAAAACTGTATAGGTTCGAGTTGTGAGCAATTTTCCAATGGATGAGGTGTGTACAGCTTTTGATAATAGGAAACTTAAGGCGTGCATTAAGGCTTAATAATATTCATTTAAATAACGAAAAATGGGGATCATAGGGCCATAAACATATTTTCCTCCTGCACTTGTGCAAAGCTAATCCTCTAATCTGGCTCCGAGTCATTTTATGGGTAGCACTTTTTTCTCCACCTGTCTCACGGGTCATTAGATGACAAGAATACATGTGGAGAAACTGGGTTTGTCCTTCAACCTTCACTGAAGTAGCAGCAAAATCACCTCTAAAAAGGAGACAATCGTTTACATTCCCTTTGAATGGTCTGGCGAAGAGACGATTGCGATACTTTGGTTGATCTCGTCTTGGTTAACTAGCCAACTTTCCTAACTACCTTCACCTATCTACTGCAAGTCTTTCGATTCTTTGCTTCTCTTTAGGTTTCAATCTATGGTTACTACATCTCCATTTGTCATAAGCAATGATTGAATGTTGTGTCTGGCTGAAATATTGTCAAAATGCACATTAGACAGCGGTGGCTTTCAATAGAGTCTCAGCATACCCCGCGTTTTCTTTAGAAAATGTTCAGGTCATAATTGATGTCATAATATATGTTCAAATTACTTATAAATAATGGAGTATTTGTTCTCAGCAATATTTCATTCTGACTCATTTGAATCCGTTCAATTTCTGAAGCTGAGATAGTGCTTCATAACTGTAACATGTAGCAACTGATTGGTATCGAAATCGCATTACAAACAAGGAACTTACAGTCCAAGCTCAGGTCAGATTTTCCATTAATATGCGAAATTGGTTGTATCGCCTTTATTTCAGTTTGTGCTGGCTTAGCATCTACGTGGCTTTTCCATGTCAGCCGGAGGTTAAAATGTCTTCCCAAATGTTGAACTTCAGAACTCTAGGGGATAATTTGGTTGGTTATTCGAACAGGTGAACAGGACATATGCAGTGTAAATATTACGTAAGTATATTTTTGATCGTTAAGATTTGTTATTCATTTCTTGAACCATGCCTGCAGCTATAGTATGTGGTCTTGCAAATACCTAGTTGCTACCTACAGACCTTTATAGATATTAAAGACAGGTTTATGATCGGCGAATGTTGAAGTATGTTGAATTATGGCATATTGCTGGTATATATCAGATATAGTTTAGGTCCCACAATGCTTTAATGGGGTACATCGGCCTGAGTAGTCTGGGATTTACTTAGATAATCGTCCTCTTTAACCTTAAAGTTTTGTTTCGTTAGATATTCTCGTAATAGGTCGTAGAAATATGGTGGTAATTTTTATCTCTGTTTACAAACCTTCTTGCTATATTTTACTGAACGCCTCTAAAACATCGGAAAGCAGAGCAATATTCTGAAATAAATGCCTGAATGGAATTGACATCCTTAACTGCTGCGGCTCACAACGCCCAACCACACCAAATTGTAAATTTTACACACGAGTTAAAGATACTAGTTTTTGTATTTGGAAGGATGTGCACAAATTTGTATTTGGAAGGATGTGCACAGCTCATTGCAATGGCTACACGTAGGCATTCAGACTCAAACGGCCATAGGCAAAAATTTAACTAAACTTGTTAAACCTTTGTTCCTTAATGTTATATGAAAAACCTTTATTAGCTTTATATGTTAAAACAACGTTAACTTTAAAAATTTTAAAGTAGGACGCTACCTACTTCAAGAGTACTTCAAAGTGACATTTATGTTCTGAATATTTATTATAAATATAAAAATAGCATATTTTGGCGTCAGGAAACATTTTTTGGAGGCATAAAACCTTACCCAAAAGAAAAAGTTAAATTTTAGTGACATGGTGATCCAAGCCAGACCGCTAAAATTGTCAAAGAATGGCTGTTGCATTAGAAATTTTATGTAAATTAGTGATCACCGTCAAGTCCTAATTTCAATTCAATGCAGAGCTTTTAGATAATAGTAAAAAACGCCTGGAAAAGTATAATTGGTCTTCGTGTAAAATGTTGAAGCTATGGCAACTAATATAATATGAATGGGACTAGATTTCTTTTACGTTTTTGGATAATATTGTAAATTCTTTAAAATCGCCTTAAAAAAAGGAGTTCTAAGAATAGTGTTAAAAAATATAAGTTCCTCTATATTTAAGCGAAAGGTGGAATACTAAGTGCATGCAGATTTTTTTATATCATTGCTTTTCTCCCATTCCAGTGTTTCAATATCATATTGTACCTTTTGTTAATGTTTTTTTGAAAGGACTTAACTACGAATAAATGTGTTAATTTTTTTTTATGTGATTGAGTATTTAAGTCTTTATAGGAATTTTTCTATTCAACTTTAAACATGCATTTGGTTTTGAAACCAACTCTATATATACAAATTTGTACACCCACTTTATCATCCCCGGCATTATTTTCGAACCTTTTTTTTAAACTAATTTTTTTCTATTAAATTTTCTCATTTATGCACAATAAAAACATTTTTTCTTTAGTTATGCACATAAAATCAATGCAAATACACAAATCTCGTATTCCACTAATTATTGCACTCTGTATAGTATTAAGTAAAATGTAAAAAGATGATGAAAACCGAAACAGATTTATTAAAAAATATGATTTTATTTTAAATTAATAAAAATAAATTTTTTTTGGTTCGACTACTCGTATGTGCGGCATTCATTTTTTGTATCGCTGACACGAAAAATGCATAGTAGTGCCAGCACAAAAATTTAAAATTTAGCAGAGCAATCATTAGCTAATGCAAGGTTTTTGCATACGTTTTTTTTAAGAAATGTCTGTTTAGCTTAAATTGTGTGATAACTAACGTGCACTACAAGCCTACTGTTAGATTATTTTTGCATATGGCCGTAAAGCCTTAAGTACTCATCATACTCACGCTTATCAACATTTTTGATAGATTCATACTGATTTGCACTGTTTGTGCGTAGACGATGCAAAATGAATATGAATCGAATATAAAAATTTGAATACTCATTTTATATTTGTGTGTTATTGTGTTTTCTTTTCTTTTAAATAGCCAATATTTATATTCATGAATACTTATGAGTACTCACGTATGATTCACACTATTCATCATTCAAGAAATAAATGGTTGCTATTGGTATGACTGGCTGATGAGTACGACTTCTGATTTATATTTATTGCTACTTATACCTATGAATCAACGTTATCGCGTTGAGTAATTGAATTTGAGTGTGTATTTACTAATACTTATAAATTCATTAGTTAGTATAAGTAGCAAAAAAGCGATTCATTGCTGATCTCTGATTACTACCGCTGATACGCATGATCTTTATTTTGACGATGTTTACCATAATTACAAACATGCCTCCGTCTGTACAGAATACAGCTTTTTCTGTATGTCGCAAGGACAGTAAATGAGCAGGAGAAAGATATCTTCTGCATAGTCGAGGTCAGTGACGTTGGCTAGCTACTTCTATGTAATAACTAATAAAAAATAATAAATAATAAATAATAAATAATAAATAATAAATAATAAATAATAAATAATAAATAATAAATAATAAATAATAAATAATAAATAATAAATAATAAATAATAAATAATAAATAATAAATAATAAATAATAAATAATAAATAATAAATAATAAATAATAAATAATAAATAATAAATAATAAATAATAAATAATAAATAATAAATAATAAATAATAAATAATAAATAATAAATAATAAATAATAAATAATAAATAATAAATAATAAATAATAAATAATAAATAATAAATAATAAATAATAAATAATAAATAATAAATAATAAATAATAAATAATAAATAATAAATAATAAATAATAAATAATAAATAATAAATAATAAATAATAAATAATAAATAATAAATAATAAATAATAAATAATAAATAATAAATAATAAATAATAAATAATAAATAATAAATAATAAATAATAAATAATAAATAATAAATAATAAATAATAAATAATAAATAATAAATAATAAATAATAAATAATAAATAATAAATAATAAATAATAAATAATAAATAATAAATAATAAATAATAAATAATAAATAATAAATAATAAATAATAAATAATAAATAATAAATAATAAATAATAAATAATAAATAATAAATAATAAATAATAAATAATAAATAATAAATAATAAATAATAAATAATAAATAATAAATAATAAATAATAAATAATAAATAATAAATAATAAATAATAAATAATAAATAATAAATAATAAATAATAAATAATAAATAATAAATAATAAATAATAAATAATAAATAATAAATAATAAATAATAAATAATAAATAATAAATAATAAATAATAAATAATAAATAATAAATAATAAATAATAAATAATAAATAATAAATAATAAATAATAAATAATAAATAATAAATAATAAATAATAAATAATAAATAATAAATAATAAATAATAAATAATAAATAATAAATAATAAATAATAAATAATAAATAATAAATAATAAATAATAAATAATAAATAATAAATAATAAATAATAAATAATAAATAATAAATAATAAATAATAAATAATAAATAATAAATAATAAATAATAAATAATAAATAATAAATAATAAATAATAAATAATAAATAATAAATAATAAATAATAAATAATAAAAAGTTGGTCTAAAAACATTCATTGTTCTTAAGTTTATATCCTAATATATTATGGGCTTTCATTGAAATATCTACTTGAAATAAATTAGTTTGAAATAATTTTTAGACTTTATCTGCCCAATTGCTTTATAGTTTTATAATCACAGCTGCAATAAAGTGAATCCTGTTCGTATTTAAATTTTCGACACACACTTTAATAGTCATCATTTAATATTGAATTTATGAAATACGAGAAAAAAAATTTAAAAAAAAATTACTATAGAACATAGTTTAGGAAATTTAATAATTCCATTGTCAAACAAATATGTACGTTTGTATGTTGAAATCCATAAAATTAGCTACATAAGCTAAATCCTAGAACCAATGAAAAAACACAAATAATAAACTTTAAAACATACATTAAAAATATAAATATTTTTTTGTATGAAAATGAAAACCGCATGGATTTATAATTTTAATAAACAAATTATTAGAATTTAATTTAATTTTATGCGTTAAACATTTCTCTGAGTATTAATTATTTTAATTGCAACGTGATTTGAAACTAAAAAGCAAAGATTTTTCATATAAAATTACTGTTCGAGTGTGTTGTTGCAAGCATGATTTGCAAATAAAATTATAAAATTACTAAAAATTATGCGTATGTAGGCATATTTTTAGATATATTTTTTAAATTTTTTGTAAACGTGCTATAAAACGTGTGATATAATTATTTAATTAACCTGATAGTTAGATAATATATTTCTAAAATACATAAAAAGTAAGAGAATTAAGAAAATATTTTTTTTTTAATATTTTAATTTTAATTATTCTTGAGATCAAGTATTACATGCTTGTAATAAAGTAGTTTTGTATTTTTATAACAAAGTATTAACAAATTTTAAAATTTCTTTGAATAGTAGTTTGAATAGGTCATTAAACATCGAATATCAAATATATATTTTTTTAAATAGACTCTTTCAAACCAAAGTTATTTCCACCTTTTGTTAGATATTAAAACTTAAAAGAAGTATTAATAAAGGCAAGATCAAATTCTTATAGAGACTAACTTTTATGTTAACTAACGAATATTTCAATTGTATTTTTTTCATATTACTTCTCTTTTAAATTTCACTTATTTGTAACTATCTGAAACCCTGTTTGTTTCGCTACCCATATATTAAGTATTATCTGAACTACTTAGTTATCATTTTTTATTCTTTATCCCCATTTTATTCCCTCCTGGTTCAAATCAAAACGTTTTAGTCAGCTTATGGGTCCCTTTTTATACTGTAGAATCAGCTGTTTATCTGTACATACTCTTCAAATAAACACAAATTCATTTTTATATATGTAACGGGTGGGCAATTTTGAGGTTAAGAAGTAAATTGGCTTAAAACCACATTTTTTGTAAAAATTCGGTTTTAATCATACCAATATAAAATAGAAATATGGGAACTAATAATGGAATAAGATGTCGGCAAAATGTCCACCTCTAGCATGCCGGCAGACCTCCGCTCTTTTCACAAAATGTGAACCACATTTTTCAATAAAATCATCTAATCTGGGGCTCACAAAATCTACAAAAAGTCATTGAAAAACCCTTACATCCATAGAAAGGGACCGTATGCTGCGGTTTGTGGTTAGGAGGCATCATCGGCCCGTATTTTTCAAAAATGAGCAACGAAACGCCCTCACCGTGAATTTTCTGCGCTACAAACTACGATAACCAATTTTTGTAGCCACAATTTTCTAATGTGGACATCAGTAACCTTTGGTTTCAGCAGGACTGTGCCACAAGCAACACAGCCAGCCAAAAAATATAGTTATGGCATGTGAAATGTCCCAAACGCGTAATTCCTCAATTTGACGACGTCAATTGGCCGCCTCGTTCTTCTGATTTAACGCCGCCGGATTATTTTCTCGAGGGTCATTCGAAAGACCGGGTTTACGTGAATAAACCACAAACAATTGATACTCTGAAAAATGAAATTCGGCGCTGCATTGACTAGATAAGCCAAGCTTTGTTGCGAAATGTGGTTCAAAATTTTGTGAAAAGAGCGGACGTCTGCCGACGTGCTAGAGAAGGATATCCCTCTGCCTGCCATCATATTCCATTATTAATTCCCATATTTTTATTTTATATTGGTATGAATAAAACTGAATTTGTCAAAAAAATTAGTTTTTAAGCCAATTTACTTCCTAACCACAAATGTTGATAGATAGCGAAGCGTTAAATGTTGTTCTCAAGATAAAAAAGATTTCATATTTAGCGCGAGTGGAAGGTGCTTCGCACATTTATCCAATCTTGCTTATTTTTTTTTTTTTTTTGGTGATTTTTATTGACTATGAACCTATTTGGACCGACTAGTGTAACTTTAGCTTGGGCTGTTCCCAAGATATACAGAAATCAATATTTAGTTTGTCTGGGAGTTACCACCCACCGATCACGCCCACTTTTTGACTTATGATTTGTATTGAATGTTAAATTATTTGGACAAAATTTAGAGACTCTCACTGTTACCTGTTACTGTTATTTCCTTTGTATGGGCGTGGCACTGCCCAGTTGGAATTTTTGAAATTTATGTAGTCTTTAATTCCGAACGGTTGGGCTGTACATAAGGCACAAAAAACAAACAAACAAACATACATACATACAAACACACATTCTTTTTTATATAAAAAAAGATAAAAAATAGTTTATGTTTTTCGAATTGAGATCAGCCAATACTGATGCTGTGCTTCAAAATGATAAGGTCACCTTAATATTTGTCCAATTCATCGAAACTATAAAATGTTACGTATGTTCACCTTATTCACAAAAATTCTATGTTTAAATAAGTTAATAATAACCCGGTTCTGCCTTTAGAGATGTACGTACCATTATATTACGTTTATTTAAATTTATGTAAATAAGTGCAAAATTCAATGCATCAATGCCAAAATTCAATTAGACAGTTATGGCAACAACAATCGACAACGAGATTGATTGGTAACATTGGCGTTACGTTAAATAAGGCGTAATTTGAATATTAGCCATATGGGAAGCACCTAGGCCTACCCGGAACAAAAGAAACTAAAAAAATTTCTTCGTAAAAAGAAAAAAAGTAGGAGTCTATGATAAGCAGTAGCAAGTCAACAGACCACTACAACATCTTGTAATCAATGGCAGATGCCAACCTTATTATCCTAGGATCTGCTTTAGAAGACCAATTCCCTGCGAAGTTCACTCAACTGAAACCCTACCACTCACGATATGGAAATGTTACAAGTTTCCGTGAACCGCTATCTTTGCAGGATCCTGAGCATTTTCTGGCCGATAACCATGTCTAATCATGCTCAGAACAGAACAAGAACCACTATCTGTAGATTGGTCGTGCTTTTAGAAGGAAACCGAATGATGTAAGCAGAATTGCCATAGATTAGAATTCACATGGTAAAAGAAGAAGAGGACAACCAGTCCATACATATAGACGACAAATTGAGGCTGAATTAACGAATGCGGCAAAAGTTGGAGGAAAGTGAAGGCGTTAGCATAAAAGAGGGAATTGTTCAGGGAATTTATAGGGATCCTGCGCCGCTTTCAGTATCGATAGAAACTTACTAAAGATAACGCTTTGTGAAGGCTGTATGGTCCCAATAGGGGCATTGACAAGAGACAAGAGGTAAGCCGTTTGCGCTGCCATTCTCTTTGCCAAAGTAGACAAGTTTAATGGGGATTAATATGAGTACTTTTGTTATTATAAGTTGTTTTAAGTCCCGGATAGCAGTAAGCTTGGGTTACAGACGCCATTGCCCACATCTGCTCTTCTAGACAGATAGTAGTTTTCAGTGTTCCTGTTACCAGAATTTCCATTCTACTTCTTATCAAATTCTGCCCGGAATTAAAAATTAAGAAACCTAATACTTGGTACTCGTAATACCATCACAAAGTCTTTATTCGGTATTGAAACTCTCTTATCACAGCAATATAGGTAATCAAAGGTCTCTTATAGAGCGATTTTCTTCAACCATCAGAGGCTAGAGCTTAACACCACTAGAATAGTCGCGGTATTCGTGTAGCCGTGCAGCTGTGGCTTTTATAATAATCTTCTTCATATAATCGTATATAGCCTTTTTTCATAGATTGCAGTCTGTAGCCTATTGTAATCTATGCGTTTAATGTTTTAAGTTTAAGAAGCAAAGCCGTGGTTGGTAAAAATCTTACTTAAAATTAAAGCCAAAGTTAATTAAAGAACTTAAACTTTTGTTTTCATATTAAAATTTCTTTACCTATCTTTCTTACCTGGTCACCTTGTATAATAATATATGCATTTAATATAACTTGTATTATTTAAACTGATAAATAGTTAATAATTTACAATGATTCATGAGTTTCAATAGACTCCTTGAAATGGTAAATGTACACAAAATGGAAATTTTTTGTAAACCAAATCTTTATTTATTTATTGCATTCATATTCTGTGGGACTTATTTCAATTGCTTTTTAAATGTACCAGCAGCAGAGAATGCATTTGAACTCAGACATGCATATCAAATGAATTAATGAATGAATAAATGTATGAATGAATGCTTTATGAAATACTTAAGTTAACTGATGACAACATATTTATTATCATAAACTGAAATCGTTTCCTGAAGTTTCTAATGACTACTACTGCTCGTATTAACAGCAATGACCAACCAAAAATGATTAATTAATTGATGATGAGGTATAATAAAATATTAACCAGAATGACCATGTTTTGACCACACGATAGCAGTATTGGTGGTTGTTGTTACATAAAGATTATGATTTAATAATTGAAGCACAGGAAGTTGAATTAACATTATCCATAAAAGAATACTTAATATCTGGCCTACTACCATAAACGAAGTAAGTAATGTGACAAGGAGACCTTTAAGTTAAATTCTGGAAACATTTAATTAATAATGAATTTCGTATGATTATTCTGTGTGTGTATGTGTGATGGAAGTAGTCTTATTGTACAGAATATATTTAAATTAAAGTCTAAGTGATTAAAGATAGAAAGGAAAATGAACGAGAGGTATTGTCAGAATGCGCCCAGTCACTTAAAACATAATCTTCTTTAAACTGAAAATATCGAGTTCATCGTTTTTTCCAGTTTCTGTTTTATATCAAACACTTTTAGTGCCTACAAGGCAGCCGTGCAGTCAAGTGTTATGCGTGGTGCTCAAGAGAGGTATGGATAGAAAAGTAGGGAGGAGAAACAAATATTCCGACTAAAAACTTTAATGTTGAAGCTTTTTGCTAGGAAATTAAGATATGCAGAATATGCGTGGTGTATGTGCACTACCCAACCCTTTACTTTTTTCTCCTCCAGCAAGCATATTGTCTTTCCAAAAAGCATTCTTCATTAGTTCGCCTCAATTTCATTAATCAGTGGATTTCTTTTCACGCTAAATAGGTAGCTACAGGTAGCTACCCTCAATATGATTGCATATTGGTGATGATCCTTGCTAAGTGGTGGTGGTCTTTACTTAGAATTGTTTAGGTGGTGGCGTGGTTTAGTGTTTACAACAGATACCAACACAAGTGGCCCAAGCTGGAGCCCCAGCTGGAGCCCCAGTAGAAGAAATGGCGAAAAATATTAATTCTGGTTTCGAGTGTTTAATAAAAAAAACTTTGACTTCCCCCCAGACAACTTCATCCAGTAAAAATAGATAAGAAACCTCCCTGAGCTTTCACCTTATCCCTGGCGATGATCACAAACATCAGACGAATGAACAAGAGAAAAAGAAAGGCAGTCACCCGATTAAAAATTAAAAAAGCTGCGGATGCAGACAGATACCCAGAGGTGCTTTCAAGGCCGGAGGTGATAAGTCGGTAGGGTGCATGAACCAAATTATTAACACCATATGTTTGGAAGAACGTCTGCCCGATGGTTGGACCGTTAGCGTGCTCTGTCCTATGAACAACATAAAATAAATAAAAATAAGACAGTATGCGCCAACTTTACGCATATAAGTCTTCTTTCTATTGCATTCAAAATTTTATTTAGAGTTCTGTGAAAGAGACTTAAATAATTTGGACTTACCAGTATGGCTTTAGACCTAGTAAACCTACCATAAGTCCGTTAAAAAACCCAAGAGGAACAAATGGACATATTTCACATCTTAATCGATTACAAAGCCGCATTCAATAGTCCAATACGTGTGAAGGTATGGATACGTGTGAAAGTAAAGATGTTATCATCATTTTGAACAGGCACTATTGCAGGACACTGCGACCCACGGGATCTATTGTGCCCCTTCTTTACATTACATTTGAATTAACGGATATAAAAATAGAAGATATGAGACATTTCCGGAACCTTCCAAATTGTAGGCAATGTAACACGTCAGTTAGTTATCGTTTTGCTGTCATAAGATAAAGACGTGCTTAGGCAAAAATAAAAGTATTATATAAACGAATATTAAGCTGTTGTATTGAGATAGACTGTATAAAAGCTATAGATCAATTAAATAAAAAGCTGCAAACAACAAAAGCGATTGGAGTTTATTTTATTTTAACGCAATTTAAACGATCTCAAACGTTTTAAAAAGGTTAAAACGTAACAATAATTATAATAGGCCCATATATGTCCCTATCTGCATGTTTAATAATCTTGATTGGAATCAGTCTTCTGTTTTTCAGCAAGTGCTTCCGAATAAGGACAAAAAAATGTTCTTATATTGTTAAGAGATTGCCGCAATTTTTTTATATATGTCACTCGTACTTGCTTTGTTTAACCCGAGTTTGAAATTTCTTTTACTCAAGCGTATTTAAGAATAATCCATAATCCTTTGTAAATTTTCTACATCAAGCAGGAAGATTGTAACGAAGGTCTAATTATCAAGAAAGAATACCAAAGAAAAATTATTTTTAGTAGAATAAGTAGGTAACTCTAGACTAAGGGGCTTACGTTAATTAGTTTCTAAGCTCTTAAATTAAAACCAACAAGGAAGGAAGCAGATCTTTGATACTAACCTAAACGGGCTAACTCATATCTCAGCTGGGAAAGAAAACTGCATTACAAAATGAGAAAATAGGGTGTTACTTTTTATTTTTCTTAGTGTTTTACTCTGTTAGACGTATACGTTATATTTTTTTAAATAAATATTACTCATACCCCTACAAGCATAACATTCCTATTATTTGTTCTAATGTTAAATACAATCCTTTTCAAAAACTACTTCTTATTGTAAAGGATTTTTGTTCATTTGTTTATCCCAGTATAGACAAATTGAATATTAAAAGAAAGGGACACAGTTTGGACCAAAAATTGCTCTCTTGAGACCTAAAGATTATCTGTATGTTGTCTCCTTATAATTGGTTGAAGAGCCTGTGTACCTACCATAGAATAAATGAATCTGAAGAGGCAATCGTATCGTCATTATTTTTTTTTTTAATAATTCCTTTAGGCATAAACAGGGTTTTAGATGATCATAACAAACGCCTTCCAGCTATGCCTGCCTAAAGCTAATATTTTAATTTGGTTTTAAGTTCTTCAAGCGCGTTTTTTTTCCTATTCGCCCTCTATAAGTAGGAACTTGGAGTTTTTAATATTTCCTGTGAATTTCTGTTTTCACAATAACGCCTGCGAAAAACCGCAGGTCCGTCAAGCAATACCAATTCCATTTGATTCAACACATTTTTGTCAATGCAAATGTTATGTAAACTATGCGCTTGCCAAAGCCCTGCTTTTATTTAGGGTATCATCTGTCTAAATAATAGTAGAACAACACCCTTCCTGAGTTGCCGCCTTTTGCTGATTTTGCCTCTCGTTTTTGTTTTATGCAGTATTATATTCTCTTATATTGCTAGCTATTGCTTTTAGAGTCTTGTGTTCTATATAAGTAGGTTCATACGTGAATGGGTGTTGTTATTGTTTTTGTCAATTTTTATTTGTTTTTGCTATGAAGTTTGAAGGCCCAGACGTATTTTTGGTACCACTGGTTTTAGGAGCACCAAAGTCTTAGGTCCCTGTTTAATTATGGTGAGTCTATATACATGGCTTCCATCTTCCATTTGTTATATGGAAAGCTACTAGCCAATTGTCAAGAGTTATTGTGGGAACGATAACCTCGTGATGATTCCTGGCGCATTAAGTGGTTTACGGATGGATGGAAGACTGTTACGGGTAAGGGGACGTGGGAACCAAATATATCCCTGTACATATGGGCAATTGTCCAAGTGTCTCTCTGCTTAAAAAAAATTAAAGTTACATGGACTTTAGTGTGCGGTGGGATAAACCTACAGAGGAGAATAAGAGGTGCCATGCCACACTGAACACACAGTCATTATGTTCAATAAGATCGCGACTAGTTGGGGAGTGCTTAGACTTTCTTCAGTAACTTGATAATGGATTTCCAGCCAAACGGCTGGAAAAGCTTTTCTCTTATTTGGAAGGGCTGTATTGCTTACGCAGGGCGGGAAATAGTTTTCCCATTGAGACACTACCACCTGAGCTATCACCTCAAAATAATACATCTCTTAAATGAAACTGAGTCCCGGATCTAACTGAAGTAGAATGAAACCAATGAGCACATCTCGCACAACCGGGGTTAATTGAATCGGGGGAGTTCAGATCTGTTCCTATCAGAAATTTACTACACTTTTTTCGGAGCGGGCAATATTGCTGCTTGAACATTGCTTTCGGCCTGCTTTTTTTATATGAAATGCAAGTAAGATGAATAATATCAGTGTGCGATTGCTATTAACTGGGAATAAGGGTCGAACTGATGGTGCTGTGGAGGTAATGATATGGATCATATTTCACGATTATAGTAGGTTTAGGTAGACTGCCAATGGGCAACGTACTGGTGATACTCGTTTAGTATGAGGTTTCGCTATAATATCCCTTTAAACTTTGTTGCCTGATTTCCGTCACGATGTTGGTTGTTGCCTGCAGTAGTATTTTCCTTACTTGATAGGAGCCCAGGCTATTTCTATGATGCATCAGTCACTACGCACGTACTCTTTTCCTGTAACTACACTTTCCTGAAACTACACTTTCGATATGAGACTACTTCAATTCATTTTAAATCTTCGTTTAGTCTGAAATGCCTAGTTAATAGATCGGCCTAGTTAGTTATCAGACTATTCTTAAGGTAAGAAGGTAGGTAAGTTGGCTAGTTAACCAAGACAAGATCAACTACAAAGTGCCGTTTTGAAACCAAACCAGACCAAAGGTGAAGAACCAACCAAAAGGTTAACGAAAGGGAAAAGCAGATTATGGCCACCTTGAGCTGCTTACGAAGTAGAGAAGATCAAGGATATCCAGATTTGGGCACTGCTCCATACTATTGAAGAATGGTAGGCCAAAGAATCGTAGTCGTCTGCTAGCCAGTCCCGGACATTTACAGAGAAAGTGAACGATGGTCTCCCTCTCAGAGGTGCTTTTGCAGTGAAGGTTGAAGGGCAAGCCCATTATATCCCCATGTGAGAGGAGGATAGCAAACTCCAACTGTTCTGTGCCCTCTCACAAGCGTTCTTATTACCAACAATGTCGCTGTGTCCTGGAGCCCAGGTATCTTAAGCAATACTCAAATCTTTTTCTACTTTTGGACTGTCTTCAACCTTTTTGGCTTGAGTAAAGTAAACGCATTTCGTTTTCTTAGCATGACACGTCTGTTGACATGTGTATCTTATTTGTATTTTAAAGAGTTTTTGATTTTCAACAAATTTATCGAAACAAAACTTAAGAAATTTTTAACGCATCGCCATCATTGATAAGTTGAAATTTCTTTTTAAAATTCGACAATTTTCTACAAAAATATTCAATTCGATTTTTACAATTTCTTCTTCTTGTAAGACGATTAATAAAAATCCCTCAGATTACAACTTTTTTATTCCTTTGAATCATTCTCTCATACCACCAGAATACTTGCACAACATTTGTATATTTTTTTCCACTGTACAAAAAGGGGGTCATGTATTTTGTCTAAACAGACATCTTCTTTTAAAGGGGACTTCTTTACTCTCCCATTCAACGGCATGAAAATTTGTTAACTATGTGGAGGCTAAAGCGCAATATATACCAAAATAAAAAGAAAGAAAAAAATGAATGGCAGAAAGGAATTTTTCAATTTCATCGTTTAACACTTTAAAATAAGCTTAGAAATAAACTGTTCTTATTGAATATCGTCTTCTATTTTTTTTCAGTCCTTGCTCTTTCACAACTCCCCGTTTTCGTTGGCTTATTGAATCTTTGCAAAAAATTTGTTAAGTCCCCCCTTAAACCTCTTTTACAAAGAAGGCGGTGCTAAAAAATTTTGTGGCGTTTTTGTGGGGTTACAGTTGGGGTTACAGTTGGTATTACACAGAGAAAATATTTTTTGTTTCTTTTAAGACGAATAAAAAACCTCTTTTTATCTAAAATAGATGAGAGTAGACGAGAAACGTAAAGAAAATAGTTTAAAATCATAATAATAATACTGCAAGGTATAGTTTTAGAATAGATATGATTTTTGCACAAATTTATAAAAATATTTTTAGAGAAGGGGAACATGAACTATAGAATAGTAAAGGTAATTATACTCCCTTTAACCTTGGCATTTTCAGCATTTCTCCTTCGCAACATAAAGAGTTAAGGTTAAAAAAGATCAAGATACCAACTGCGGTTTTAGCAAAACAAATCTACCAGAGATTAAAATGTCTTAATTACAAAAGACAAGAGAGTTTTTCTTCAGGTCTTGGATCTCTAAGTGAGTTCGCTTTGTTTCAGTTTCTTTGTAATCAATTTTTAGCCCTTGGCACGTGTTTGGTCTACTGTAGCAATTCTTAAGAATGACTAATTCCGTCTTAAGTTGACTAGGAACTATGCCCTCTGTTAATTTGGTGTAGTGATGGGGAATATTGATGACTGCTACACATTCTAACCTTTTTTACTTTCCTTTTACGAGAGTTTCTAGTTTATATTATACTTTCTACTTGCTTGGGAAAAGCTTTTTAATTATTTAAAATCGAAACCATGATATAAAATAATTCATACAATCGGCGAGAATCGGACCAGGACTATTAGATTTTTTATGCAAACACTTTGAAAATTATAGACACAAAAGATAAGGTCTTTGATATCTCAATTTCGAATTTTAAATGATTGATTACAATTACAATTGACCCTCGTTGCGGTTTAGGATCCTCCAACAGCCACCGCTTGTATTTCCCAAAACGCTCCGCTTAATTACCTGCTAATTATATAAGTTTATGGTGATAATAATAATCGTGGTGCCTGAATTAAATTTACTGTTTGATAACAAAGGTCTTTTTTTTATTTTCCTTCCCAGTTAACACAGTAAATCATAGCAAGAATCTATAAAGTTCATTTCTGACTTCCTTTTTTAAGCAATTCAATGAAAAAGTTTTTTTTAGTAAAAAAGACTAGCGGCAAGGATGGATACTTTTTGCATATGTTATTCCCCGTTAGCTTGAAAATATTTAGGTCGTCTATAGCAGTACAGTAATTTTAATTCTGGCTTTGTTAGTCATAGAATTCCTTCTTAAATCTCGGCTAGTAACTTCCATGTTCAGAGACACACAGTGACAAATGACAGATAGTTGTGAATAGGGGATACTAGCCAGGCAACAGCCTAAAATTGTAGCGTTGAGACTTAACCGGGAAAATGCTCTATTCCATCTGAGGAACCACGAGTTCTGGTTCTCATTTACTACGTCTCATCTGAACCGGTAATCCCAAATACAGACGTCCGGGTTTCTAGCTCGGTCATTCCTGGTGATACGGTATAGGGGTGTACTGACGGCTCTGAATTTGGGAACATAGTGCGTAGTGTAATTTTTTCCGAAATGCTCAACTTTAGGTTCTCTCACACTTCCAGACTACCGTCGTGTGTGTCAGGCTAAAGTGATGACTATTTACCACGCTGCGGAATTAAGCCAAAGTGACGGTGTTCACACTACTGACTATATGTTTCATAGCCAAGCGGCGATCAAAACTTTTTCGGATGTTATTTTCAGTTCTAGGCTGGTTTGGGATTGTCGCGAATACCTACGAGATATTCTCACTGCAGTTTTGTTTCATTCTGATTTGGGTCATTGGTCACAGTGGTAAGTGGGCACAGCGTTCCAGAAGATGGGCAGAAGTATTTTTGGACGCAGTCAGACTCTTGATTCATTGTGAGACACGTCTGGCCAATATTGGATAGTAGGCGTACAAATCAATTGTTTAAATTTGATCGTGACAGCATCGCCTCTATTGTGCCTATCCTCACTAGGCATTGCACTATGTGTAGGCACTCGCAAAGTCTGCACTTACTAGCTTATGTTTTCTGTCAAGGTTGTAGATCAATTGAGGAAGAGGAAAGTGTGGCCCATTACGTTTGCCAGTGTACGTCTTTAGCTCTACGTAGTTTGCTCACACTGAGTTCGCTATATCTCGATAGCTTATCGGAGTTATAGACCATTAATATCAGCTTAAGAACTTGGCTCCTTAGATAGTCGGGCTGTGTCCGGCTTGAGACTTAATTGTCTATAAGGTGGAGTGATATAATGCTTAAATAGGCTGCCTAAAAAATATCTCAGCTGTTGTTCAAACACCGATGACAAGCAAAATTTCGAATTTTGAATGTCTCCCCTCCAGATTTAAACGTCTCTGTTCCTTCTTTCGGCTTATTGAGTAAGTCTACATTTTTACCTATGTTTACCGTAATCTGGTTTTGTATATTCCATACTACTCAGAAAAGTTTAATGTAATCCTACACTACTCTGCAGATATCATCTGCTATGCTACAAACTAAATTGACTAGAAAAGTAGGGTATAACTGAGTTTAAACGACTCTTGCTTTTTTCTGTTTCTTTTAAAAGTTTCTTAACTGATACTCAAATTCGAAACCTCTAAACCTTACACCATTCAACACCATGTCATCTCATACTCTTTTCAATAAAATTAAAAAAAAAGAAAATGAATTTCAATTTTACTTACAAAGAAACCATTGAACTCAACATTTGCGAAAAAAGAGGGGGGATTTAAGAAAATTATAAATAAAAAAGTTAAACAAGAAGACGACAAAGAAGAACAGACAAAGAGTTAAATAATAGACATGATGATGATGTTGGATTCAAAAATTAAAACAAAAACAAGCGAAAAACTTTATGAGGCTGAATCCGAATAGCAATAGAAAACAAAGGCACATGAAAACAATAAGAATTATAGAAAAAAGTTCTAGTTTTTCCATATTTTCCCCCACGAGAGAACAAAGTATGAAACATAATACTTATCATTTGTCTTATGCCAATGCCAATCAAATATGTATATAAGCGGTCTTGCTTAAAAGCGAAACAGAGTTAGGTTCTAATTAACGAGTATACAAATAGTAGATGACACACATGTATTGAAAAGTTTTGAAATTAACGACAGGAAAGCTTTATAATTTTCAATCTAGATAGAAAGGAAAATTCTGCTTTTCTCAAAGAAAAAAGAAGAAAATTCTCAAAAATCCAATGCTATTCATCCTAGGGCCAGTTCCCTACCTTAGGGCACTAATTTCTACCAAAAATTTTTCAACATAATGCTAATAACCAGTGCAAACGTTTAAAGGAACACGTTTACTAACTACCTAATATTGAAAGGTGAAACCGGCCGCAAAGGAAGGAGGGCGTATCCCCGAATTTATCCTGAATTTGTTGCATTCCCATATATAAACTCTTTGAAAGAGCGATCTCTAAGAAAGCTCGATGCAAGTCAAGAGAAGTGTGACTGCCGACACCAAAAGCAATAAATTTCGACATGAGCCGCTTAATACCAAACTATCAAACCTAGGAGATATCCAGAGTCACAACCATACTCTCGCCAAAACCTTTACCTCTCCGTGAGCGACGCCAGCAGGTCACCAGTAAAATGGCCCTTATGTAAATCATACTGACGTACGCTTAGCAAATCGTTGGACTTCCGATGTGGGCTTAATCATACTCCTCATAACTTCAGAGAGTGCGGTAAAAACTGCTAAAAACTGGGCGGCAGTTACTAGCCTCGGCTTTTTTGAGATTGGCGTTAGGATAGAAAAATATCGGCGCTATATGACGCAGTGAAAATGGATGCGCGAGCATCGAAGAACACTGTTTCATGATCAGTGCTGGAATGCCATCTGCTCAAGATAACTTATTAACGTTGAGATATGCAAAAACCCTTTTTTGGCTTGGTATGATTTTTTTTGAGATGCTGACTGTCTGCGTATAATAGCAACGGGAAAATATTATGATTGCAAGAGGGTATGCGTTAAGTCGAAGGCCTAAAACTTTTCAGTATCGATGTGTATGAGAATACTTAATAAGATACTTGGTAGACTACTCAATTCTAAACCATGAGAGCTTCCAGGAGCTGTGGCTATTTTTAGATTTATGCACTGGTTTTATAGTAGTAGTCATATTTGTGTAGGAGCACTAAAGTAGACTTACGGAACTTCTCAATATATGTGGATTATTCTGCAAATATTCGAAATCTTTTGTAAGAGTGATAGCTATTTTAGTGTTTGAGAGATTTAAACCCATATTAGACTAAACAAAACGTCACCATACGTTTTAATTTTTAAAATCTTTTTGTTGTCATTGTTGCGATTTTTTTTTATTTGAATTAATTTTGATGTTCTTGGTGTTATTGTGTTTGTCATAAGTAGGTCGGTCATTTGCTTTTTTCCAACACCAAGAAACGAAAGCAGAATACAATGTTAGCCACACTATTTTCATCCACAAAAAACAGAAGGCGGAGAAGAGTACTGAACTTAGACGGCAACGCTAGGGAATACCAAAAAGTTTTCCTATGAGATGAAACAATTCTACTATCATTGCTACCATCATCACCATCACCACCAATTCTATTTGAATGCTATTCGGAAAAAAATTTGAAACTCGCCAAAATATCTAAATACCAACTATATTCTATTGCTGTTAGTCGTACTCGCAACTTTAAGTCAAATGATGATGATGATGATGATGTTGGTTCAGAAATGACAAATTTAAAACTAGAAAGGAGTAGTGATTGGAGAAAAAAATATTATTGTCTATATTGACGTCAACTTACAAGCTAACATATGTACATGTACTATATACGTTTTCCTATAATATTTTTTTCTTAATTCATTGGTACTTAGAATTTATTTTTTATTTCCATTGAATATTAAGAAAAAAGATTATAAAGCCATTAAAAAATTAAGCTGGACTTAGTTAAACATTTTGTTAAGCCTCAAAGGCTAATTAAACAAAAGCTAGATAATCTTCAAATTATAATTTTATACTTTTTTTTTCTACATCAATAGTCTTAAGACCAAATAGCTTTGCTTTGTTTATGTTTAATTATACAGTCAACTTTTTCCAAGCCAAGTAGATGATTAGTCAAATGCGGCTGAACTCGTCACAAGGAGTTGACATTTTTTAATTGGATTTCCATTCAAAACTTTGTTTCTCGATGAAGCCTATTTTGATTCAGCTTTTGTCGAAGCACAACAAGAACCACAGAAAATTCTTGTTTAGTGCGCTTTATTGGCTGGCAGTGTCACTGGTTCATATGGCTTCAAAAACGATTATGGTCAGAATGTTACAGTCAATGGTGAAAGGTATAGGGACATGATTAAGAATTTTTGCGAACCTCGTTTGGCTAGCATTTATCTAGCTGTCATGTGGTTTCGACAGGACGGCTTCAATCCGTAGCATATGCTACGAAGAGCTTGTTTAAATTGGTTTCCAGCTTGCACCTATTACGCGCCAGCTGTAACAGCCACATGGCTAAAGTAATAGTTAAATATTAATGTCAAAAAATCCTCTATCCGACAAAGCCAGTTTCATTGATATTAAAAATATATTTCTTTGTTTTTTTATGATTTAAACATGTGTAACTGTAAAAAAAACACCCAATAGATATACATTCGCACAATTTTGCGAGTTACTAGCCTATTTTACAGCCGCAATATATGGCTATTCGCAGTGTAAACCGATGTTACAGTTAAAAGTGAAACAGAGAACGACAAAAAAAAGCTAGTTCTGCCAAAAACATACCCTCTGTTAATGCGATTGCGCAAGAATATCCATAGATCTTTCGCAGACCACAACTTGGCGAATTTTGTGTCGATACGTTTCCCCACACCCACAATGCACATGAGCACAGACAACGATGTGTGTTTTCTGATTGGCTCTAGACCAATTGGATAATTACTGTAGGCTAGGTTAGGTAAAGACGGTGGTAGATGTAAAAGTGATATAAAAGTGAAATGAAAGTGAGCGAAAGTATCGAAGCACCTTTTCTTTTCTCTCCTTAAGTAAGTCGGAAGTGAGGCTTGTTACGTACGTCTTTTTGGAAAGCTGCTGCATACGTTGAGTCACTAGTAAGTGGTAGATTGGCTACAATGATTTATGTAGACTGTGTGATGATAAAAAGCAAATGGGGTCAAAAGAATCCCTAACCTAACTAAATTACATTATCTAGTACATTAAGTAACTGGAAAAACAAAGAGGATGTTGTTCCTGAACAACAAAAGAATGCAGCTTCATCCTTCTAGATTCTAATGTAGAACAAATCCACAGATTGTTAACGCAATCTATGAATATACAGAAGTTCTTTCATTATGCTTTTTTATCCCACTTAATATTGCCTTTGTGCCTATGAAATGGACCTCTACATCTCCTTCCCTCACTGGCAGAGGCCTTGGCACCATTGACCAATCTTCTTACTTGAAAGTGTAAAATCCCTAGTTCCACCGTTCACCAACGAGGTGCGGTTTTGCTGATCGGTCAGGGCTTTGGACAGGAGTGCTCGTAAGACTTTAAGCAGTTCTCAGTGAATTCATTTACCACAATGGTGCGATAAATGCTGTTCAGGGACAAATTCTCAGTACCACACTCTAAGCCATAATGAAATACTGTGCGATGGTCACATTGACGGCTTTAATTCCGCGAACTGGGGACAGATCCTGAAGGCCCTTTTCATAATGCGTGCACTGCTATACTTAATGGATCTGGTAATTGACTACTTTCAGAACTGAAGGGTTATTTATTCAACGGATTATGGGGAATGGCCGCAGGGCTCAGTACTTGGGTCACTGCTATGGACCATTATGAACGACGGAGTACTTTGGCTTTCCCTAACGGACAACATTAGAGTTGTAGGCTTTGTGGTCGCTATTGCCATAGTCTTAGTAACTAAGACTGTGGAAAATAAAAAGGCGAAGATGAACACAGCTGTTGAGGCAATTGAAGCGTGAATTTTTATGGTTGGACAAGCAGCCGGATAATTGTTGAGAAAACGAAAGGGGTCGTTGGAAACACTAGAATACAATCGAAGAGGGCCAAAACGTACTTGGGTGTGATTGTTGACGGCAGGTTGAATATCAAGGATCAAATAAGGTTCAATAGTGGGAGGGAGGCTGCGACTCAAGAAGCGTTGGCAAGAATAATGCCAACTATTGAAAAACCAAATCCTTGAAAGGGAGGCTAATATCAACGATCGTCAAATCGGTAACGCTGTACGCTTTCATAATATGGTCGGAGGAACTTTCCGAGAGGATGACAAGGAGGAATCAGTCCTCACTGGCACTGGCATTGGCGAAAACAATCCCATAGGCATACTTTCCGATGAAATCGGATCTACTTCCGCCATCTTGAATACGCACGACAGGCTGCGGCTAAAAAGGGGAGGAAGGTTGGGTTACCATATGCAAATAGCAGTCACGGTGAGAGTACAGTTTGTTGATAAGATTGACATTCTGTCTTGTACCTGCAATAATCCCTTGGATTGAGGCGGAAAACTGCAGCCAAATAATTATACGACTCAGTTCTTGTCTGGACATGGCTACTTTAAAATATATTTGCACAAATTTGGATGCCCAAACTGTATGAATGTATGAAAAAATATGTAGAGCATGTGTTATTCAAGTGCCCGAGTTTCAGGAAGCCTTGGGAAACGTATGCCATTCCATGCCACTTGCTGAGTGGGATAATGGATTCCGAAATCAGAGGGGATGAGTGCAATAGACATATGGCTGAAGTTATGCAAAAACACCGAAGGTTGGAGAGACAAAGGAATCAAAGTCAAGCGATTGACTTTGATGTAGAACAGCATTAATGCTAACCAATCCTTCGCTGAGTAATACCTAGCGGCAGTCACGCGAAGGAAGAGTGATTGAAGGCAGTATGGGGAAGGTTTAGTACGTAGGCGCTGGCGATGGCTAATCGTGCATGCTTATGCCGTGGAACATAAGTATATTTTGAAAATTATCACCTCCTGTTCATAAAAAAGGAAAAGAAAATTCCAAGCCATTCTTATGTAGCTGCTAATTGGTTCTCTCATAAGAGGATCTCTGAAAAGAACACGTTACGTCGCCGAGAGATGAAATGTTCAATTTTCTATATTACAGTCTTTTAATTATTTTTCTAATGATTTCTCTTTTTATGCTCATTTTTATTAAAATTTTTGAGTATTAGCAGTATTAAGTGTTAAAAGATTAGAATTTTTTGTTGTTGTAATTTTTGATTACAAATTTAACGACATATGGGTCTGTCCCTTAACATCTTATCCTAGCTGTTTTAAAACATGTTCATGCATTTTACTCGTGTAGTTATTGTTGTCCTTTCATTGCTATCAGTGAATAGTGTTTTTAAAGAAATTGTTTCATCAGTTGTACAGGCAGATGCAGAGTAGATAAGTAATTAGAAATTGAAATGCATCAGAATGTACTGCATGCAGTGCAACACTAATAAAAAAGCGAGGAAGGGTTACTTGGAAATGTTATTTTAAAAATATAAAAAAGGAAAAATATAGAAAAAAATAAGTGCTAAGGAAACTAAGATAAATTCTTGTAGTCATTTTCTAAAAAAACGGTAACACGTTTTAAAAAATTAATTCCAGTAAAAGGCACTATTTCCATCATCACTTTTGAACATTCGTACATAAATGTACAAATCATGTGGTCGTCGAGATTGCCAACCCCTGATAAAATGGACCATATTCCAGTCCGTAGAAAAAGTCGTGCACCTAGATGAGCGGTCCCAAAGAAGGTGTTGTACCGATTCTTTCACTTTCTCATCCTGATAGCTCCTACAGTAACCATTGCATGGATAACCTTTACGCTCCGACATCAGTCCAATCATACAGTGCCCAATAATTATTCCCGCTAGAAGTTTAATTCTCTCCCTGCCAAAAGCCAGAATAGTTCTGGTCATTTCCACTGACAGAGAAGGCTAGAGTATCCAAGTGAATTAGAGTACTAGTCTATCAATTTCGATAAGGCCACCAAAGAGACTCGCATGTCCTCCTACGCAAGAGCCACACTAATAGATACGAGTAACTCCTTAATTGTCCATTCTAAATCATTCTCCCGAATTCCGTTATGACACTATTGGGCTCAATTTATGCCAATGAGCAAATACAGCTGAGAAGATACATTACATTAGTTAGATACATTAATGTACCAACTGTCCACAATTTCTTTGGACAGACTATCATATCGTTAGTTTATATTTCCATCACCTACATACATACAAAAAAAAAAAAAACAACTTAAAAAACCTAATAAAATATTTTAAGTAAGATTTAATTAAAGAGAGGCTGCTACCTTATCGAGAGAGATACCTCTTATTGGTAGCCTATCTCATCTTCTGCTGCAGCTGTTGGAGACTGAATAGAAAAAATAATATCTAATAAGCAATTTATTGTCGAAAAGATTCCAAAGATAAATTGTCACTTCATTGAGAAGTTCCGGTTATGGCTATGGTTATGATGGAGAGGCTATTGACCCCATATGGAATGGAAATACAGACAGTCGTCAGAAGAGAACTTCCACTAAACCTCAACTCAAATAAACTCTTCATAATCTAATTTCCTTTTCATAAATTACCTATCTGAAGAGCCTTAAAGCAACTTTTTTTTCAGTTTATTTGCATTTAATTTTTGCCTTCCAGCTAAGCAGGTGATCAGTCTACTGTAGAAGGTCTAAGATAGGTGATGGTGCTGCCATCTGTCTAGAAATAACACCATCCAAGTATTGAGTGAAGAATTGTTGTCGGTAATCATGGAACCATGCTTCTTTTCACATCTTCTGGTTAAAATGTGGATGTTATTGAATTTATGTGGAGGTGAATTGCCGACAGTAGTCATAAGAGAACTGCTGTTTGGAGCTTGGCTTGATTTAAAGTAATCTGTTTTTGATTTCAGTTGCCTGAATAGAAAGAAAAGTGCCTTAATTGTCTTACGAACTTAAGTGTCTTACTGTCAAAGATGCTTACATGTAGATGAAGTGCTGCAATGTGTTTTTAACGTCCGTAGTCACTTATTTGGTATATATCTAATTCTGTCAACGATCGCAGTAAGCGCTGTGTTAAGCCCCCGTAACATCTCTGGTGACCAAACATTGAACATTGTATTCAACATATAAGGGCATATGATGTAATGTTGTGCCCGAGTGATAAACAAAAAAAGTTAAATTTCTGCCGTTGAAATACCACGGGTATAATTCATTTCTAAAATTTCGCTTTCTGCCGACCGCTTGAGTGCGAGCCTTAAGGACTTAACTTTGTGACTACCGACGCAGTAAAATTGTGACACCTGGAAATTGAAGCATTTGATTTTAAGAATATCTTCAATACCTTCCTAAGGTGTTTACAGAACCATTTTGTTTTAAATTGCATCTTCGTTTTCTAGAAAAGGCATATAAAGCATTAGCAAACTTATTCTGCAAATATTAGAAGCTTAGGCCGACTTGCGTTTATTGACGCATGAACATTTTACAAAAATTATATCGGGAATTCATTGAATAGCCGTTAATCGAGTTTCTGAAGACTTCGTTATGCTGATTGAATTAGCCTCAGAAATTCTTTCAGATGCTTAATGCATTAGACATGTGTTAGGAAATATTCTCCAAAAACTGATTAATTTTGACTAGAATAACAATCCCTAAACTTGACTTTTGCGAACGGATCCCAATTTGCTTGATTTTCTTAAGTAATCTGATAACAAATCATTTATATGTGTATTTAAGTATGGTATTGTAATCAAAGTTCAAAAAACCCATTTTCCTAGCTTTCGCAGACTTTGAAAAAGCGTTCGACACAATTAAAAGTGATGTAATATGATCCACTATGGAGAACTTCGGTATTATCGACATCCATTATTCCATCAACACAGGAGTGAAATAGTACTGTAGTTTTCCGCCTGTACTTATCCTTTAGGTCGGCGTGACCTCGACTACTAGATATCACGATGAAAACTTAACATGTTGCAAGAGTAAGTCGGGGTCAAAATGGACGTCCACACGACAAAATAGCCACTACAACCAAACACCCTCTACTTTTAAATGATACTGAGATTGAAGATGTTAGTTAACCTATCTTGACAGTATCATAAGTAAAGATGGTAGAGCTTATGAAGATGCAGCAAACAGAATAAATCGCGTATGAGGCGCATATACCATTCTGAGTAAGCTCCGATATTCTTTACAGATATCTAAGCTGAATAGTGTTAATATCTTCAATTTCAATTTAAATTCGGTTCTTCGTTACGAATGTAAAACGTGGAAGGTACAATAACAGAGTTCATATCATCGAGTATACAAATGTATGTCTACAGTACAAGTGTTTGCGGAGAACGTTGTGGATTTGGTACATATTGTGCAAAAATATTAGCAACATAGGTAGAAGTTTGGGCGCCAGATATTGTGAAAGTCAGTACAGGTGGAGTTTCATTTATGATATATCTAAACAAATAACTGCATCTTTTTACTAAATATTTCGATTGTAAAGTGAACCATGAACATGTTTTCGCTATAGCACTTACTTAAAGGTCACCACCTGCTACCATTCTCAATCTAATCAAGAATTGGGAAACACTGGAATGCTAAAAGGGACCTTCGCTACTCTAGAGCGGCGATGAGTCAAAAACTTGAACGTCGTTCAGAGGTTTTCAAGAATGGCAAGCCGGACTTGAAACTCCTAGCGGTATTTCTTACCGGCAATTGTTGATTGAGAGCGCATCTAAATAGATAGTGAGTCTCACTGGGAGACATATCCGCCATTGTGGTTTTCAGATCTGATGGTGTTCATTAGGAAGGCAGCAGATCTGCTGAACAAACTAAAGACCGGAAGGGATACAATAGATCCCATTGGCCGCAGTGCTCTGCGGTAATGCCTAGCCAGAATGATGATAATGAAACTGATACCTAAAGTTCCGTGTTTAATTTTTGTTCTTTTTAATAAATAATACGTTGGAAATGGTGTAACTATTGTAAACAAAGTTGAAGATTTGATGTGCAAAATCAGATGACTTTTTTCTTCAAAAACCAAATGAAGAATCATAACAAAACTTTACCAGAAAATTGTTTCTATTCTCTTTAAGGAAAACATTCATTCATGTTTTGTCTTGTCACGTTTTAATATTTTTAGTGAGCACCACTCGGAATTGACCTTCAGATATTAAAATGTAACAAAATGACAATTGCATTTATGTATTAAAGCTAACATTTTACTTAATATTTACATACCGTTGTTTTCCATTAAATTTAAATCTTTATAGCTAAAGTTCCAACAAAGGACTTGCTCGCTCTGCATTGATGACCACAACAGTCTCTAAATAGAGAAATCAAATTGTAAAACAGCCCATAAGTGGTTTCCAATTACAACAAGATTAACTAGGAATAAAAGGAAAAACCGGAGAATCGTTTTACAAAAGTTTCTAGCGCAAGAAAAACGTTGTTAAGCATTGGCTCTAAACAAATTCTTTTTGATTTGTTTGCGGCTGTGATGCATTGCTCTTGTCTAATTTCACCAAAGGCTACCATCGTATCCTGCAATTCGGCGATTTGTGGTAATGATAAAAGCCATAACAAGTCTCAATAAGAGAATTACAAGTGAATTCTTGAAATAGAAAGCAAAAGGGAGTCGTCGTCTTCCCTTTGCCGCAGTAAATTGGAAATGTAAAATCACTAACAAATGTAAAACGAACTATTTGGCACTGAGCCACCACCACTCACTCTTTAACAATCAAAAGATTTCTAATTTGGCGATAAATCGTTTCACTATTTGATAGGCACAAATCACTGGCAGTGATGAGTGAAGTGTGTGAAGTTTGTTTTTAAAAATGGTTTTGATTTTCACGCACACTTAGAGTAGTACAAAGTTTAAATGCTTAAAGCAAATTATTGCCAGCTAACCGCCACCAAGTTTTTAAAATTGTATGGGAGTAAGTATCAAGTAAGAATAGTTTTTATTAATTGTATATACTTTGGGGCTTTATAGGCCATTACCGTAGATTTTAATAGAACCTCAATAATCATAAAGTTTTCTTGAATGGATATTATTTTTGAAATAGTTATGATAGTCGGTAAAGCATAGCAATACCCAACAGCAGAGTGATAATAACATTATTAATACATTTAACGATTCACAGAAAAGTTGACAGCCAGGCATCGAGGCAGAAAGTTAGCAGCTGCTCTTAACATTAAACAATAAGCTGGCTGCAAGTATTTTCACTTCATGCGTCTTCGGCATTCAGAACTTATTAGGAATTTCTCTCTTTTAAGACGTTAGGTACATACATATATGCCGCAACCTATTAATGTGCCCAGTAGCCACACTTTCACGTAAGGCAAATCCCTTACTCCACCCTTTCGCTGTATTACTGAGCTATTATCGGATTTTTTAAGCTAATTTTAATTTGATTTTTGATACTGAGAGCAGATAAGCTTTTAAATATTAAGGTTTGCTAAAGAGTGTACGCATTAATAATTTCAAAGTTTAAGCTGTGATTAACCAAGTTTAGTTTGCACAACCCAAATGACAGCCTTAAATAAATCAATTTAATCTTTGGTTAATATTATAAAGTGGATTTGATTCTTCAGGATGGAAAATGCTACCTACCCCGGGTAATAAGGTTCCAAAACAGGAGCAAAATTCCCCTCCGCGTCTAAGCAGTATTAAGTATTAAGGGAATTGAGAGTCTCGAAAGACTTCACTTTCTGATCAGTGATTGTTTGCCGCCTTCACCGGAATACACATGTTGCAGAGAGAGTGCATTTAAGATTCAATGTGAAGTTGCATTGCTCCCACATTTCACAAACATGCAAAGCCTCAGCAAGCCCTGAACAAGGAATTGCTACAGCATCCAGGTGGCGTGGTTCTTAATTGCAGCTCGGATGTCCCCTTGTAGTAGAGGTTTTAGAGATACTGGAAGAATCACGGTAAAATATACTATTTCGTAAGAGGTAGTCCACTTAGAATTCCCTGGACTGGAACACGACAAGTTTACGAATCTTTACTATTAATTCTAAAATGGAGAATAGAGTGGGGTATGGTATTTCTCTGCAGGTCTGATCAGTAGAGTCTCGTGTAGACTAAAAGTCTGCATTGGCTTGCACGGAACATAAACATTGTTATGTTTTTACCTTTTTAAAAACGTGTATTTATGAGTTCGTCCATTACAGTTAAAATAAAATAAATTTTGTTTTTAGTTTTTAATCAACATCCTTTATTTACACAATTTTGTGCACCACTGCTTCTAACCTTTTAACAGGCAATAACAATTTTTATTCTTAATTACTCTTTCCATTTACAACTTTGTAAACAACAACAATTACTCTACAGATCTTTCTAACTAAAGATCTTCCAACCCGATTGTTGCTATTACTTGATTTGACCACAATCTTTTCAACCAGAGGTTATCCAAGCTTAAGTCTCTTTACTGAGTTAGCGCCAACTAAACTGGTTTTTTACTTCACGATCCACTTCACGAGCTTTCTCCTTATAAACTCTCTTCACATACAGTTCAAACCAACAAAATCTCTTTACGCTGAGCTTAAACATAAACTCTGCAACACATAAACTGAATGTTGTTCTCATCGATGTGCTTTTTATATGGCTGAGCCAACAACACTTCGAAAGCTTTCGAACCTCTCAATATTTCAGAGAGAGTCCATTTCTTTTTTTACTTTATTTTTAAATTTTATGTAGTCATGCGAATGTATACATCTACTTCTTTTAGCTCTTAGTGTTTGTTGTTGCTTTTTTATTGTCTGTTACTTATTTTCTTTGCTGTTAATTTTTGTTGCTGCTACTCTAAGTAGTTTTATTTACTTTATTTTTGCTAATATTTGCTATTGTCGATTGGGTTACTTGTTAACAGCACGTATAATTGTCCCTGCAGCTTTTGTTATTTTATTTTTAACGATGTAATGAACACAGGAGTGCTCAACCTGATTTTTGTAACAGTATGTTTAGAAGGGTATACATTTGTACCGATACTCAAACGGTAATCAAGTTTCTGTTGCCTATATTCGTTAATTTCCGAACGGTGACAGAATGCCACTCATCACCAATAATTATGGCGAAATATTACGCCATTATTCCGTAACTGTGTAGCAGATGATCTAGTTAGATAAGGCACGACAACAAAGATACTTCTGCCAAAGAAAAGTGTTAGTATGCTGACACTTACTTGTTTTTGTATGTTAAGGTCTGTGCCAGCAAAATTTTCTTCAGAAGATGCAGAGAGATTTATTAGGCAAAAGAAATGGGGTCGGTTGTTGATCGTCCGAAACCTTACTGTGCCGCACCATATACTATCACAGGAACATTCATTATGCAAAAGCTAAAGGAATTCTTCAGAATAGTATGCATGATATATTGGCTTATCAACGAACTCTGGAATCTAACTGACGGGAAATATGTGGAGGGGAAGAGACGGTTGAGCACTACCTATTTGGATGTTCTACCCTTATGAACCGTTGCGGAGATATAGTGCGGTTTCGAGTGTTTTGTAGCAATTTTCAAAATGGTGTCCGAGGATACTATTTGACACCCGTAGTGGCAATGGGTGGCTACGCGAATCTACCAATCAACGAGGACTATGTACATACTTAAACAAATAAAACTGTGTGAAGCCAAAGTTGCCTATTGGAAATGATTCTTGACCAAAATAGCCCGATAATCCTTAGTATGTGGCAGTTAACGAATACTTGGATGGCATTTATGTTTTTTGGTGTTGCAAATTTAGCAGATGTACAGAAAAACCGATTTAAAAAAAAAAGTAAAAACAGAATATGCTAATCCTAGTACGTTTTGAGATAGCAGAAGAAGGACTGTTTAACCCTCGAAATTCGGTGAGCTACAATATTACTGCAATCACCCTTTTGCCTCAGAATGCTATAAAAAAAGCACCAGCTCAGCACCCTATATTTTAAATTTGCCTTTGTTTACAGTGTTACAGCGCATTGCCATGCCCCTGCGTGTATTTATCATAAAACCATTTCTTGCAGTTTCGGTTTCAAGAGATATAAGTTTAGCTGACGATGATTATGCGATAAAAAGCATATATCGACTACCTTGTTGATTGACCTCCATCTAATACCTCTATTTGCTTGAGTAGCTTTACGTACTATAATAGAACGATGTTAAAGAATAGAGTGGGTAAACTATATCTTTGACGAACACAGCGATAAAGTTACACATTATAATTATTCCGTAGAGCGTTAAAGTATAAAACCCGACATTTAGCTTTCCTGTAAGGAGCACGAATAAGCATAATAATTTTCAGTGGAAAACCCTTGCAAACAAGAACGGTCCAAATTACGTAGTGATGCCTGGTATTGCAGCCTATAAAGACAAGGTAATTGTTGGTTTAGGACGTGTCGACCAAAAAACAACTGAAAACGGACGGTACTCTAAGAATCAGGACTCTCACCCCAAATACTAATTTGAGAAGGTGCAAAAGCGGCAGACTAAATAAGATGTAAATGCTTTGTAGAAGCTATGTGGTTTCATTGCAATACAAGAAAGATAAAGAAGCAATTAAAAAGTTGACTTACACTAATACCTCTTTATAAGTCCTTTTATGGCACACATTCACTTTACGACGCAAATTACATCGTTATGCGGCTAAAAAACCGTGGATTCACTTCTTTTTTGAAAAAAAAGTGTGAGCAACACGTATTCACTTTGTGTTACGGAATTCGGTTACGGCCTATATTTTCAGAACTTATTTAGGCCATATAAAGAAGTATGAGTATACTTCCAATGCTGACAAACAAAATCATGGTCACGGCTTATGAGAGGCACCTGGCGGTGTCATTTAGCTTAAAAAAGTTAAATGATTGCCCGCAAATATTATCCAAAGCTTTTAGATAGATTTAGTATTGATTTTAGGTGCCGCTGTGGTATGGTAGGTAAGACATCCGCCTAGCAACCAGAAGGTCCTCGGTTCAATACCAGACTAAACCACCTGAAAAAAAAAGTTTTTTCAACAGCAGTATCACCTTAAAACATTAGCTAGTAACTGGTTATGAGCATTACTTACTATTGAAAACTTCTCTAATGCATTTGCTGTTCGGAGCCGGCATTAAACTGTAAGGCAGCACTAACGACTCCTACTCGTAATGTCAGAAAGCGCTGCTTAATCATGACAATGCAAGTAAGCATATGAGTAAAGTCATTATTGGAAAATTGAATTGAGTTAGACTACGAATTGTCTCCCCTTACGGCATGCTGTTCACATTTAGCCTTTTTATTTTTCCCATTTAATTTTTTTACTAATTTTATGGTTTTTATCAGATTTCTCTCTCCAATCTTAATGATTGAAAAAGACTGTAAAGTAGATTTTTTTAAATAAACGAATGGGCTTACTGCCCATTGAATATAATTTAATTTGAAAGCAAGAACAGGAATGAAATCACAACTCATCCTAGACTATGATCTCGTCAGACTATGATTTTGATTATAAACATAGGCTAAGTCTCCTATAAGAAACTTATGGTTCGACCAGGAAAAAGCGCTACGCAGTCCATAGTAACGAGAGGTGAACTGGAGAAATACCGTGGAAAATTAGACGTTTCCCTTCTTTTCCGATAGAAGGTGAAAGAAATGGAAAGATTGAAGATTGTTTAGAGATTTAGATGCTCAGGAATAAAAAAAAAAAATAATAATCGCAGATTTGACCAAAGAGTTAAATGCAATCGTACAGGTATTTCATCCCGCCAGGATGGAAGGGGAAATCTGGTGACTGACCCTGAGAGCGTGCATTTTTCCAGAATGTTAGTGTCTAATGGCAGCAGTGATGAAGATACTTCCGATCCAATTGAAGATGACACTGAGTGTGCATCACCCAACCAGGATGAAATCAAAACAGCAATAGCACGACTTAAAAATAACAAAGCTGCGGGTGCCGACGGTTTGCCGACTGAACTATTTCATATGTGAGGCGATGAGTTGATAGAGTGCATGCAATAACTCATTAGAACTATGTTGTTAGATGAACACACGCCCGGTGATTTGACCCTCAGTGTGCTATACCCTTTACATAAAAAGGGAGAGAAAACCGTATGCGTATAAGTCTACACCCCAATGCGATCAAAATTATGTCGACTGTTCTGTGTGAAAGGTTAAAACCTAAGGTAAATGATATAATTGGTCAACAAGGTGGTCTTCGACCTACCACCGACAAATTTTCATATTACGCCTAAATCCTCGAAAAGATTAAAGAAAAACAAGTGAACACATATTGTATATTCATCGATAACATGGCTACATTTGATAGCCTGATTCGTTTAAAAAAGTTTAATGGTACGTATGAGTTTGGTACTCCTGTAGAGCTGTGCAGAATGACGTTAACTGACATTACGTCATCAGTTGAGATAGAGAAAATTCTCTTCCAATCACTTAATACCAAAACTAGATTCAGACAGGGTGATAGATTATCATGTGATCTTTTCAATATTTTATTAGAAAAGATCTTGCGCAATGCAGCTGTTAAGAGAACGGGCAGAATCTACAACAGAGGACATATGCTACTAACATATGCTGATGATACCATTGGTCGGACATTTCGAGATGTAACTGCTGCTTTTGCAAATATTGAAAAAGAACCTGTGAAAAGTGGTCTGACACTGACCGAAGATAAGATCAAGTTGCTGATTTCAACGAACATAGATTCCATATGACGGGGCCAAACTTTGGAAAAGTGGACGGTACGGCCATAAATAAATATAATCACAACAGTCTGAATATAAGACGAATATCACTTGCATAAAGATATTATTTCGGTCTTAGCAGGCAGTTTTGAAAAAAAGTGCTCTATTGATAAACGATAATCTTACGGTACAAGGCGCATATACCAACCTTGTTGTTATATGGCGCAGAAGCATGGATATGTGCGAAAGCAGATGAAGCTGTTCTTGGAGTCTTCAATAGGAAAACTCGAAAAATATATTACCAAGTCTGTGATTGCGTTGAGTATGGACATCGTATGCATCAGGAACTGTTTGCGTTGGCGTGGACAAGTCGAGCATATGAATGGAGATGTCCTGGCGAAAAGATCTTTCGAGATTCTAACCGAGAGAAGGCGCAGAAGAGGGCGACAGAAAAATCAGGTTTAAGAAGATCATCTAAAACTCGGTGTAAGAAGTTGGAACTCTATTCTTATTCAGGCTAAAGACCAGAAGATTGTTATATAGCCACCGAAGAAGCTGACAAGAGATTGATTTTTTAGCCAAGTTAGACATAGTGGTAATACAAAGGGTCTTACTTTAAGCGCTTCCAATTTTAAAATTAAAAAAAAAGAAACAATTCTTGTGTGGGGAATCAGAGACAATTTTATTTGTTTGAAAGGCCTAACGAGGTCATAAAGTATGGAATATACGAGGACAGGCTAATAAGTCAGTGGCTTTTTGAATGATATGAAGGTTTTTTGATAAAGAATCCTTTGAGCGCTATAAATTTAACACCACCCCCCCCCACCCACAACCAAAAATAAAGGTTTATCGAAGTTATCCAAGAAGATATTTGTCGTTGGAGTCAAAGTTGTTTCCGTCAAACTATTACTTAAGGCTTGGAAACTAAAATGTCACTCGGGGCGATAGTCAGAGAACAGAGAGGATGGGACAGCAATTCGAGTGTAGTTCATGAATTTCTACCATGAAAACTGCATGTGTGTACCCTTGCATGGTCCTATTATTTTTTATTCTTTCGAAGGTAGTCAATGCGGATTACGCGGCGTGCTTCACAAAAACAGTCTTCTTGCATGACTTCGTTGCATAAAAAATCCACTTTGGTCTTCTTTGACGCCGATCGTCAATTTTTTCAATTGTCTCAACTCGGCTTCCAGAACGTACGGTAGAAAATTCCGTGGTTACCGTCCACAATAAAATTCAGTAAACCAATGTTTTTAACATTGAAATTGATGATGCAAAGTTTTCATAGAATTTATTGCCCAGAGCTTTGGTATGAGTGATGTCTCTTCCACAAAAAATTAAGCCTTAAGAGTAAACGAAATTCACCTTTTTCCATTTTCACCTCAAATTTCACTGTAGTCTGCTATCAACAGCTATAAAACACAAACTAAATGATGTAGCTCGTTCAAATTTTAACAGATATCTGTTGATACAGGAGCAGTGTAGTCCTTTCGATAAAGAGGTGGGAAATTCAAAAAGTCACGGACTTATTGACCAGTGTATAACATTGTATTTATAACACCCTGTAAATAACCAACTTTCTTGACTCTGTCGTATAAATTTGTCTGAATATGATCAATGGCATGGGTTATGTTGTGTTTGAGTACCGCTGTGGTTGATTTATGTCTTGTTCGCGGAGATTTATGACTTAAGACTCAAACTCATAAGCAATAGTCAAATGTTGTGAAATAATATATCTCTGTGTTCATTTCACCATACTCTTAATTTATTCCTACAGAATATTAAATGTTGCATGGGTTGTGTGTCAAATAGCACAGTCCTCTTGTTTTTGATGTATATTATAACCTAAAGCTCTCGCTTAATGGTGATGACCTGGCCAACGTGGTTCTCAAAAAAATATGGATCGATGATTCACCAGCCAAAAATTTATACCATTTTTTTTTTGCAAGCACAGGACACTCCTTAATATCATTTGGTTTCGTCTCGTCGCAAGTTATAAAATCTTGATTGTTGATAAAGATTTTTGATTAATTTTTAGTCTGTTTTAAACTGCTCATGTCATTTTCTATGATCGTTTACCTACAACTTCTGGCTGTCACCAAATTAGTCTGCACAAGGAAAAGTTCTTGTGATTATCATGAAATCGATAGCCTCGATTATCTTATGGACAACGGCGAATTTTTCGATATAACTTGAGTTCTGTTAACTTACGGGTATTGGGAAGCAAATTCATCTACCACACTATAGTTCTCTCGGTAGAACGTGAGAAATATAACAACTATTTTAATAAACACTATATACGTCCATAGCGATTTCGCAAAACAAGCTGCACAAGTGAAAACGCTAAAATTTGGAAGTCCTTATTGGAAGACACGTCTTTACGTCGGACTCTGTTACTAGTTTCACCTAAATTAACGCGTGAAGTGTAACATTGTCGAACTTTTTGCAGAAATAAAAAAACATTGACAGGCATAGATTAGAAGAACAAAGAGAGAATATGAAGAATTTGGAATAGCATGAAACCAAGTCATTGAACCTTAGGAAATCATCGTGATAGAGAGACTTTGTTAGCAGTCTAAAAACCTTTTATCAAAATGTTTACTTAAGTAAATTGACAAAATAAAAGTAGAACTAGAAATCAGCGCTATTTGGGCTCATATTTCGTAAGGCCAGGAGAATAGGTAACAAAAATATTGTTTAAATTTTAGAAAATCAATACTTAAACAACACATTTGATTCTTCTTATGACTTGAAAACATAAGAAGAGTTAGAAGAAATTGTAGATACTTTTCAGATGACCCAATAATAAAACTTTATTCACTTAACATAAAAAACAACATTTTAATTATCCGAATTTATAATCTAAATAAATAAATTTAATAAAGCCATCTAAACAATTACGTTAAAATTTGTTTTTTGCCTGTATCCCAGCTCTTTGCTTTAAAACAAATTTGTTTTAATTTTATCTCAATGAAATTCCCAACATTTAGCCAAATTATATCTTTAAACACGTTGTTATTAATTAAACCAATTTGGCTTTATTTACGTGGCCTTATTAAGGGAATGACATATAATTAACTCTGGCATACACCAGACGACGACGACATATTTTGTTCTTCTGCTCAATAAACAACGATTTACTTACGACGCATTATAATTCTGTTAAAATAAAAAAACGGTTTAAAAAAAAAACTAAAGAAAACAAATTATGTACAAAAGATGTGTAAAAAATAAGAATTTTTCTAAAATAAATAGACTTGCCAGAGCTTAAAACAACAGCAAAGCAACAATATGATAAACATGATCATAAATCATAATTAATAATTGCCTTTTGCAAAGAAAACAAACGAAATAAATTTGTTAAATTTCTCGGGAAAATTAGATACACAATGACCAGTTTTGTATCAGAGAAATGAGAGCCACTGTTGCTTAAACAGTCTAAGCTATTTAATACAAACACCATCTAATAATTAAGAGGCTAAGTCATAAAATACTTTTATTACATGGCAACACGAATTACGTGTATCTAGTGTTAAGATTTAGCAAGAAGCATGTGGCTAGAAGGATACGAAAGCGTCAGGGCTTGTTAGAATTTGGTATCATACGAACAATATCAAGTAGCTTTATAACACAGCTGCTTCGAACATTAGAAAGTACCATAAATATGGCAAAAGTAAAAACTTATTTATTGTCTTACCAAAGCATGGTATGCCAGCACCCACCAAAATGCAGACTCCAGAAAATATCGAAAAAACTTATTAATTAAATCGGTCGTGCGCATACCTAATTATGACATATATATCGGATGTTTTTACAATTACACAAGTGGGAGTTGGAGTGGTGTAGTGGTAAGAGTGCACGCATAACAACACAACCGGCCCAAGTTCGAGCCCCAGCAGACGACAAGACGAAAAAAAATTTTTATTGTGGTTTCGACTGTTTAATAAAGAGGCATACACATATCGTTAGATTTGACGTAATATAACTACAGTAGCACTTCGCGCTGTCAAAATTGGATTTTAAAATTGCAAAGCGTTAAATCTTAAAATCGGTTAACATTTAACTAAGTTATTAACTTATAAAATCATAAAGATACGAAAAACTGGTTTTATAAGGCCTCATTTGCCGACCGTAGAAATCGTAAATGTATCGTAAATGTAAATGTAACGTAAATGTAAACAATTTGCCACTTAACGAACACTTAAAAATCTGTCATATGTTTTTGTCGATGTGTGTATACAAATAATAAAAAATGGAAAAGAAACAGATGTTTAAATAAATCACAGTGATGGGTAATTATAGATGTTCGAATTGTGTACTCTTTGAAAAAAGGACCAAATGGGTTTAAATAGTATTTTTTTATATCTAAGTACATAAAAATAATATAATCATATATGTACATATTTACAAATATCAAATACAACAAATTATAAACCAAATTATTCCAAAAAAGCTCATATGGAGTATAAAGTTATTTATCAAATTAATTCTGTTATATAAAAAGTCAACATACAAAAGTTTTTCGTTTTTCCTGGTTCGCGTTAGACCAATGTAACCAAAATCTCAAATTATTATAAATTACTTTGTTCAATTGCTCGTTTTGATTGTCTGCAAAAAATGCCAAAAAAGGGTAACATTCTACAAACAAACAGCCTATCACTGCTTGACAAAAGTCGGCTAACGTAGCCGTCAAATTCTACTTTCATAGCTTCTCATATAACAAAAGCGATCAGCTGACATAACTACATTTACGGCTTCGACATTTACGTTCGGCTACTTCTAACTTTACTTGTAACTCAGGATTGTGAAGGTGTAACGAAAATGTTTGAATCAGGTTCTTGTTACCTATCAGAGAAATGGTATCACTTCCCAGATATTTCTACTTTATTCTTTTTTGTCACATTGATTTTTGTCCTGTAAACTTTTTTTACGCGTAAAAAATAGAGCCGTTTTCGTTTTTTTTTTTTTTTGTTTTTGTACAATATTGGTTGCTGTAGGAATTTAGTTGTTATTTTTTATGGATTTTGGAAATCCGGAAATATAGAATATAGAATATAGAATATAGAATATAGAATATAGAATATAGAATATAGAATATAGAATATAGAATATAGAATATAGAATATAGAATATAGAATATAGAATATAGAATATAGAATATAGAATATAGAATATAGAATATAGAATATAGAATATAGAATATAGAATATAGAATATAGAATATAGAATATAGAATATAGAATATAGAATATAGAATATAGAATATAGAATATAGAATATAGAATATAGAATATAGAATATAGAATATAGAATATAGAATATAGAATATAGAATATAGAATATAGAATATAGAATATAGAATATAGAATATAGAATATAGAATATAGAATATAGAATATAGAATATAGAATATAGAATATAGAATATAGAATATAGAATATAGAATATAGAATATAGAATATAGAATATAGAATATAGAATATAGAATATAGAATATAGAATATAGAATATAGAATATAGAATATAGAATATAGAATATAGAATATAGAATATAGAATATAGAATATAGAATATAGAATATAGAATATAGAATATAGAATATAGAATATAGAATATAGAATATAGAATATAGAATATAGAATATAGAATATAGAATATAGAATATAGAATATAGAATATAGAATATAGAATATAGAATATAGAATATAGAATATAGAATATAGAATATAGAATATAGAATATAGAATATAGAATATAGAATATAGAATATAGAATATAGAATATAGAATATAGAATATAGAATATAGAATATAGAATATAGAATATAGAATATAGAATATAGAATATAGAATATAGAATATAGAATATAGAATATAGAATATAGAATATAGAATATAGAATATAGAATATAGAATATAGAATATAGAATATAGAATATAGAATATAGAATATAGAATATAGAATATAGAATATAGAATATAGAATATAGAATATAGAATATAGAATATAGAATATAGAATATAGAATATAGAATATAGAATATAGAATATAGAATATAGAATATAGAATATAGAATATAGAATATAGAATATAGAATATAGAATATAGAATATAGAATATAGAATATAGAATATAGAATATAGAATATAGAATATAGAATATAGAATATAGAATATAGAATATAGAATATAGAATATAGAATATAGAATATAGAATATAGAATATAGAATATAGAATATAGAATATAGAATATAGAATATAGAATATAGAATATAGAATATAGAATATAGAATATAGAATATAGAATATAGAATATAGAATATAGAATATAGAATATAGAATATAGAATATAGAATATAGAATATAGAATATAGAATATAGAATATAGAATATAGAATATAGAATATAGAATATAGAATATAGAATATAGAATATAGAATATAGAATATAGAATATAGAATATAGAATATAGAATATAGAATATAGAATATAGAATATAGAATATAGAATATAGAATATAGAATATAGAATATAGAATATAGAATATAGAATATAGAATATAGAATATAGAATATAGAATATAGAATATAGAATATAGAATATAGAATATAGAATATAGAATATAGAATATAGAATATAGAATATAGAATATAGAATATAGAATATAGAATATAGAATATAGAATATAGAATATAGAATATAGAATATAGAATATAGAATATAGAATATAGAATATAGAATATAGAATATAGAATATAGAATATAGAATATAGAATATAGAATATAGAATATAGAATATAGAATATAAAATGTTTAAATTCATCGTGTTATAAAAGACTGAAATATAAATATAATTTCAGAGAATTTGGTTTAGTTTTGTCACTCATAATAATTTAAAGTGGGGTGCATAAATAAAAATCAAATTAATTATAAATATAAAACAAATCAGTAAAATTAATAACATTTTCAAAATAATTAGAAAAGAAAACAGAAATTCACAAAAAATAAATAAATAAAATTTGCAAATTAAAATTACCTGATACACAGCATTTGAAGAGCATTACCACTATTTGCTATGTTCTTGTTGCATTTATTACTTGTGGCGATGATTCCCATTTAACATACTTTAAAATAACACATACACACACGTACTTGGTTTTTCGAAATAATAATTATTAATTCGCCTCATAATTCGTTAGACAATAAGCGAGAGAAAGAGATCAAATGTTTAGTCTATGTATGCAAAAAAAAAAACAACAACAGCAACAAAGACTGTTATCATAGTTGTTCTCTGTTTGTTTACAACACGAACGTGTAAAAAAGCTTTTATCTCTGCTTTAATTGCTCATAAGAAAGACACGCACACAGCGGGAGTTTGATCTATTTAAGCAAAAGTTCAATTATAGCAAATGTAAAAAGGCTTTTCAATTGCGCTTCTATAAACACTTCAATCAATGCAGTTCGTTCCATGCTTGCAACAACAAACAAATTACTATAAAGCTTTTACTCTTGCTTTAATAGCATTTTTGTTTTATTTACACATTAAACACTATCTTCTTTATCTACTTTTGTTTCGAAATTTTCTATACCGACCGCACTTAACACTTGAATTTTTAATTTATGCACTCTTAATTATACACTGATCACTATTTCTTTCAATTTTAATAAATTAATTAAGAACGACCTTACACGCGTACCTTACTAAACTAACTATGGGAAGAAAACTACCAACTAATTGCAGATGGCGGCTATACTAACGAATTTCGTTAAGAAATAAGTGTTGCCAGACTGTTGGCTTTAAAGCAAATACTCGTTAAGGGATTTACTTTTGCGAATAAATTTTTCGTTGGAAAATAAGTTATATCACCAGTAATTAGATCCCGATATACATATTGATTTTAAAAATTATTTAAAAAGTACATTCGCATTATTGCGAGTAAATAAGTCGAACGTTTTAACGTGTGTATCAACACTTCGCTCAAAGTCCGGGTAAGCACAAACCGTCCAAAAGTAACCAATTCGTACTCATGCATTTGGAGACGGCTTCCTCCTTCAATGGTAGCAACATATCTGTCACTACTGCCATTTAGATGTAATCTTTAGGCACCACCAACGTCCCACAAGAAAGCATCATCACAGTCAGGCAGTAACTTAGATTTCCAGGGCTTCTGACATACATGGTATCAAAAATAAGCCTTCTTTAAGACTTCCAACCAAACACACTGCTATTTCTTGAATTCCAGAGAAGTCATAAAAAATAGTCGCAGATAGTGGCGAGCTGGCGAATGTCTGGATTAAGGTAACATCTTAAGTGGATTGCAGTAAAACATGAGTCTAGACTTGCAATTACTGGTTTTGCTTATTGGTGAGTTCACTTGAGTTGATTGAGTTCATTCCGTTTTGGATGTCAGCACTGGATTCGACGAAAGATTATTATTATTATTAAGTATAAAACATTTGCAGTTTTATAAATAAAGCTAATAAGAAGAAGAAAAATTGCCAAAACCAAATAGAAAAAAGTGATTTATAAAAGTAATTCAAACAGCCAACAAAGTAATTCAATTGTCGTGTGCACATGCTATTAAATAAGGTGCTACTGCCGAGATTGGATCGATTCTTAAGATGATCTAAAGTAAGAGTATATTAACTGAATATAGACCTACTTTACAATCAATGCTGTTAATGAAAAAGCTACGATATAGGTTTACACCCAGATAGTGTAGTTCTAAGTTGAATGTCTTTTTTCTAAAGTAGACGCATATTATTTATGCTTGGAATTAAGAACGTTGAGCACATAAACTACATCCAATATTTTGGAATTTACAGAAGACTTATGGCCAAGGTTCATTGTTATGGTTATATTCACTAATTTTGTGAGATATATTAAACCTGTAGTTCCAACCTAAAGACGCAACCGTTCGAAAATATTTGAAAGAAAACATTTTACAAATAGATTCTTTGGATTGGATTTTTGACAGACTTCGACTATCTTTTCAACCAACTTGGAAGAGCCTGAAACAAATATTAAATGTATTTTTCTAATAATAACTCTGAAAATATTTAAATGAGTGATTAAAGAATGAGTGATCCCTTCACAGTTTTGACGTCTGTAGTGTTTGATCTGGTGTTTTCTCTATGGAAGCAAATCTAAGTTACCAATAACTTCCTTACATCTCTAGTATCTTTCAGGCGGAGATCTTTGACATGGAGAAAGCCCGAAATTCATCTTACTGCATTCAGGCACGTATGAAAGATATTTGGATGCTAGACATCGATATTACCGAACGTATCAGCACTATCAGCACTTCTTTTCTTAATAGTAATGGATGCCGTATACAAGCGTTTGGAATCCACTCAAACCCATTATCCGGCTAGAATTTTTAAATTATTCCGACGACAAATCAGAGCCATATCATCTTTTTTTTGAATCCGCTAAGTCTGATCTCAAAATTAACGCTACAAAAACACGTAAAATACATATCGGCGCTTGCACGACAGACCTTCTGTTTCTTCAACAAACTTAAGTGTGTCTAGTGGACAAATTTCAGCTTTTCAGCAGTATTATCACTGAACGCGAAGTCACTACAAATGACGTTGAAAGCCGAATTAGCATGGCAGTAGCTTGCATATACACAGTTGCTTAAAATATGGAACCACTTCACATATAGCGTTCGTTGTACATACACAAATACAAGATTTTTGTAATCGAAAATATGATTAGTACACTCTTTAACTGCGAAAATTGGAAGAAATACTTCAGCGTTTTGTAACACGATATCTGCATAGAATTCCCAAAGATTTCGGAAGAAAATTTAGTTGGATTGGTCGTACACTTCGTAAACCTCATGATGAAATATGCAACTATACTCTTATATACAACCCCCAAGGTAGCAGAGTCGATGGGTACTGGAAGATAACATGGAGACGCTCTACACTTCAAGAGCTAAACGTGATGTCAGGCAGCCTAGGTAAGATTTTCAAAATCTTGAAGTAGATAACAAAACGTCGAGAAAGATGAAAAAAGCTAAATGTTGGCCGGTGAATCCAAAATAAATGACTGTGTCGGTGCTGGTGTTCATGGGCCCAATCAAGACTTGTCGATCCCACTGGGGAATCGTTGTGTGTCTAGCAGGCTGAGATCATGGCAATTACCATAAGTGCGGAGATCAACCTTGACAGTGAGCTCAAGAGTGGGACCATAATTATTCTCTGAGAGCCAAGTTGACTTAAGAGCACATGGCTCGAATGATATGTCATCTAGACTGAACAAATATTACCACGATGCGTTGCAGAGGCTTTTGTTTATAAATACGGACAAATAAGGTTTTGGGTAACTGTGGGATAATGAAATAGCGGATGCATTAGCTAGAGAAGATTCCGTGATACCCTATATTGGTCCGAAACCTTACTGTGCATCGCCACTAACTACCGTCCTCAATCTAATCAAGGATGGGGAAATTGCTACATGATTGGAATACTGGAATGCTCAAAGGGAACTTCACTACTCTAGAGCGGCGATCCTAAGTATAGCAGGCCGGACTTAAAACTCCTATATAAAGTTAATTACGGTCACTGTGGACTAAGGGCATGGCGGTCACAAATAAGGATGTTTGTAGGCTGTGTTAACAGGCATCAAGCACAGAGATACATATATTTTGTTAATGTGGGGTTCTTGATAGGTCTAGACGGAAATGTTTAGGTAGACACAGGATTTCACTTGGTGACATAAAAGCAATTATGGTTGGGTTACTAGGAAGGCAGCAGATCTGCTGAACAAATCATGGACCGGGAGGGACACAATAGATGCAGTAGGTAGCGATGTCCTGCAATAGTGTCCGGTCGATATGATGATAATAGTTCTTGTGTTTTAACTTATGGTATGAGCGCATTGTGTATAACATATGGGCTGAAAAGTCTCGGGCTTAACACATATGTAGATAGCGCTAGTTTTATTACATTCATCTCTATTTCAGTTAGTGCTAACCTTTAAAAGACAGCTGTTAAAATTCTAGGATATTCTATTAATTAGTTTGTGAGTTGTTGTGCTAAGAGTAAAACTACTTTTGTTATTTTCCCAACAGTAGATCGAAAACAATTTCGTTTTAACTCTACACTGCTTCTTGATAGGAAAAAAATACCGCTCAGGCGAAGCAATGAATTGAGAAGTATTACTCGAACTCCGCTCCATGAGAAAAAAAAATAAGCCGTTAGTTTTCTAACTTCAAACGTGGTCGTAGAGACACTGATGATGCAGAACGTAGTGGACATCCAAATGAGGCGGTAGCATTAGAAAATATCAGAAAAATCTACAAAATCGTTTTGAGTGATCGAAAAGTGAAGTTGCTTGAGTAGCTGACATCGTTGAGATATCAAAAGAACGTATTGGCTTTATATTGCTTGAGCATTTGACTATGAGAAATCTCTGTTCAAAGTGGGTGCCACGTATGCTCACTGTTGAAAAAAACAAGTCAATCAAAACAATGGCAAAACTACATGAATTGAATTTCGAATTTCTACCACATGTTCCGTATTCGCCAGATTTGGCTCCCAGTGACTACTGGCTGTTCGCAGACCTCAAAGAAATACTTGCCGGTAAAAAATTTCGCACGAATGAAGAGATTATCGCTGAAACCGAGGCCTATTTTGAGACAAAAGATAAATCGTTCTACAAAAGTGGTATTGAAATGTTAGAGTTGCGCTGGAATAATGACATTGCTCTTGATGGAGATTACGTTGATGAATAAAGCTTATTTTGAAAATAAAAGTGTTTTTTTGTTAGAGTCGGGAGTTTTCAGCCCATTTGTTATGTTCTCCAAACTATTTCTGAAAATTTAACATTAAAAATGTTGAAAAAATTCATTTATGCTAGAATCGACTTTTGGTAGAATCTAATTTTTGATTTTTAAACATTGATTCTTTTAAGTCCCTAAAAATCATATACTTTCTAGTCTAAGTTTAACACTCAAGAAATTTCTTAAAGTTCTATTTTATAAAGCATCTCTACGTACCCAGTAAATATGCAATTCAAACCCGCACTCATCGTGTGCATTTCAGAAAACACGCTCAACTACTTATGGATAGGCAGTCAGACAGGCAGGCAGGGCAGTTTTCATGGTTGTTTGCTTTTATCTTTTGTTGCCAAGGCTATTGTGCGATTCATTTTGCTGTTTTGCTCGTATTGTTTACTCTCATGGCCTTGATTTTCTTGATGTTTATCTCAAGTTCAACACTACGAGCCAATCTTTCTAGGTTTTCCAGTTTCGACTGCATATTGGAAATTTTATGCGAGAGTAGACAAATGGCATCTGCATAATCCAAGTCTTCGAGTTGGCGTGAGACACTGCATGTAATCCCATCCTGCACGATGGTGAATAGCTGAGGTGATTGTGGACATCCTTGTTTAACTCCAGCATTGGTGTCGAATTGTTGGCTGATGTACCCGTTGCAAAGAACTGAAAGTTTTGCATCCTCATACATCGCTCTGATTATTCGAACTATCTTCTGTGGTACTCCTTTTGTTCTTAGTGCTTTCCTGAAATCGACGAACAGTAGATACAGGGGGGTATGCCATTCTATGGACAATTATTATTCATAAAGTGTTGGCCTGATCTACACAGCTTCTATTTGGTCTGAAGCCTGCTTGTTCGTCTCGCAATATGTTGTCTATTCTGTTCTGAAGCCTCCCCTGTAGTATGACTCTAAGTATCTTATATATGGTGTTAAGTACAGTAAATTCTCTCCAATTATTACAGTCTTTCAAGTCGCCACTTTTTGATAACTTTACGATGATGCCCTTCTTTCACGTAGGAGGCAGTACAAGTTCAATATGGACAAAAAGATTAGAAAAAATGTATAAAAAGGAAGGCTCAAAAATGGATGAAATGTAACAGTGGAGTACATCATAAAACTGAATGATAGCAAGGACATCAAGATCTTTATTGACAGCTAAGCAGTATTAAGAGTGACGACCGAAAGAATAGTCAAGATGTGCAGAGGGACCGTATGGCACCATATTAATTGTCGTGTTACTCTGCTTTGGTTTCCTGAACCCTTTGAGGGAGACGAGCACTGGAGAGGGGACTTTATCCAACTTTCAATATGCATTGATCCTTACCCCAATATGGGAGAAAAGTAGAATATAGATAGAAAGGAATGCCTACTCGTTACATTTCGAGGAAAACATGGCTATTCTATAATGGGCGAAACTTATTGAAACTTTCAATAGGATATAAGGTTTTTCTTTTTATTATTTTATTACAGGCCGTGTTTCACCAATAACTTTTCTAGTGTTGATTTTCAGGCTTTAGTTTGATAAAAAATTTCAAAAGTAAGCAAGCGTTGCTCTGATGTAAGTCTATCTATAACGAAATGGCAAACTAAACAAACCAAAAAGCAACAGTGAGTTATTAAATCGGTAGTCAAATAATCATCGACTCTGCATAGAGACGAGGCCCGGCTACACACCTGACACGAATCTAACGGTAAACAGTAAACGACGAGTTTGGCGAAACGGATACCCGTCGAGATAAATTGTTTTACTGGGGGTCTATAATGAGAGCCGAAAAACCGAGCTTTTTGCTCTTTCCGGCTTCCATTTGGAAGTCAGGTCTTTCACGAAGGATATCAGGGAAAGTTTGAGTTTTGAGTTTTGTTTTTAGCCGGGAGGTAATGAGCGCTATTATGAGCGATTAAGTCAATATGAGGACAGTGCTGGACTATAAGACAGCGTTGTGAAACTATTTAGCTAATGCAGCCTAACGACAATGATAAGCTGATGGAGACAAAAAAGCCGAAGTTATGCCAGAGGGTAAGTGGAAATCATGTGGCAATTTGGTAGACTGCTGCATTGGGTAGGATTAGAAGGACCTTATGGATAAGTTCTAATGGGAACAGAAAGGGTGAACTGCTCAAGTAGAGTAGGTCCGACCCGTAAAGTGTACGGTCACTCTGTATGGAGGGCACAACTGAGTCTTATAATTGTAGAGCATGCAAAGAGGATGTTGAGGCTCTCAAACACTTCCTGTGCCTGCTCATGACTAGCTTTTCCCGGTGTGAAAGCGGGTCCTAGTACCATACACGAATCTTCTCAGTGGTATTGGTTGAGAACCTATGTGGTGGGAACTGAGTTTCGTTATCATGAGCAATAACGAGCTGGGTGTGCTTATTTTCTTTTATTCATGACATAGAAGCGCAAAAAATGGTTATCGTGGCCTAGGTATAAATCTTTTTAAGTTGGGATATCGTAGCTTAATCTTCCTTACCTAAACTAACATCTACAACTCCTGGCTTTAACAAGATGATGCAACGTATCATATATCTGACGGACCGATCACATTATTGAAATGTCATATTAAATATCGTGCAGTTAATAGTGCATCAGTTTTGGGCAGTTGTAGCAGTGCATCATATACGATCTCGGCTGCTCTTTAGTTAAATGTATGTTTGTTTTGTGATTGGTTGTCTTTTTAAAATTTGCTGTATTTTATTTTAATGTTTTTTTGTTTCTTTTTCTCCGCTTAAACAATTTAGGGGTTGACATAAAATTGCCAAATTAGGAATTTTAACTGACTATTCAATTAAATGAATCGTAATTCTCTCAACGAGTTTTTAATATTTTTCTTTATCAGAATCGTTTTGTTTTAATTAAATCATTTGTTTTTAATTAAACTTTCATCTTGTCTTGTAGCTTCCCTTTCTTTTTTTTTGCAATTTGTTGGTAAAACTAACCAGATACTCCCTTATCGCTCTTTAGGGCTATTAAATTTCATTTGAATCGGTGGTATTTATTTTTCTTTTTTTAATTGTTATTCAATTGAAATTATTTTCCATAAAATCTAACCATAAAGTCTTGTTTTGCAATAGAACTCAGTAGGACTTTGTGGCAAGTTTTATTGAAAAATAAAAATTGGTTTCAAATAATGACCAAAATCTAATTGAGCTTAACAGCAAATAGCCACAGGAAAGGGATGTATGCAATCAACCCACTAAAGTATTAAAAACAGCTGCATTCCAAAGCAGCTGCAGCGGCGGCAATGGCAATAACATTTTGGTTATATAATCGTACTGTTTAAATTTTTATTTTTTTATTTTATTTTCCCATAAACATTTCGTAAAAGCCATTGCCATAGAATAATATTTGGCCAATAGCAGATGAAATTAATTTCAAACAATTATTGCAAATGCTTTACGGCAGTAGCTAATTTAAACGAAACTCTTTTATCGAAAAGAGAAACGTGTATTACGATTAACGGTGTGTAATTTCCTGGTATCAGACTTCTTGTCTTTAGAAAAATGATGGAATAGTAAAACTCAATCCACAATGCATATAAGGAATCAATTCAGTTTAAGACCATACTGTTATTATTGAGCAACTTCGTCTTCTCCCGTACGCTATCGAGAAGCTTTGCAGTCAAGCCTAAGCCATAGCCCTAAGCGTTGTCTAGCTGTCAAAAGTTCACATGCTCATACAAATGGTATGCCGCATACCATAACAGCGCAGTGTCAACGCTTTAAAATTCAAAAATCAAATTTTGACAATGCATGAAAAACAGAAGTTGGAAGCATAGAAAAAAGTAGTGTTATTTCAGCTGTTTTCGTTTATTTAGGCATGTGGCTTCAGCATCAACGCTGGACAAATGTAAATGCAACGCCCGACGCTCTAATTTAGGTTTAGCAGTTAATATATATTAATACTTAGACATGAGAGTTGTATTTTCTGCGAATGAAACAAGCATTCACGGATAATTTCTGCGAGGAGAGTTTCGAAAGGGTTTTTTCAAGGTTCCCAACAAATATCCCTGTTGGTGGTGCTTATAATGGTAAGGTGTTGTCCAGTTTAATATTCACTCCTTGAACAATTCAATGTCTGGAGCCTTAAATCGGAGTACTGGTACCAGAAACGGATGCGAATGGCTTATTACCAATCTAGCTTAACCAACCACTCATTTAAATGAACCGCCATTTAGATAAATCAAGATAATCTCTAATTGATGATGAACTTCAGCTTTAGATCAAAAACAGGTTTTATAACATGGTACAGAAAAACACTTATTGAGGCAAAGAGTTTGATAAGTACAACTTACTTTTTTTTGCACTCTGCAAAACAAGGTGAACTGAAAATTGTAATACAGTCAAGACTGACATCCTCACCATCGTATCTACTCAAGTAAGACCAACGAGTTGTCTAACGGCGGCAGGGGGGTTTCTGTTGAGAAATTTATTCGTACACTGACTTAGGCATTCAATGTAATGCCCCGCACGAAAGGCGCTAATATTAAAGTAAAAAAAAACACGTTTTACGGTCTGCTGGACATACAAATAAAGGTCTTTCCTAGCGAAGGCATTCATATACTAACGATGGACTTCAAACCGTAAGTTGGATCCTTTAATATGAGCTTAGAATAACTAATTGGTTAACATGGAGTGGATTGAATAGGTAAAAACTGGGAATTTTTGTCGAAATATGTGCGAAATATAAAGTCAAAATCGGAGAAAAATAAAGATAACCTGATCACGGAGCAGAGGTATAAATTGATCATTGATCAAGGATAAGCTTAAAGTGGTGGGCTTAGTTGTTTGACGTTTATTAAAGGGTGAGGTGGTGACACATCTTTGGATCGTCATTTAATTGTTGCGGAGAAAGCGCCGGATTATCGTAAGTAAACTCTAACATGCGGATGTTCGTTAGAGATCCGCTGAAACATTTGGAACGCGATATGATAGAGTAACGAACTATGTTCGAAGACAGTGGAAATCTTTACTGATAACGCCAAACAACAAATCGTACTCAAGCAGTGTAGACATAGAACATGGATTTTTGATGAAAGAAGACAGCTGACACCAGAACGAGAACAACAAAAATACGTCTTAAATCTCAATTAGCTTATGTTGAGACCACTCACGTAGTTTGTAAATCATTAAGGAAGCATTATTTCAGGTGTATGCTGTGTATGCTCCAACTAAAAAATACCACACCTACAGTATATTAATGGCTCAATGAGATCTATTTAACTATATATATCTGATTTGTACTTGCAGAAGGAGGAAGGAAGAGCGCAGGATCATGATATTAAAGAAGTTTGGATGCCGAAAGATGAGGTGCGATAATGTTTATTACGCTAACAAATCATAGTGTTACGTTTTAACCTTTTTAAGACGTTTGAGCAAGCCTAAATTGCGCTTAAAATAAAAGAAATACCGTTTTATTTTGTTGCTTTACTGCTATATTTTTATTTGTTACACAACAACTTTTATACAGTTTACAACAACTTCGGTTATACAACACTTTTCTTTCCGCTTTAACACGTCTTTATCTTACGATAGCCAAACGATAACTAACGGACAGTAAAACAGCCCTTTAATAACAACTAATTACCTACATTTAAGTTCAGGAAATATGGACCATCTTCTATTTCTATATCCGCTAATTCAAATGTAACGTAAAGATAGCCGATGTGGCAGTGCTGCCAATTTGACATATACCAAAACCCCGCAATGCAGTGTTGTATATATATTTTCGTCACAATAGTATAGTTACATTTTAACCTTTTTAAAACGTTTGAGATCCTTACAATTGCGTCAAATTAAAACAAACACCACTTTTTTGTTGTTTTACAGTTTTTATTTTTTCACTTTTTACAGTTTACAATTAAAACTATACAGTCTCCAACTTATTTATCTTGCACTTAATATTCGCTTATACAACATATATATTTACGAATAAACACGACTTTACTTTAGGACAGCATAACATTGACTATCTCTCACCAAAACCAATGCGCCACCTTTTATAGCAATTCATTATAAATTTCGAATATTCTTGTAGTTACTACAAATTTCTATTTATCAACGTTAAATTTTAATGATGTAAAATTATAGCACACAAAAATTAATCGAACTGGCAACACTGTTAAACATGTGGTAGTACTCTTTATAGTACAGACAGCTATGGCAGTGACAGATAAACAACAGCCTTGATACAAACTAATAAAACTTATAGCTAAAATATCACCATACAGTCCCTGATGTGGTGTTTTTTCTTTTTAGTCATTTTTAACAATACTTTTTTCACCTGTGCCTTAAATATCATGGCTCAGTATGTAGCTACTTAAAGTATGTTTACAATAAGCTTTGAACTACTTTTTTCGTTATTTAAATTACTTATACGAACTACCCAGTTCACACAGCACTTTAGTAATTCGCTTTAATCGTTATTATTATTTTTCTTGTTATCTTTATTTAGTTTTATTTTATTCGAGAGTAAATGGTGTTTTAAAAATGGAAAAAAATTGTAGAAAATTTAATTGAATTTAGATATCACCTTGATTTTTTATTTTATTTTTTTTTAATGCACAGGTTAATTCAAATTAAATTACTTGCAATATTGATAATTCGCTCCTAAAATTTTATGTGGGGAATGAATAAATTTGGCTCATAATTACGGATTGAATTATAAGTCAGAGATCGATATGACATTAGAATTTAAACTTTCCAATTATAAATAAATGATGAATCAAAAAAAAAAAAAAAAAAACAAAAAACCCAAGTATTTGTTTCAAACTATAGACGAATAGCAGGCAATGCAAAGTTTTACATAAATTATATCAACCAAATTACAAAATTATTTTCTAAAATTATATTTATTGCCACCACTTAAGGCTTAAAATTTACGCCACAATATTGGTTTGGTTTGTAGGCAAAACTAAAATTGCGCAGAGACTGAGAATTATGGCCAAAGTTTTTAGACTTGGCCATAAAATAATATGCCGCCAACAACGCAATGACCTCTATATAGCATACATTTAAAAAGCATTAAAACACTTTAATTGAGAAATGAATAGTTTTAAAAAGTCTTTAGAAACAAAAACAAATTTAAATGAATAGAAAGCTAAGAATGCTGATTATTATGGTCTTTTGTTATTGTTATTTAGTCATAATATTTTCATAGTTTTCTCGGTAAATGCATATAATTTTACAACTTCACTTTACAACTTCATTACTTTAATTTTATTATCTCGGAGTGAGTTTCCATGCCTACACTCCTTTAAAAGAAATGATGAGTAATAGCTTTTGAAAAATTAATTTCCCCTTCGAAGTGGTAAGAAAAGAAAGTAACAAACAAAAGATACAAAAATAAAATAAAATTAATTTAAAGGGTAAGAGTAAGGCTTTTTATTGTAAGACGGGTGGGGGTATCACCACTAGAGTGCTACAAAGCATCATTAAAGTTATAAAACAAATGAAAACTTTCAATTATAAACTCTATTATGATGGTGGTGGGGCAAAGCTTCGAAAGGAGAACAAATAGAACAAAAAAAGTATAGAAAAGACAACCAAAACTCTTGTCAAACAAAAACTGCTGCATTATACTTGTGATGCAAGAAAAAAAGACCCCCAAAAGAAAAAAAATAATTACACGTTTTTTGCTTTTAAATTATACTTAAATGAGCCCATCTTGAGAAAAGGGTATGTGTGTGTGGCGCGAAACAAAACTATGCAGCAAATAATGTGGAAAAAGTTTGGGAATAAAAAAATTCATATATTTTTGTAATTATGCACTTCCCTTTAGAACACATTCTCTTACAACTGATTTCAGTGAACTTAATTGAAGTATAAATGATATTTACATGCTAAATGGAGTTTATTTTTTTATAAAAGCTAATGAATTTAAGACAAACGGGGGGGCTAAGAAAACATTTTAATTAGTAAAAATGAAGTGGGAGTTTATTTAAAATTGTACATTATGATCCTATTATTAGGTTTGCACCACTTTAGTCAATTTTTTATTCTTTTTGCTTTTACCAGGGAACGGTTAAACATATGATCATAAAACGTTATCTTTAATGGTATTTTTGTATTTCATTACTTCTAAGAAATTTTTCGTGTTCTATGATGTAAAGGAAGATAACAAAATAAATACTTACAAATCTTAAGTAAATGACTATATTGTTTCATATTGTTTTTTCAAACAAAAATTACATTAAAAAGTGTTTTTAAAGTTGTTTTAACCCGTATGTGTGTGACAGGGTACCTGGCTAATTGCGATTTTATTTGTACATAGAATTCCTAGCCATTTGAACCTTTCCGAGACCTTCTGACTTTTGTTTATATAAATTTTTTACATTAATATTTGTGCTTAAGCTTGGGAGGAAGTGGTGGTAAATTAATTTATATTTTACATCCTTAACAGGGTGACAGGGTATCCGGGTGCTACCATACAAAATAAAAGGTGGGTAAATTTGAGGTTAGTAAGTAAATTAGTACAAAAACAATTTTTTTTACAAATTCTGTCTTATGCACACCAATATAAATAGAAATATGGGTATTATGTCGGGCAAATGCCCACCTCTAGCACGTCGACAGACGTCCGATCTTCACAAAAAAATTAATCACAAGTTGCAACAAAACTTCGCTTATCTCGTCGATGCTGCGCCGAATTTCATCTTTCAGAGGGTCAGTTGTTAGCGGTTTGTTCACATAAGCCCGGTCTTTGAAATGGTTCCAAAGAAAATAATCCAGCGACGTTAAATCAAAAGAACGAGGCGGCCAATTGACATCGCCAAATCGGCAAATTTCTCATGCAATAACTGAGTTGTTTGACTGGCTGCGTGGCTTGTGGAACCGTCCTGCTGAAAACAAAGTTCACAAAAAATTGGTTACCATGGTTTGGTAGCGCAGATAATTCACGGTAACGATGTGTCCCTGCTCATTTTCGAAAACATACGAGCCGATGATACCGTCTAACCACAAACTGCACCTTAAGGTAACTTTTTTTGAATGCAATGGTTTTTCGATGACTGCTTGTGGATTTATTGAGCCCCATATGTGACAATTTTGTTTGTTTACATAACCGAAAAATTTGGTTCAAAATCTTGTGAAAAGAGCAGACGTCTGCCGACGTGCTAGAGCTGAAGATTTGCTCGACATCAAATTCCATTTTTAATTCCCATATTTACGTGTTATATTGTTATGAATCTATCTGAAATTGTCAAAAAAAATGTGTTTTTAAGCCAATTGACTTCTTAATCTCAAATTTGCCATTTCGTTTATATTAGGGTGCGCCTTATTTAAAAAAATGCGAAATTGCATTGTAAGTGCATAGCCAAAAAATGAAATGTGAGTAGAATTTATTAGCTCTAGTGTCTTCAGCGCCTTTCTGTGAGGTATAGCACTGTACTATTGTAATATGATTTATACTGATTTGAGCAAACTAGTATTACTAGATCTGTTATGAGTTTCCCTGTTTAAATTCAGATCCTTTCCTTTTTCGAAATTATTATCTCAACTCTATTTTTACCGCCCATTTTCTTCTGACTGTAGAGTATAGTATTATCATTTGTCATGATAAATTTGCCAATACAATTATGTCTAGGACTTTGATCTTATTTGATGTGAGTTTGTGTTCTAGTTGTGCAAGCCTTGATGCTTCATGGAGAGATAGTTTGTACATTTCATTGCGCTATAAGATTCCGTCAATTACTAATATGATTTGTTTCAGTTTCTCTTATCTCTTTTTCTTCAAACATAGCCTACTGTTGAAAGTCTTAGGATAATTGATGACTATCACCATTAATTGCCTTGAAAGAGTGTATAATTTGCGTACTGGTGGTGCTGAGCCTCTTTGCTGCCGATCTTCATAGACTTCTACCTTTTTTTTCCGCAAGAGATTGCGTTGTATGACGTTTCCTATTATGGTTGTAGTTGATATTCCTTTCTTTTTTTCTTGGGGAGGGTAATGGCGGTTATTAAATGGATCATGTAGAGTGTATTGAAAACATTTTAGTTATTTAAAAATCGAAATAACGATGAAAATGTCACCTGTAATCGCTAAGATTGGAAGCTCTTTAAAATTAAATTTTAGTAAAATTTGTTCTTACTTTAGTATATTTTTGCAACCAACATTCTGAGGATGACGCCTATTCATGCAGTGCATTCTGTTGGATATTGAAAAATACGTAGACAAGAAAAGTTTTGTTTATGAAAATCGTATTCGAATATGTTTGCGTTCATAGATGCAGGATAGAATTTTGGAGAAAAATTTTCTTAAATCGCTTACGAAGAGTTTTGTTTCAATCAGTTTAATTATCTGAGCTCTGAACAAATCTTTTTGATAAAGTGTGGTAAGAAATGTGAGTTTGAAACTGCTGGTGGTGTAGCCCTCCTACCGCGATCGAACAAAAATGTCTCTCTCAAAAGACAGACAAAAATGTAAGCCGTTTGGGTATAATATATAAGTATTTCCCACCGATCAAACTACCCAGTTTTTTGTCTTTCGCAAAACGGTTACCAGAAAATCAAATTGATTGAAGTATAAATCAGCATTCGTGACAAAAAATTTGTTTGTTTCATATTTATCTTTTTGTCATATCAGTTACAGATGCATTGGCAATTATTACGCTGCATCCAATTCCACTCAAAAATCGCATTAATATACTAAAAAATCACTGTAAAAATTGTGGATTTAAAAAAGCTTTATCTCGTAAAATTCGGAATATTTTTCGTTGCTTAGAACAGCATTGACATACTAGCGATATTAATAAGCATTCTACAGTCTCATTAATTAATAATTGGGCTATAGAAAGGCTAAAATATCTCACAAAAAAAAAAAAAAAAAAACATAATGTGTCCTAGCACTCAAGTACAAGCTTGTTTTTTTTTGCCTTAAAGTGTAGCATAACAAATATTCGACCTTGACTGCTTATAATTTCTAATAAACTTATACTTTTCTAACGCTTGAAATTTCAAATTCTCTTCCATAAATATTTTAAATGGTTTTTGGTTTTTGTTTTATAATTAACTAAAGTGTGAGAATGGTGGTCATCATTGCGGCATAATAAATAAAGTTAATTTACAAGAAAGTGTTTTATTTTTCCGACTAAAATATTACTTCACTTTAAGCATAAATGTGTTTGCAATCGTAACTTGGATAACGGGTTGAAAAGAAAGAAGCAGAAACATTTTTTAGTAAATTCATTGTGGCAAAAACATAAAAAATATGAATTTTAACATTTGCACAGTGGTTCCTGCCATAGGCCGAAAATAAAAATATCAAAGCGAAAATTTTTTCAACAAATGTTGCATCACTATTTCCAAATAGAACATGCTTTATAAAGGTATATTAAATATTGTTTCATTTCCACCGTTCTCGTTAAAAAAAAGCTTCAAAGGAGAAATCACATTATTAGTTGCTGCTTGAAATATGAAAAGGCCGAAACTAGAGCACAACATAAACGATTTTAAAACCCCAGTAATCTGTACCGTATAAATTTCAACCAAGATTATTATTGGTGGTGGTGGTGGTGGTGGTGGTGGTGGTGGTGTTCACTCTATTGCGAAATAATTTTATTTCCATTGGCTTGGTGAATATTTATTAAAAAATTGATTATTTCTGCGAGCAATTTTTACGAATATATTTTAAATTCCTTAAAAGTTTTAGTTATATTCCACCCTAATTCCCCCAATGGGACTTTTTTATTATTACTTCTTAATATTTTGAGATTCTACACTGTTAGTTTCAGCTGCCACCTAGTGCCAGTCCTTGTGTAATCTTCTACAGGTTAAAGCGATTCTTTTGGTATTGAGACAAATTTCTAAATAACACTATGCGACAATATAAAACGAAGTAGAAATACGTGAAAAGTGATATAATGTTGATAGACACCACCGACTTCAACAACAATCTGTTTCTGAAGTTTTTATAACACCTTACCTACCCTTTAGTTATGGGTAAACAATTGGTTTTTGAATCTTCATGCACTTACATGCTAATAACTTACTTGAATACTAAGCGATTTTAGGTTTCTCACCAAATATAGAAAGAAGACGAAATATGTTTATTGTTTTAAGCTAACCTTGAGGAATCTTTGTCATTTCTCAACCAAGTTTAAAAATTTTTTCACAGATATTTGTTTTAATCGATTTATAACGAATATATTAAAATGTATGTTTCGTTATGAATAAAGGGGTTTAGTTCTTAGAAATCTGTTGGCAATTGCCGGGATCAGTAGACTTTTTATTAATCAACTCATTAAAATATTGTGCGATTTTTGTAGATTTAATTTTATATATTTTGTAGATCCATTGTCTAATAACATTTTATAACATTTTCAAATTTATTTTTAATTTTATATCAAAAAAATTTTTTAAATTAAATTATTTTCTCATGTTGTACTTGCAATGGGAAGAAGTGGACGTTAGAGGGATGTATGTACCTATAAACCACACCACAATTGTATAATGAAGTGAACAGTGCTGTGATATTCCAACTGGAAGTATTTTTGTTCGCCGTCTCTATATATGTGGAATCACTTTACTTTGCTATTCTTTTATAAGCCTTTTCTGTACAACAAATACACACATATTGTAGGATAAGATATACAAATTCTATAAGTCTCCAGCTTTTATATAAAAGTGTTAAATTAAGGGACATCGACCCCCTGCCGACAAATCCACCAACAGAAATCTTCTAACATTCCAACTTACCTCTAGTTTGTCTTCGTCACCAGAGCAGCATCAAGATAACTCCATCTTCTAGGGAAAAATGGCTATGATTAGCAAGGATCACCATCAGAACTAAGCAAACATGTTCACCACTACAGAATCACACGGAGACATTCTACAGTAGGATAATCATCTACTTAGCTTGAAATCAGCTGATTAACGAAACTGAAACAAGGCAATTGATGCTTTTTGGAAAGCCATATGCTTTCAAGAGGAGGAACAAAATAAACAAGATTTATCTTCTAGTTTGTAGAATCTGCTTCAAACAGAGACAGCCTTAATTCGTTAATATTAGTCAATGGCCAAGAACCTGTTTCAGAGAATCATCCTTCTCTTTATTTTTACAGTTGCTACAGAAGTTTTTATATTGGATATTCAGCTTTTGGGCATGTTCACCAAGTGTGCAATGGCCAGCTTGAGCCGCTACAAAGTGCCTTACATGTACCTTTGACACTTTCCACTCTTGTTACGCTGTTCGGCCATCTAAATGTGACCAGATTTTGAATTCAGATTCCTATCATTCATTTTCCATGGAATAAAGCTGTTTAATCGTCTAACGAGGAGCTTACTTGTTCTAAGTCGAACCTTAAAATTTCTAAATGGTATTTGCCCATGCAAGTGGCACCCGACATGCAAGTTACATTCAAGGTACCCATATCCGGGTTAAGGTTACCCATCGAATCCTTCACTTTTTTATCCTAACACACCTAGAATTCGTGAACAATTTTCAATGTTCTATCTACACTTCCTAGTCCATAACTCCACTGACCATATTGCGCGGCAATAACACACGGCCATTATTTCGGTCTGTAGCACTGTAGCAGTCTGGAAGACTTTTAGACATTTTCATCTAAGAAAACTGCTTAGCTGGCATTCTCATGTAACTTTGACCAATCAGTGTATATACCATCGGCCTATTCAATGAAAGCTATACCATTTTCACATTATTAGATATCTTGTATATCGGTCGTGAAAACTGTATCATCTTATTCTTCCATTACTCTGTTTTGAGGAATATGTCTCTCAGAAAGTATCTTTAACTTGCTTCAGTTTCTTTGATCTAGAATAACTAACATTCATTCTGCCATCTGCCATTGCCTAGATAAAACAGCCTTTGTGTACTTGATTTAGTGGTGAGAAATCTTTGCTTAGCATAGACTCCTAACTTTTTTCCAAGAGTCGTCTGACCTTTACATATTTTTATATTTGATGTTATCCTTGAATTGTTAGCTTTTATTCTCTAAGCCGTTAGGGTGGCTATTCTCTTGACCTGTATTTCCAAGGATAGCTAAATTTAAATTATAACCAAAGATTTTAATGAGTTGCCCCAGTTTTCATAATTGCTACCGCTCGTATAATGTATTCAAATTCAATTTGTAGCATCATCCACTTAAGTCACTGCTTTAGGCAAACATTTATTTTATTTTTTTAGTTTAAATTATTTTTCTTTTAAAAATTTTATTGAAGCAATTTAATTAATGTGTCAATGGCAATTAAGAGCTTTGCTTCAATTTCTCTTGTGTTTTTTATTTTAATTAACTTGTATAGTTTTCATCATAGTACAACAATAATTGTGTGTCATAGCAACAAGTTTGCGATAAGAGCAGCAGCTACAACATTATTGTCAATCATCAACAGCACCAAACCCTCCATTTCTATATTTCTCCCATTTTCACAAAATAAAGTCATTAAATCCACGACTATTCCATGGCGAAAAGGTCAAGATCAACATTTTATGTCGGAGTGGTCATAGTTTTACAAAAATATATATTTTTTTTCTCCTCACCTTAAGAGATTTTCCACAATTTTATTTGTTTTTAAATAAAAAATAAAAAAAGGTCTGAAAAGTGGAAATTAAGCTCATGTTGAATATGTATTTTTTTCTTTAGCGACAGTTAATCAGAGTCTTAAATGCTGCAAGTCATTAACATGAGATTTTTAACTTGTCCTACTTGAACGGCATTATAGAAAAAATGATGAGCTGCTTATGAGCAAATTAACTATCATTTTAAATACCAGCACAGTTGAGCTAAAAGGGGTGATATACTGGCAAGTATTTGTTTGCAAATCTAGTGTATGTATGCGTGAACAATAAAAATAGTCAATCTCACACATGGCAAACAAATGTTTGCCAACATGTTATTTCTTAGATGTTAAAAATGTTGCTAGAAATTTGTTGTAGTTTGAAATAATGTTGACATATATATTTCACATGTTTTCGTAAAAATAACAGACTCAACAGTATTTCATAATTATTTCCTACGATATATTTTTATATATAATTTGACAGAATTTCTCATGAAATTTTGTAACAATACTGGGCTTAAGCAAAAACGCTGAAAATACTATAACTATGTAGAGTTGATTTGGTTACATATTTGCCTCGGCTATTTTAGGGTTAAGGACATTAATCGAGTTATGAGGAATTGGTGCATGAGAGTAAACTAAGATGGTTTTATATATTAATTCAGCTTTTATTAAAAAATGTTATGAATGTATTTATATTTTTATGGAAAGTAACAGAAAATTTTACTTGACCGACTCTGATGTTTTAATCATTAGGTGTGTAACAGAAAAATGGAGGATTTTAATAACTTATGTGGTATTTTTTGACCAGGTGAGACGGCAGCAGATAGAGATCTGTATATCAAACCTCTTCCCTTCGAAAGAGCCCGAGCCGCAGTACCGCTGGTCATCCGCTACACAATTGCCTGGAATATTGCTGCGATCAGACACCCAAATGAAACTGATATCGAAATACTTAGCCATCACTCTTCGTGATGAGCGACACTTCTTGACTGTCAGGGAAAATAGCCCCAAAGACCTAACAGCGGACTGACTATACGTATAAATATAAACACTTTGGAACTTTGGAACACTACCTAAGTAAACAACCTTATCAATAGCGGCTAACTCTGCTTTGAAACACACTTCACTGGTGTTATATAGAACATATTAATATAAAGACCAGAGAATGAGCGCCATCATGCAGCTTTGACCCATCCGTAAAAAACGGATACTTTCTTTGTCCTCAGATTGGTCAATGGTAACACGCATGGCCTACAGTAGTCCGTCATTACAAGAGGCAATCCAATACGGACCAAGATAAAATACCATAGAAAAAAACTACGACATAATAGAAAAGTATTGGAGTGACTACGGCCGTATAAATCCACATTGTGGCCTTCGAACAGAGTTCCCAACGTTTGCCTATAACCCCTTGTAAGTGCAAAAAGCAACAGACGCCTTTTTGACTATCTTCCACGTTGTATCTCCACGTCTGTTTTCTCTCGAGGAAAATCTTCAGATATTTGTCCTTTTCCGTCAACTGCAATTGCACCTCGTTAATTGAAATCGGTTCAAATACCGGTATCTTATACTCCCGGCGCATCATGTGCATGCTTTTCAGATTAAGATTCTTCCGCGTAATAATAACATATCACCCGCTTAAGCAAATACTCTACACCCAGTCTGTTCCAATTCCAGAAGCAGTTACATTTACATTTAATGGAGATAAAATTCCCCCTTGAGATGTCGTCCTACTAACAATCCTTTCAATCATGTTTTTTGGATAAATATGTGCAATTTATTCTTATTTAAACATTGAACGAAACAGTAAAAATATTCTTTTGTTCGGAAATGACAAATTTTGTGTTCACAAAGCTCCTTTTGCGGGAAGCTCTTCTTCAATTATTCTATTGTAACAAAAAACAGCTGAAGTGCTTTGATTGCCCGCTGAAGCTTATTATATGTACATATTTCGTAAATTTTAACATATTTTAACTGTTTACGCTGGTCACCCTATTTTTAAATAGTAATCTGTTTAGTCTTTAAGTAATTTTATTTTAAGTACAACCTTGAACTAAATACTAAATTGAAAAAGAGAATAGAAAATTATTGTAATATAAACCGGCAACCCGAAAGGTACGATTGTTTTGCCTACCAAATAAATATTATAGAAAAACCTAATACTTCTTGTGTATTTTCTCTACCCATATCATCTTTACTTTTCCCAAATCACCCCCACAGTAACGAAAATTAGTTCGCCTAAAAAGTAGACACATTTCTACTATGAAAGTGATGCTATTGGTTGATGTCAATGCTACCAGATCTATAATTGATAAAGTATCAATCACACCATTCTGTTAAAAACACCATAGTTGTATCAGTTGGACCAATATTACGAACACATTTTGATAATGCGGCTTCATTTACATCCATGAGTCGGTCGTTAAAGTTGAATTACATTACCGGAATATTAGAGTAGGTTGTAGATTTCACTAGAACTTTCTAAAGAAAGCCGTGGCACTCGCCTGACTCTGTCTATAGTAATATAACCACCAAATATTAAATTTATATCAAATGTAAAGTCATAGTAGAAAGTGTTAACTAAATAGGCTAAAGTTGAATAAGTTGAATATTGCGTGGGTTACACTGCGTGGGTCTAAACTATAAAGGTTGTTAACAACAGAAAGTAGAAAAGTTTAAAAATAAATGTTTTCAGTTTTTAAATGTTAAAATATTTTTGAAATATTTCTAATAAAAGCTCTTTTGGTATAGTATGTATGTCTCGTTTCAGTTTGTTTATTAATAGCTTTCAATAGACTGCTAAACATAACAACTTAAATAGTAAAGAGATGCTCGTTGTGTTAAAGGACTCTTGTGGAGCTATACATCACAAGTTAATAATGGATAAACTTTGAGTTCAGAAAAAACAGACATAAATTTACACTTTGCCATGGTTCGTAGAGAAAATTAATGCCGCACAATTTACATTAAAGAGATTTATCCATATGTATATAACAAATTAATTTTTTTTTAATTCATAAACAATAAAAAAAAAACAAAAAAAAACAATTTTATTTAATTTTTATTCTTTTGTTTTCTACTAGCTAACCTGTGTTTTAATTCTTCCTAAATAGCGTTTAATCCCGAAAACTCTTGCCAGCTATATAAGAATATTGAATCCTTTTAACAATCATGCAAAGTAAAGGAAAGTAAAAACTCAAGTATTTCCTTCTTTTAAATCGTCGCTATGACTGTGCATTAATTAAGACACTTATTTAGTGAAAAAAATTTTGTTTTTTGTTTTCAATTTTAAACTAGAAGGGTTTTAAGTTCAAATGCGTATAAAGGGCGTTTAAAGCATATGTAGCCAAAGTAGCACTGTATGTACGTACATGTATACATCAGAACGAAAACAAAAATATTCAACATAGAATAACGAATAAACAACAATTTTATTCAAAAATTTTCTGCTACGGCTACAAGTGCAGTTTTCTCTTTGGTCACTCTTGGTTGAAAGGTTCTTTTACTGAAGAAAACAAAGCAAGCTAGAAAGAAGTCTGCAGTTTAATAGGCCTAACCATCCGTGTGACATGAGAGTTACTTCTGGAACCATAAAACTAAGAGCCGTAGAAAGATAGTTTATTGCCTATTGACTAGAAACGAGTCTAAGTCAGAAAAAGTGAAAATCAGCAGCTGAACTGTTATAACACAAGAGATAAATAAATCCCATAAAATTTCCACGTACCCCCAAGGTCCATGTCGGCTTAGACAAAGAAGCGATCGATAAAACCAAGCGGGACCTATAGTAGCAGAGCAAGATCTAGAGGGTCCGGCAAATAAATTTTTATTTTTTTTGAAAATGCTATAAAAAAAACTACTGGATCTTTTCGCAAATTTTTTTTTTTATTTTAAAGTACAGACCTTCCGGTTAATAATGAAAAATAATTTAATTCAAATGGCTGCCTCGGCTGGCCATGCAGTAGCCTACACGATCGGTCCAATTTTTAAGCACATTATCGATTCTGCGCAGCTGTATTTCACCAATGGCTTCATGAATATTACCCTTTAAAGCGTCAATTGTCTCTGGCTTGTTGGCGTAACATTTATCTTTGATGGCACCCCACAAATAATAGTCCAACGGTGTCAAATCGCAGCTCCGAGGTGGCCAAACGACATCAGCTTTGCGGCTGATAATGCGATCTTCAAAAAGAGGGCGCAAAACATCGAGTGTAGCTTCGGCTGTGTGGCACGTAGCGCTGTCTTGTTGAAACCAAATGTTGCTAGTATCCTCCTCCTCAATTTTTGTGAACAAAAATTCGGTGAACATGGCCCAATAACAATCGCCGTTGACTGTAACGGCCACTCCGTGCTCATTTTCGAAGAAAAATGGCCCAATTATGCCTCTGGACCAAAATCCGCACCAAACAGTGACTCGTCTTGGGTGTATCGGCTTTTCAATATATGCATGCGGGTTTTCTGTGCCCCAAATGCGACAATTTTCCTTGTTTACATACCCGCCAAGATCAAAATAAGCTTCATCTGAAAAGATGATTTTTAATGTCGCAATATTTCCCAGCGTTGTTCAAGCGTATACACAACCATATTCATTCAGCGGAATGATAAAACTAATCATCTGTCAAATCAGACATGAGCTAAGTGTTACCATTTATGAAATAAGCACTAGTTGAAAAAAAACGTTAGATGGCGGTCCTTTTACATGGATGGTGTCATACCGGGGCCATAAATCTCAGCCTTGATAGCCCCGTGTATTTCAAAAGCAAGTATTTCTCATTTCCTACCTACTACTCAAAGTAATAACTGCACAACGATTAACAACCGGTCACAGCTCTTTTACCTGCTTACAGGTAGAAATCCTGGGACTTGAAAGTTGGCTCAGCCTTTAAGACATAGAAAACCACTGAAATCGGTCGAAATGTTGCTGTGTACCGATAGCAATATGAGCCTGATGTCGAAATATTCCGCCATCACCGCAATTGATGGCAAGTCATTATGACCTGTTAGAGTAGACGCCTTAAGGTTCTTAAATTTTGAGGTCGAATAGACGTTTTGATCTCAGATACCATCAATATAACTTGGAAAACGTTGCTACTAATCGGTTCAGATTCTGTGAGAAGTATGCTCACACATTTCAACATTTACTTTGTAAGTGCTATCTCTTGGGGATACTTGTTCTCTCGTTAGAGCTACACAAATGTTTCACTGGCTCGTAGAGCTTTAATCAGTAAATTAATCATGCATCTTACTTTGAGCATATGCACGATGACAACCCTCAGGCTGCTAAAAACATTTGTTGATATAATGAGTCATCTAGCACGCCCTACATACAAGTCTGCAACCACATGATAGTGATACTTAAGTACTAAATCACAGCAATACTTCTTGACAAACCGCTTCTTTTAAAAAGGGGTTGGAGTCCTTATAAAATTTCAGCCATTTTTTTATTCATTTTATTCAGGGTACTAGTTTGAAATGCAACTTAAAACCGAACTCATCTTCTACTGCTATTTGTTTGGGTAAAAACCGTAACCACCACGGTCTTAGATTCAGATTTTATTCTCGACTGCAAGCTAAGCCAAGGTGGCCTGTGCCAACTACTGCTATAAGAGAGCAGATGCCCTCGATAAATGTCGGAATATCAGATTTCTTGATAAAGTTAGAAGATCTGCCGCGATTCAAGCTGCGATTTGCTTGCGTATTACCCCTATAAAGGCCCTTCTTGTAATACTTGGTGGGCACTATTCTAACGGACGTCCAAACAAATACATAGGTGAGTGTACCTCTTACTTCCGTTAGTCTGTCTATTGGGCAGAAGTATCTCATGTCGATTAGGCAAAGGAGGAATCCTGATTCAGTGCTCGACTTTCCTGAATTGAGCCTTGAGAACATCTCTTTCCTTTCATCTATTCTCCAAGGTCATTGTGTAATATATATGCACGCGGAGAGGCTGCACTTACTGCCATCAATTCCTGTCGAGATTGTGGAGCGATTGTGGAAGATGATATCGTGGCACAACTTCATTTGCCAATGTCCGCCTTTGGCTTGGCGTTGACTTCTCACATTTGGCTCGTCTTTAGTCTATAGTTTATCGAATCTATCGACCCTTGACATGAGGTTAATAGCCAGATTCAGCAGGCTGTCGAGCTGGTTTCCTATTTAATTTAAGAATATCGTGCGGCTATAAGAAGTCTATGTGGTGATTGTCAAGACCAGTTATGTTAGACTTGGTGACTAGCTCAGGAATATTGTTTCATGTAATATAACGGTCGGGAGCTATGTGTCAACCTTCAAAGATATTGATATTTTTTCTTATTCTGTTCTCTCTGGCACAGCAGAGAGTCAATGAAGATATTTTTTTTGCTCTATACTAAAAGAAATTGAAGCACAAATTAAGTCAACATGACTCTTTTATAAGTTTTTCATTAGTGTCGACTTCTGCGACTATACTACAAAAACTACAGGAAGTAGGTGACTTACCTGAGTTGTGTGTGTCGTTTTGAACATAAAATTATTATGTTCACACCTTCAAATTTATTTCAATTCAATTTGCAGACACAAACTGCCACGACAACATACTGATGCAGTTTTCAATTTCAGGCAGTGGCAAACGCTATTTAAAAATAAATTGGTTGTCTACAGAAAAAGCTGGGCTTTATTTGTAATAAAGCTGTCTGCGTTAAAATTTTTTAATTAACTGCAAAGATTGGCGCAAAAGACTGGTGGCAACTTTTTTCATTATACTTCAACACACACTCCATATATAAGGAGTTTGCAAGTAAAATTTAATTTCTTAACTTTCCAGCCTGATATGAAAAGAGTCAAAGTAATGAAATCATTTTAATTATTATTCATTCATGGATTTGAACATAAAACAGCTCAATGAATAGGTGGACAAGTTAATAAACAAACTCATAAATCAATCAAAAAAAGGCGACAATTTATTTCTTGGTAAAATGAAAAAAATAAATATTAATATTTTATAAAAAAATATATTATGGTCAATACAATAAACAGAAAATGAATGAATTATTTAGCGAGGAAGAAAAGTCTGTTAACTTTTCAATGAATTCAAATTGAAAACCATGATGAAAATTGTTCATCCTCTTCGAGATTAGAGCGTAGGATGCCTGGATTTATAAGCAAACACTTGCTTACAAAACCTTATACCTTGTCGCCTAATGCCAGCTATATTGCTATATTGATCATGCGGTTTATTATTTAATTAACTAAAATCCGCTGTATTTCGCTACTCTTTCATAATTATTGTCTTAAATGCTATCTTAGTTACATATTTTACCCTTTTACGTATATAGACAGCTTTTATTCGGTGTGATTTCTGCATTCCCGCATTTAAGCTGATATTGAAAGATTTTTGATTGATGATTTGTATTGATAAAAAAAACTACGCCCACTTCTCCGCCCACCAACTTTTTTCCCGGTGATTTGTTTTGGCAACGCAATCATTTGGACCAAATTCAGAAGCTTTTGCTTCAACGTTCTCAAGATATACAGAAATCAGTATTTACTCTATATGGTAGGTACCACGCCCACTTGTGTAATCCCGCCTACTTTTTGACTGATGATTATCACTGACTGTGAATTTATTTGGTACAAATTTAGAAAATCTTGCTGTTACAATCTTAAAGGTATACAACAGGCAAATAAATTTACTATTTGTATGGGCGTGACACCGCCCATTTTGAATTCTTAAAATTTATATAGTCTTCAATTCATTCTAGACATACAGAGAAAGAGAAATACTGTAAAGAATTCGTGGTTGGTTCAGCCGCTTAGCAATCAATAAGGCACAAACGAACAAGCCAATTATGCCAATTTCTTTATTTCTTCAAATGCATTAAACATTTTAATAATTTTTAACAAAAATTTAGTTGTTTAAAAAACAAACTCGATACATAGCTTAGTAATTACTCATCCAACTACAGTTTCAAACTATTTATTAAAACTTGAACAAAACATCAATAGCATCCCATTACGGTGGTGTGGATTATAAAACTTTATGTTCCCCCTCCTCTCTATATGACTGCTGGCTGCTCAATTTAATCAATAGTTTTTAAAACTTATTCAAGCAGATATTAATTTCCTTGTCCATAAATATTCATTTTCTAACAATTGTGATGGCATTTTAATTTTTTTCTCTTTTAAGACACAATCCATTAATATCCTTTACACTCCATTTAGCATTTAAATTTATTTAAAATTTCTCGCTACGTACTCTACATCTTAGATGGGAGTTATATTAGGTTTGTAGTAAAAATTATAAAGCATAAGAAGAGAGTAGTACTTGAATTACCATGACGAGTAAGATAATGGCAAAATTGAAATACAATGAAACGTGTTATAAAGAAATGAAGGGACGTAAACACGAAAATCGCATTGTGCAGCCGTCTAAAGTCGATTACTGATCGTACAACGCTTTACAAGCAGGTTCAGTTCTTACGGTTGCTCACTTTTTGAATCCGAGACAAACGTCCTGCAGTTATTTTTCTGTGTCTGTCATTTTTAAATATTTAAATTTTATGTTCGTGGGTGCTAGCTTCTCTTCCTCTCTATTACTCCCTACGACGGCAGTGAAGAAGAGTGGGCTGCTCACTATTGTAATTTGCTGATGGTAAATAAGCAATTTGTAGGATATTAATGCACATTCGAGTCGCATGAAGAGGAGACGAATAACATTTCTGTAAGCCCTTTTGGTGAAGAGATCGAGAGCTCCATAAGCAGCCTCAAGAATAAGAAATCTTCAGATGTAGATTAAATATCTTCTAAGCTATTAAGATCTGATTCCCTTATTTCCAGTTATTCCACAATTTTGGCAGGACGACAATCTAGTTTTTAAACCTGTTGAGGATGTAGTAATAAATATCTCTAAAGAGGGCGATCTTACAAATCCTGATAACTGGTAAGGTGTTAAGCTGCTGTTCATGATTAAAAATTAATTACTCACACCATTTCCAAGAGAATCTCTGATAGAGTAACAACACTATTGAGAAATATTAATATTAATTTTTTCGTATCAGTATAGAACAATTTCCAGATTGACACACCCGTCACTATATTATTGTTTTATCGACTTCAAGAAAGCCTTCGACAAACTGTAATATGGAGTATGTTGGCATGTGAGAAAGTTCCGCTTAAACTCATTCCACTTACTAAGAGTTTATATCGCAATGTTATGCACTTATTATGCACTGCTTCTAAATATAGTTCTTGACACGATCCCCGAGAGAGCGAGTTAAAGGGGAATTTCGGACCTTGCGAAAAATTTACGTAATATAACGCTGAGAACGTCCTAAACATTTTTTGTTATTGGCACTGCGAAAATTGAAAATCTCCCTCAATTCAGCTACGAGTACCTAGATAGTATTATATCCGCAAACGGAGTTTAGGCCAAGGATAATGAGATCTCTTTATGAAGAGCTCGTCAAACGCTTGGAGATTGACTTAAATCACTTATATTATTACTACACACGAATATAGCGGTTTTCAATGCTAATGTAAAAATTACCTTTTTGTATGGTTCTGAAACGTGGAATACTCGCGATATGAAAAAAGTAAATGTTTTCATTCTCATGTTTTCTCGGCAGGATCCTTCGTATGTGCTGGTCGATAACTGCTAATTATGTGCTTTGGCGTAGAACAGAACAAAAACTATTATTGACTGAAATCTTTATCAGACACTATTACAGGTTACTGAGACCAACAGGATCTTTTGTGTCCCTTCCAGTCTAAAGTTTTTTCAGTGTATCTGCTGGCTTCCTAATTAATAGCAGCAGATCTGAAACCATAATGGTTGATATGTTACCCAGTGATACCATATATCTACCTTAACATTTTCATCTAAACTTATCAAAAACATCACATTCACACAATATGTGTTCCGCCGTCTCTGATATCTATGAGTACAGTCTACAAACATTCCCATCTGTGACCGCCATCCTCTTCAGATGCGCTATTATTCCATGGGGGTCCGTAAAAAACTCCGTGAGGAGTTTCAAGTCTGGAGTGCCATACTTAAGAACCTCAGAGCGACGCCCAAATTGCGGACTGATAACCACCCTATAGCAGTCAAGTCCCTTTTAAGCTTTCTATTATCATGGAACCTTTTATAGCCTATGCAACCGCTGTTCCATTACCATCTATCCCACAGAGTCCATGCACTCAAAACAACTGGATCTTATTTCTCAGCGAAGGCCTTTTCAAAGTATCGTGACATTATTTGACCAGTCTGGATGTCATATTGTTCGAGACAAATGCCATTAAGGCAGCTTGGCGGTCAGAGAATATATTAATGGTCATACCATTGAGCCCACTGTCCAGGTTGATGTCCGCACATATGACAATTGTCATGACTGGAAAATACTCAGCGATCTATTCAGTGTGATCGATAAGTCTCAGTTGAGTCCATGAATACCAGAACCGACACAGTCATTCATTTTGGAGCCATGGGTATACCATTTTAGATTAAAATACCGGTTCGAAAATTAAGCCACGAATCTCCTGCCAAATTACAGACTTAAAGGCAGGAATTTAGGGTAGAGCTGCAAAACTATTGATAGTCGGCTCATTCAGCAGTTTCGATAGTTTGCAAAAAAAAACTATCAATACTATCTGATTCTTTTAAGTGTTGCTTCTGGCAACATTATTGGAATTTAAGTAAAAGGGAGAGAATAATAATAAATATATAGTGTTAAAACAAATAATAGGGACACTTTTTTTTGCCAGTGTGGCATCAAATCAAATTTGATGTATATATAGCGAAAATTGTTCAAACCATGAAGTGCTTCAAAACTAAAGTAATTAATGAGATCCATTGAAAGAGAACTGCAGGGACTGTAGGAAGAAAGCGTGGGACAACTTTTAATTCGTACTTTAAAGAGATTAAGTCATCAAAAAGCCTCAAAATTGAACTTATTCTCCTGTTTTAAGTTGCACAATATGAAAAAATACTTATGGGTAATCATTATCATTTCTCAAGAAACTGTTAACTGTTATATGTAACTATAGAAGTTTACAGACGGCTTACAACTGTAAAATGTTGCAAATGTGGCCTTGACTACATTTAGTGACTACATTTAGTGACCTATCTATAGTGATAAAAACTATCGATAGTACTCTCGATTGTTTTGCAACTCTTATTCAGGACCGAATATAGTTCTTCGACGAACCTGCATGAAATTGCCGTACTCCCCGAGGCATTTCGGGACCTCTTGGCGCAAATGTTTGTCGCTTAATATACAGCCACACTCACCACAATCGATTGCAATAAATGAGTGCAAATGGCGGAGGATCGGTCAACCGAATGAGCAGAATTGTCATAAATTGAAATCAACAAGGCATCAGAAACATAGGACATCCAACCCATACATCGAAAAAACAAATTGAGGCTGAGTCTAACAGAGGCGGCAAGAGTTGTACAGAAGTGAAGAAGCGCAAAGGGAATTCAGGGAATTTATTAGGACCCTATATTCTTTTATAAAAAGTAGAAAATGTTGCAATTGTAACGTATAGGCTATCAAAAAGTCGGGCTTGATGGACTATAAATTCTAATCTTTTTTCTAGTTTTCATTTAAGTTTTTAAAAGTTTAAAAGCTAACATTTGAATACCATCACTACTTTAAAAACAAGTGGAAAGGCAAAATTTCTTAAATTCTTCAGGGGACTAATACTGAAAATTTTAAAAAATTTATAGACTACTTGGCTACAGTTTTGCTTATTTATAAAACTCTGAACAGTTTGTAACGAACTTTTACTTCAATTTTATTTAACTTTACATGACCATCAAGTGCAATAAACTCTATGAAAAATATTTTTTATTTATCTTCTTTGTCTTTAAACCGTCTAAATAGAAAGTATTTTAAAAGAATTTGAAGAAATAAATCAACAAACAACTTCTAACAGTTTTTTATTTCCCGTTTTACACTCTCGCTTGGCAGACACAATTTATTTACATTTTCAAAACTTTACTATGAAATGGTAGTCTTTTTTACTTCTTTGCCTGAAACACTATTAAAATCTTCTTATATTTTCTCATGATTTTATAATGCATTCAGTTTTTTTTTTTGCGATTTGGAAATAAAATGCAAGAAAAAGTTTTGTCTTTTAGATTTTCTCGTTTTTTTTTTATTGCCTTTGATTTATGAAATTGGACTGTCAAAATTGGCAACATACTCTTGGCAGTCACAGTAAACGAATAGAGAGACAACAGCAATAGAGCAGTTATGCAACATATCTTAGAAAGATCTTAAAAATTTTCTTATCTTATGTTGTGCAACACGAAAAAAAGTTAAAAAACACGAATAGCAAGTGCAGTTCGTATGAAAATAGAAGCTTAATATGGACGATGTCGGTGGGTTGAGACAAAGTCTAAACAAAGACTTTAAAAGCCAAGAATACTAGAGTTGAAATTGAATTCAAAAATTCAAATATCGGGTCTTTTTTAACCTTTCATAACTCTGAGTTGGCAACACCGCCTTATTTGAAAACCGATTTAATAGCTGATAGTTGCTTACTGTTTAGTTTGGTTTGACTTTTCATTACGGATAGACTTACACCAGAGCAACGCTTGCAAACTATTGATTTTTTGTTTTTTTTTAACAATGGTTTATTTGTCAAACTGCAAAATTTTGTTTTCCTATAAAGTCCATTTTTGGTTGAACGGGTACGGAAATAAATAGAATTGCCGCATTTGAAGTGAGGATAATCCACGAGCTTTTGTCGAAACATTATTACATCCACAGTGCTCTTTATTGGCTGGCGGAGACATTGGTCCACATAACTTCAAAAACGATGATGGCTAGAATTTTACTATCAATGTGAATGTTATAGAGCCATGATTAGAAATTTTTCTTACCTCAATTAGCTGGCATTAATCTTGCGACACGAGGTTCCAACAGAGGAAATGCATGCCACATAGCCACGCTATAATTGGTTTGCTCAAAAAAACTTTTGATGTAAGAGTTATTTCATGAATTGATCCAATTAATTGGCCACCAATATCGTATGATTTAACCCCATCGGACTATTTCCTTTGAGATTACACATGTAAAGTCACTTGTCCATGTCGATTAACCTGAGACAGTTGAACACCGGAAATCAACATTCAAAGAGTAATTGGCGAAATACGGACGTATATTCTGTGAAATATTTGAGAAAATTTGTGTTCTAGATTGCTCCTTGTACGCACCAGGCATGGCGGCCACATGTCCGAAAACATATTTAAACATTAATGTCATAAAATTTTCTATCCATCAATGCCCGTTTCAGTGGTATTAAAAATATTTTTTTTGTTTTATTATTATTTTTGGCAATAGTTAATGCCATAAACTTTAGCTTTTTGTTCTTTCCAAAACCAAATTCTAACAAACAAATAAAACAAAACTCAGAATGGAACTGATCACGAAAATTAAATTTTTTGCCCAAAATATTTAATCATAAGCAAATTAAACATAAATCAACTATCAGCCATTAAATCGGTTGTCAAATAAAGTGGAGTTGCACACTTGAAGCTATAAGTCTTTTTATAAACACAAATACTTGTATTCGAATGTTTGATAATTCTGCGTCTTTTCCGCTAAAATAAAATAAAACACCACTTGTCGTTGTTTTACAGTTTGTCTCTTTTTATTTATTCCACCGTAACTTTAGTACACTCTGTCTTAATACAGCAAATTCACTTTTACAACACTTTATATTTGCGCCTAAGCAGACTTTACTTATTGACAGCCAAATGATAACTGAACTCACCAGCCGCAGTTCGCCAGCTTTTAATAGTATTTCATCATTAGTTTGGAATGTTGTAGTGCAGACACGAATCTACTATTCTTCCACGTTAATTCAAATGATCTAAAATAATTTTATATAACACAAAGAGTAATCGAACTGGCAACTCCATACGGATGGTAGCACACTTAATTAGTGCGGGTAATTTTAGCAGTTCTTAAGCCTTGACAAAAGCCAATAAATTTTATAGCTAAAAGCGCATAATAAGCTCATTTTCGTAACAATACTTTAGTAATCCACAGGATAATTGAAATTGATTTACTTATAATTTTGATGCAAATATTAAGAGAGAGAATCACTAAAAGACGTGACAGAACATGCTAAAACGTTGCCTTTATATGCTAAGCGTGTTTGGCTGAGTCGTTCAGGGGTTAATCACGTACATTTTCAACAATGTGTACTATTTGCAATAATCACCTGGAGAATTTTGCTTTCATTTACACTTAAAATCCGGCGGATTATACATTTTGTTTTGGAAAACTAATTTCTGATTTATAAATTCCTATGGGGCTTAAATGGCTAAATATTAGCTCATCAAACCTCGTGATGATTGTATCAGCTCATATGACTATAAATTTAATATCGCCGTTAAAAGAAGCCGTTACTCCAGGAAAATTCTAAAAATTCAAAGACTTAACAAAATTTCACCGTTTAGGGGAAAAACGTCGTGCCACATCCAATAAGTTTAAAGGGACTAATCTTAGTGGAGTCACAGAACTATTAATTAAGGCCTTAGTTGAGCTTAAAATCATTTGATTTTTTTAAATTCTATGTAACACATTCGTTTTTTTGTGTATTTTCTTGTTTTCTGTTGCTACTGGTGTTGGGTTTTTGTCATCAATGCGGTCAGTTGAGCTTTTAAAATGTAATTAATTGAATTGTGTCGCTTAAATAGCAAACGTGGTGAGAGAATGAATTATAAAGTTGTAAACTTGTTTGTGTTGTTAAGTAATTGTTGTGTCTCTCTATTATCAAAGTATTATCAGTGCATTCAGTGGATTGTTTTGTAAATATATAACTATACGTAGGTTTATTTAGGTGAACGTCCTTTATTAAATGTAGTATGTGGGGTTACTGCTATTTATTTATTTATATATTCTTTTTGTACAAGGCCTCTGTTTTTGCGACAGCGTATTTGCAAAACCCATCGAACATCGGGGTTAGTTGATCTTATTTAAAAAATATTCTAAATATATATTCTAAATATATATATCTATTTATATGTATGTATATAAAGATAAGTTGACCTATGTCCGTAATTTTCTAACTCGAAAACCACTAAACAGATTTACAAACCAATACATGCGTTGGAAGGTGTAGTTTCACTAATTGTTTAGTTTAAACTGGGTGGTGTTACGCCCATATAAAATTTTATTTATAATCTATCGGTTATTTGGAATCTGGCAGTACTTATGTCATTCTATTCTATCAAAAAATTCTGTATATTTATTATCTCCACCGAACGAAATGAATCGATTTACGCTTGAAAAACGTTGGGGTTTATCATCATTCAAAAGCGTCTTTTCGGATGAGGCTTGCTTTTATCTTGGTGGGTACGTTAATAAGTATAATTTCCGTGTTTGGGGTTGTGAAAACCGCCGGGTTTTATTGGATTTTTTGATGGTTTTTTTTGGGTTTTATTGGGTTTTATAACTTATTCCAAATTTCGTTCAAGTCTACAATATTTTTTGTTTGTTTATATAATCATGTTGTTGTAGTATATTTAATGCAATTTTGCACTCTTGGTGGGATCAAGGCGTCATTTTGTACATGAGCTGCTAAAACTGGGTGATCGCAAAAGACTGAAATTACTTTGTTTAAATCGTGCATTGTGAGAAAAACGGCCGGAATATAAAAACAGACATGATTAAGTTATTCTTTTGCGTGATAACACCCGACCTCATATAGCAAAAGCTTCAAAACAATTATTAGAAACGATCAAATACCACATCCGCAGTATTTTCCGCACGTTGTTCGGATACAGTATACAGTTGCGACGGATACAATATACTCACACCTCTTTATACAAGCTTTCTTTACATGGCATTTCGCTACAACGACCTGTTTATATTATGGAACACATTCGCTTTAAGCGCAATTTACCCCGTTCTAGGGTTAAAAAACGTGGATTCTCCGTTTTTTTTTAAGTGTGAGGGAAGCAAACGCAACACATATTCCTCTTGTTTATAGGTGTTTCGATTTACGGCCTACATTTTCAGAAACTATCTATAGCATATAAGGAGATATGAACTTATCTTTTAATATGTCACCGAATCATTTCCTTTGAAGAAACACAAAATCGGCTTCAAAGTTGCAGCAAAAATGGATTAAAGATGTAAGCAGTTATTTGTTAAATTTGTTATTTCATTATCTGTTTGAGTTCAAAGACAGACAAATAAATTTGTAGTCCCAATACGTAAATTAGACCTATTTTTATTGTAAATAAACTACGAAAATCTTTCAATAAAAACACACACCCGGGTGTTTTTTAAATATAATACCCAATAAAATCCGGGTGGGCTGCCAACCCTGATTGCGAATGACTGTTTGGTGCGGCTTGTCGAGCAGAGACTTCATTGGCCCATATTTCTTTAAAAATGAAGACGGCACAACCATTACGGTCAATGGAGACACCTATCGCGTCATCGTAACCCGCTCTTTATGGTATTATTGTGAAAGATGTTTGGTTTCAACAGGATGGTGCAACTTGCCATCCTTCTCATGCCACAATCGATTTAGTGCGTCAAAGGTTTGATGGCCGTTAAATTAGTCGAAATGGTGATGTCAGTTAGCCGCCAAAAACTGCAATTTGACACCGTTGGACTATTTTTCATGGGGCGTCGTTAAAGACAAATGTTATACAGACAAACCAGAGACAATTGAACATTTCAAATTCAACACATTCGTGAAGCCATTGCCGAGATACGACCCCATATACTTGAAACAGTTTTCGAAAATTAGTCTGATCGATTAGGGTACTGTAAGGCGAGCGGCGGCAGCCATATAGATGAAATAATATATCATTTCTAATCGGAACAATCGCACTTCACAGGAAAATAATAAATTTGGTAAAATTCCAAACCGTTTTTATTTTATTGCAGTATTTAATTTAAACTTTTAAATTTGGTTTAAACAACTTCTCAGACAAGACACATCATCAGTCCATAATCGGACTAGATTTAATAAGTAAGCGTGGCAGATCCCATGCATATTTTCTAAGTGTAGAAAACGGTAACTCTTGAAGTTTCGTGACCTACCCATATCAGTCAAAAGGCGGGAACGAGGGGAACAGCGGATATTGTACAAAGTACACCGGATAAAAGCCTATTCTTATCTGTATATATATAGAAATGAGTTATCCTGAGGAAAACATTCTGTAGGTATATAACACAAGGTCTCCCAGCTACGCTGGAAGAGTTAGTCTAGTTTTATTATAAATATTTTTTACATTGAATTTGGCAGCTTTATAAAGAGCTTCTAAGTTATTTTTTGGAATAGTTTTGAAATTTTTTCCAAGGCATACTCCTTTCTAAAGCTCAATACATTAGCTTACAATTAATTATAGTTATATAATTCCTATGTCTTGGTGCTAAAATAGCCAATATCAAGCTATTGACTTTTGAGAAAATTTTAATGAAATTTTTAAATTTATATTATACGAGTTTATGTGTATATAGTGACATCAGCAAACAAAATTCTTATAAAGTTGTTCTGGGTTGAATAAGACATCGGCTGTTTTTTACAAATTAAAAGAAAGAAAGAAAAGGAACCTAATGCAACGGCTAACTCAAAACAGCAAAATATTAGCACTGAGTCACAGAATTAGTCGACATAACAAAGAAAACACACCATATTTCGAAACTGCATGATTCCGAGTCATGGATTATGGCTGCATCATTACATTCTTAGAGTTTTCGAAAAAAGGATTTTCCGCAAAAAAACGATCCGTTGTTATGAATAACAAGTATCGACATGGAATGAATCGCAAGCTATATGATATTCCGACATTGACATCTTTAAGCGCAATAAAAAGAAAAGGTCCAGATGGATTATGTAAGAGGAGATGACCAAGACTCCGGTGGAAAAACTTCGGGAAGAAGCGCCTAGTTTAGGGTAACTTGGATTTCTATGCCCGACTGTAGACAAACTGAGGCTGTGAATGTCAATCAATTAAGATTAACAATTTTCCTAAACTTCGATATACTTTTTCCATCGAAATTCAATAGCTTTGATATGCATTAACCGTAGATTTCACCACCACCTCCATGCATTATTGGCAAAGCTTTTAGCACCCACCCATTTATCTTGAGTGAAGACATAGAAAATAGTCGATAGAAGCTAAATCTGGTGAATAAGATAAATTGTAAAGTAATTCAAACTTCAATTCCTTGAGTTTGATCAATGCAATAGCGGCGTGTGAAATGATGAGTTGTATTCATAAAAACACACTTTCCTATTTGGCAAATGGAATTTTATCACATAAACATAGTTTTTTTCTTCCATCGATTACAAACGCATTCGGTAAGTGGTGATTTCACTAAAAACCCACTTTCTTCTGAGTACCGCTCTGTTCGGAACCGCGTGCGCGTTACTTCAGATGGGGCTCGAGTTGATTTAGCTGCAATCTTCTGAGGTCTGCGTCCAGGTGATAATCTTTGTTCTTTTATCACGGTCAACTTTCTTCATCTTAAGCACATAGTCCGCGTATTTTTCCACCTTCTCCCAGTTTTAATTTCCGCGTAACTTTTTGTGTACTATATTCGCGGCTGTTATGGAACCAATCTCCTGTTTCGATTACATTTTTTAGTTCTTCCATCGGCAAGATTTGAAAAACATTTGTTCCGATTTATCAATATCCCTATCGGATTTTCCTGTTACAAGAAGGTATACCCGGAAATAACCATGCCCTGAGACTATCTGAGTAATAAAGGGTCCGTCAAATAATTTTTTTTTTTAATGCTGTAAAAAAGAAACTACTGAATATTTTCTCAAATTTCTTTTCTTATTTGAAAGTACAATCCTTCCGGTTAATAATGGAAAATAATTTCATTCAAATGGCTGCCTCGGCTGGCTATGCAGTAGCCTATACGATCGGTCCTATTTTTAAGCACATTATCGATTGTTTGCAGCTGTATCTCACCAATGGCTTCACGAATATTGTCCTTTAAAGCGTCAATTGTCTCTGGCTTGTTGACGTAACACTTGTCTTTGACGGCACCCCACAAATAATAGTCCAACGGTGTCAAATCGCAGCTCCGAGGTGGCCAAACGACATCAGCTCTGCAGCTGATGCGATCTTCAAAAACAGGGCGCAAAACATCGAGTGTAGCTTTGGCTGTGTGTCACGTAGTGCCGTCCTGTTGAAACCAAATATTGCCAATATCCTCCTCTTCAATTTTTGTGAACAAAAATTCGTTGAACATGGCCCGATAACGATCGCCGTTAACTGTAGCGGCCACTCCTTTCTTACTTTCGAAGAAAAATGGCCCAATTATGCCTCTGGACCAAAATCCGCACCAAACAGTGACTCGTCTTGGGTGTATCGGCTTTCAATGTATGCGTGCGAGTTTTCTGTGCCCCAAATGCGACAATTTTGCTTGTTTACATACCCGCCAAGATCAAAATGAGTTTCATCTGAGCACATCGCACACATTCTGCAAAATTACCATGATTTTCAAAATAAAGTTGCAATATTTCCCAGCGTTGTTCAAGCGTAAACACAACCATATTCTTTCAGCGAAAGGATAAAACTAATTATCTGTCAAATCAGACATGAGCTCAGTGTTACCATTCACGAAATAAGCACTAGTTGAAAAAAAAAGTTAGATGGCTGACGCGATATATTATAATAATCTTATCTCTCCATTTTTCCTGTTGTACTATTCATCTATACTTGCTATTAGTTTTGCTGTTTACTTACAACGTTACTTGTGGTACGTTTCTTGTGGGTTTCTCTTTGCAGCTAAGTTTCATCAACTTCATTGCCTTGCCTTCCTTCAGCCCATTTTTTAACTTTCTCCTCAATTAAATGATCTATGAAATAGTATTGCTTATTTTATGAATGCTTCTTGTTAAACTATTCTCTATGCCGATGCTACTCTGAGCGCCGATATTCTTTGTACAGACAAAAATATGTTCCGCCTTTTTTGCGTTTAGAGGTACGTGCCTCACACTTCGTTGTCATATAAAAGCACCGAATTTGTGCTTAAGCTGTGTTGGTCCGCTTAGAATTGGCATAAGCCTGCTAAGCATACCGATAGTTCTCCCAGCTTTCCTAAGTTTATCCGGATTGATGGAGCACACAGTACCAAAAACTTTTTTAGTAGCCAAGCTGCGTGTTCCGTAATCTACTCTCATGGTTCATTGTGTAATGTGTAGGCATGCGGAAAAGCTACGCTTAACACTAAATGATTTTTTCGAAGTTGAAAATCGATTTAGAAAGAGGACAGCGTGGTGCACGAATTTATCGACCACTGACTTCAATTTAACACCCAGATTAATCACTCTGATTACGGACAAAATTTAGGGAAATTGAAACTCTGTGCTGACTGTCAAGACGGTTTCTTTCGGACTTGGTGACTAGCTTAGGTACCACAATATGGCGAAAATGTGTACTCTAGTGAGCCTTGACTTAAGCAGGCCCTCTTCTTCTAAGGTTGAAATTGTTCTGCTTTTAATGAACGTAAAAAAAAAAAAATATCCTTACATCGATGTTATTGAAATTAGTCGTTGCAACCCTGCTAGCAAGAGGCAAATATTTTGAGATATGAATGAGTAAAGCTAAGTTGCATCTTAGTTCACTTATTTTGTAATTTGTTTAAAAAAAAAGAATATTTCATATTATTTATCTTGTGTAAAGTTTAAGAAAATGTTTGGTGGGTTATAATCTTCACACACATTACACCATCGTCTGGCCCATTGTGGATACATTTAAATTTTATTTTAATTTTTTCATTTTACACTTTTAAATAAAAGCAACAGTTTTATGTTTTATTGTTACAAAAACAAAACAAAAAAGGTTCGACTTCACACACTAACAAATACACAAGAAAACCACGGTACGGCTTAAACAGAGGGTATTTCCTTAAAAATAAATAAACTTAAAATGGCCATAAAACCAGTATCCTTTACACCCTTTTTCTATACCATAGAACAAAAACAAAAATAGCAAAACGGCTACACTCGTACTTTGTTTATTCCGGTCTGTTTTTGTGGTAAGAGAAGGACTATTGTTCCACAAAAAAATGTTATCAGCTATTATGGCTTTTAAATGTTTCATTTTGTTTTGTTTTTACGCGCTGCTGCTGTCGCTTTCTTTGTGTGTATTTGAAGGCTTTTTTTTAAAATAATTACAAAACCTGCTAAAATAAGTAATAAAAATTATTTACTGCCTAAAGGTAATAGACAAGTATCTAAGCTTTTGCTTCAAGGATCTTGGCGACAGGAGATAGTAGAATTATGATTCACATAAGCTTGCATCCTTTCCTGATTTAAGCACCGAAACTACTCTTCCCATTCTCCCAATATCTGGTATCACAAGGGTGTCCAGCGATAAATAGTAGGCATATACAGATTCAATATAGAGATGCCGTTCAGGCCAAATGCATTTTTAATGGCTTTTGGAATCTATAACGCTGCAGAAATCGAGGTGGGGAACCATCGAACCAACGATGTGTACAGATACCTGAGAAAACTTGTTGGTGTTCAAGAAGCATCGTAAAAGCCCTTAAAAGTTCCAATAGAGAACTGGCGACAACATCAGAACAACAGGCTTCGTTTCCTATCACAGCGCAAGTTCAAAGTGTCGACATCCCAGGTCGACTACTCTGCGTAGAATAGGGTTTCTCGGCGGAAAGTTTTGCCGCCCAATATGCCGCCAGCCTCATCACAAAGATATAAAGCGGTGTTAAACCAATCAAGGCCTCCAATGCCGATGTTTGACATGTTTTCATTGCCCCAGTTATACCGAGGCAGGCGAGTTTCTGTATCCTGCCTTATTCACAGATAGTGGTGGCTTCAGCAGCCTTTCTCCACCAAGAATTCATTGCATGTGTTAATGGGCCGAAGAATATGGGTATATATATATATATATATATATATATATATATATATATATATATATATATATATATATATATATATATATATATATATCCATTGCATTTTTCACGGCGAAAGACCTTTAGTTCTAATTTAGAAAGAGCGACTTGCCCAAAGGATCCTTATTTCCTTGTTGGTATTGCAGGAAAGCTAATCTTATTGTTAACAGATAGTGTTCCTTTTACACATGGTACATATTTTATATGTTATATTGGAGGATTAATACATGTCTTTTGTTCTCACTTAGTCATTCAACAGTGCACTCTGGAAAACTTCAACTAATTAAAGCCGCGGATGTTGACGTTTATCAGATTGTTGACGTTTATGAATGTAAAAATTTAATATAAAAACACAATGATAATCCACACTATCATTGTGTTTTTATATTATTGTTTATAAATTAACAGCAAACAAACATAAATCCAAAGAAATAAAAGAGGCTCCAATGAGAGCAAAAAATCAACCGAACAGAGAAAGATAATACATACATACATATGTTACTTTATTTCAAAAATAGCAATTACGGGAATCCTCAAATTTGGAACTAATTTCGTAAAATAATTGTTAATGAAGCTTAACTAGTGTTTTGTTTCCGGTTGATGTTTTGGAGCTTTATGGTTTGGTTGACGTTTTAGGGTAGACAATGTTAGAAAAAAATGGTTGATGTTTTGAAATGTCGACGAAAACGAGTATTTCCGGTAACCCGAGTGCACTGTGAAGTTAACAATACACTTTTTTGCTCCAAAAAATTAAATTTTGAGAAAAAGAGAAGCTAAAGCAACTGGATTGCTTAACGAAATTTATTCCCAGTATGTTTCATCTCTTTCAACGTATAGTTTCAAAAACGATAATTTTGACAAGGCATACGGATTGCCTAAGTCGGCCAAAGAAGTTCAAAGACGATTATTGTGTTAAATTCAAAAAGAACTTTCAAAAACATTTGGAGTCACACAAAAATTAATTTCGAAACATGTTTCAATGGTGTGGTAAACAAAAAATACCAGCCTACCGAACAAGAGGTCCTGACTCAATCCTAGGCCAGACCATCTGACAATTTTCAATAGCTGCATGACCTCATAGAGGCTGGTGATAGAGTTGAGAATGGAACTAAGGTAACTAAAGTATTTCTACAGTATAAGACTCTGCTTTGCCACGCCTCTGTTCTATTCACCAGAGTTCTGGTGATCAAACAGAGACAACGCAGCACTGTGGCATTCTCGACTATGATAATCTGATGGACTAGCTCAGAATTGAATGTGATGGAGGCGTTATGTGGTACAGGTTGAATTGTCATGAGGTACAGGTTGAACTATATACACTGGTTTTTCTGGGTCAGTGTCGAGTTTTTCTGAGATTTAGATAGAGAATTGGAAACTCCTAGTTAAATCGGTAGTTAAGTTGATGGGATAACACCACGCAAGATTTTTGTAGGCTGTGATAAGGTAGAGATTATAAAGGACTTACTGTGCCACTTCCTAGGGTTTCAGTGCAAGAGGGCCGAATTGGTTTTGTGGGACTCGCAGTGGGAATTCACTGGCTAATGGACAGTCACTTCTGACTGCGGTTCTGCACTATTTTATACCATTTCTGTCTAATTCTTTCTTATCTGCATCAATCTCTTATTCCTCTGAATGTATCGACCGATCGGTTTCCGAGTGCAAGCTTGCGACGACTAGCCGGCGTAAAGGTCCTTGTTTCAGTTGGGATGTTGCGTTAATTATGGATTATTCCAAAAACAAGGAAGTTGGGTAACACTCAAGTTAAAGCTGATAGAATTTAAAAGGCAATTATGCAGCTCTGATTGAGCGATATTACTTCCTTTTCGGCTGGAGTCTGGGGTTTCTACTGCCGGTGCATTTTTGCTTAAAAATGGCGTTAGTTAGTGAGTCTGCTGATAGCAGGTGTGAAATGGGGCTGCAGGCTTGGCGAGTTTACTCGCAGTGTCTTTAATAGGGGGGATAAGAGAGTTAGGGAATAATAGACTCTCTGGCGACATCCTCTACAGTCTCTGTGAGCGTATTTTAGTGATTATTAGCCTACGGTCCGCTTGCATATTTGTGTGATTGTGTCGCTTGTGTGGTTGTTGGTCTATCGTTGTTTGGTTTTTGCTGTTTTATTGGCCATCAGTCCGAAGTCTGATCGGAGGCTTAATAACACGGGAGTGGGGAGCCTGACTATGGTAAGGTCACCTTGTGGGAGCAACATGTTGACTGTGGTTTATACCCAAATAGCGGGGCAAGCATTGGCTCGGTGTAGTGTTACATTTTTTATCGGGTACCATGACTAATAGATCAGTAGGAGTTTAGATAGACTTTGACACTTCACTAATGACTTCTACATGTCCAAATAACATACCTTCGAATTCGGTACTCAGATATGGTTTTTATCATATGTGGGGACGATGATGGATGTATAGTATTCACTTGTACCTTATGCCAGAGTCGGGTATGCCAGACTGGCGATACTCAAGTTAAATTTGTAACTTACTTTTCGTTGCCTGGAACAACGATCTCTACGTCTTTGGTGAAGAATCTCATATCATAGATCTTTAGCTTTTTTATTTTCGCAAAAGATGTTTCATCCTATGATTGTAGTTAATGTTATAAATTAGTGGGGAACAGGGGGCTTATTGAAGGGATCATTTCGAGGAGATTGAGTTTCTTATTATTTAAAATTTGAAACCATAATGAAAATATTCCTCGTCATCGTCGAGATTCGAACCAAGGCTGCTACGTTTTATAAGATGTCTTACGCACTTTGTTTCTCTGTTTGTGCAGTAACATTTTATTTATTTTATAGATTATTACTGCTGCCTCAACAACTTCTGAAGGACCTGATTACTTGCCATCATCTTTCTTTTTAATTAAGAAGGTGTACTGTTTTCCATCGCATTTTTAAATTAAGAGACACAGTTTGTAGGAAAATGGCAGTAAACTAGTAATAGACTACAATAAATGGGAGCAGTGTTGCATTGAATGTTATTGTGCTTGAAATGAAAAAACTGCTTTTGTAAGAAGTGTCTTGTTTTATGTGTGGCAATACTTTTCTGTTGTTTGCGAATTCTCAACAAACTATTAGCATTTCTCTTATGTATGGTGGCTTCATCGATGATAATATTCATTTATAATCAAAGCATTGGCGTTCAATTTCTCAACCGTACAATGCACATAAGCAAACATGCATTGTACTCATATCATATTTTACTCTTACTCAGTCTATGGCTACGACACTATGCACAGCCTCATATGCAAATTTTTAAAGCCTCTGTCCTATTGTCCTTTGCTAGTCCACATTTTCTAGTTCTTCAATTGTTATGTTTTCATTAAAAGTAAACATGAAACCAAAAATGAACTGAAAACAACTGCAGCAAGTGTTGCAACTGCACCAATAATAATGGTAGCTCTTTAAGTACATATGACAAGTGACCATATAACAGTTGACTGTTTAAACAACTAAACTAGTCTTATATTACCAAGAATGAGTATGGGGTTAGACGGTGAATCGGATGTTAAGCGCAAAGAGACAGATATAAATGAAGATTTCCATATGAATTGTAAATAAAAACCTTTAAAGAAGCTTCCAAGTGTTGCAAAATCTGCTGAATTGTATGTGAGTAACACTGTTTATTTAAGTTGTTGCCAAGAAATATACAAGTTTCTGGTTCAATTCGTAGTATCTTGCCGTGTTTGCTAAATTTATTTACACATCTGTGCCACTACTACTTATCTGCTGAAAAACTGAATGTGCAAATGTACTCGCGAAGGTGGTTGAGACCTAGGAAAAAAATGTAAATACGTATAGTTTGAATGATATCTCTTTCTTAATGCTGAGGTTGCATTTATTCTGAGTTAAAGTAATTGAAGCAAAGTATATGGCTTTTCAATTGTAGGTAGAGAACCGTGCAACTTGTGTGTTTCCCCACGGCGTGAACATAATCAATCGTTTTACAATATTTTCCTCCATTTCTGTGGTATATAATTTTCTTGCTTTTGAATGAATTCTGGTGTTTACAAACGACTTTGGCAGTTGCTCCTTGAATTGCTTCCAATGATTTTGAGAGATCTCTTTGTGGATTTGACACAACAATCTTCTTGAGCGGAATGTTTTAGATCCATCATCTTTCACATTTTTTTTTTCTTCCGTGTCAAAACCTCAACCTTTGAATCGCACAAATCATATATGCTGAAATCAATGCAGTATAATCAAGATAAACTTCAGTTAGCAATAGATGTGCTTTATCTGCTACTCGTTTTTTTCCAAACTGAACCAGTAAACCAAAACTTGAAGGTATGCCACTTCAGTATCCAATGACCACCTATGCATAATGTAGAGTCATACTCTGGCCGAGATACTTCATCCAAGAAAAACATAGCGGATCTAGATAAGAGTGCTGTACAATAGAATGTGCCTTATATGTATAGGCCAAAATTTTCTAAAAGTTTGGGTCGTAACTCCAACTAGAAATTTTCTCCGCAGCAAAAAAATACATTATGGAAAATTCTAGGTAGATTACAAAAGGTGTAGGCGTGCAACATTTACCACAAGCTGACAAAATTTAACAATAAGAGGCTTTATTTTAAGATGTTCTATTAGGCACACTTTTCATTAGAAAATTTCTTATGGGAAAAAACTATAGAAGTAGTGTAGTCTACTGTTTAGTTGAGAGTTTTCAAACTTCCCTCCAAACGAAACCACCAAAAGGAAGCCCGTTAACATTCCAGCTGAGCTCTGGCGGCGACGACAAACATCACACGAATGATAAGAAGAAAACGCCACCTACTGTGGAAAAATTTCAGTGGCACCACTACACAATCACGTGGAGACACGCTAAAATGAAACTGAAACAGAGCAATGGATGCTTTGTGGAAAGCCTTATACACCCTAAAGGAGTAGCGGGAAAAAAACTGTAATTGTAATACGCAATAATACCGCGGCTTCGGAGGTCTTTGGTTCTGAAACTAATGCGTCAAATGAGACCAATAAAAAATTATTAAGAATGAGGCAAACAGACTCGAACTTTATTGAAAACACCACAAACTCCACGTTGAGCGAGCTGTCGCCATCGAAAAGACACGAAAACTCTCCCAGGAACAGATAAAAAACGCTAGTGATGGGCTTAAGAACATGAATATCCCTAAGACGATTAAGCACTCTGATAGCTCAACCTTTGAATCCTTCTAAAAGTGCAGCTGGTACATATTCAGCTGTCACATCAGATGCCAATGTATCAATTGTATCACCAGCATAGGGTATATGGGTCAAATCATTAGTCCGGCCACCGTATGAAGTAATGCTAAATTGATAAAATTGTTAAACTCAACAAAGGCTCGGTAATCCAGCAAATTGCAGAATGCACATTTTTAGACCTGAGTGGCTTACTTGTCTGTGCAAAGAGGAAAACTTGGTGCAGTAGGTCAAAGTCACAATAATATTACACTATGTTGAGTCCAGCGGCATCAGGGCCCTCCTAGAAACAAAGAGTTGACTACTTGATGAACAAAGGACTCAATGGGATTTTTATGTGTCTCAGTAGGATAACCAATGAGGAGAATCAACTTTTTGTTAAAAAATTTGCTTGTCTTTATAAGATTTCCTGGCTAATGGTACAGGCGAAGAAGTTTGTATCTCTTTATTCCGATAGATCAAGAAAGCTGTTACTGCTCAACAGGAGCGTGGTTAGAAGACTAACGAGTCCTTTACCGGGCATTGTTGCCTTAGATCAGTATATGGATCTTAGATTAGCATGGGTAACATTGAGAGTAATCGTTGTAGGTTCTGCAAGATGTAAGTTTAAGCAAACGGGCCTCTCTAAAAATGAAAGAGGTGGTTGTTTCGCCAGGCTTTTATTAGTGCTGAGCCATTTTTCGGTACCCTTCTGGGATACGCACGGGGATGATTGAATACTGGGTTGAGGAAGAATACGCTTGGCTTTGGAGGAGTGTATGCGGTAAAAGACAGTCGACGAGGTTTATTTCGCTCTCTCCTGGTAGAACCAAAAAGCTAATACTGATCAATAGAAGCAGGCTCAGGGCACTAACAGGCCTATTTACCGCAATTGTGCTCTGATAGCGTCAAGGTATTATGGAGAATGTTGAGGATGGTCAGTCTGATTATGCACTACTTATTCAGATGCATTTGAGGCCGCAATTTGTGAGTGTCCTGCATAGAGGATGAGGCTCCTAGGGGATGCTTTAGTAACTCCAAAAAGGAAGCCTCAATTTGATATGTGAGGTATATATGGCTCCATAAATAACCATACAGGTAACAATGTTTTTGCAAAATAAAATAGTTTATCCAATATTTCGTTGAAAAAGTAAAACAAAAATATCGGATATTCACCATACAAAATGCCATAACTGATGTTTTTTTAGCGGTTCACAACCTTAACTTGGTAACACTGCTTTATTTTACAACCGATTTAAGAGCTAACAGTTGTTTTTTGTTTAGTTTGGAGTGGAATTTCATTATGGATAGACTTACGCCAGAGCAGCGCTAGCATATTTTTGAAATATTTATTAAAATAATGCTTCTGCACGTTAAACATAAAAAATTCAAAATTTTGTTTAACGATGAAACCCTTTTTTGGTTTGGAATGAGGATAATTAACACACTTTTGGCGAAACACCATTACATTCACAGAAAATTACTGTTTGGTGCGCTTTATGGGCTGGAGGAGTTTTTGGTTTATATGTCTTCAACACGTATGATGGTCAGAAAGTTGCTGTCAATGGTGAACGGCCAAGAGACATGGTACCTGAATTAGCTGACATTAATGTAATGATCAAATTAATTGGCCACCAATATCGTGTGATTTCACCCAGTTGCACTGTTTTCTTTGGTGTTATGTAAAGTCACTTATCTACTTCGATAAACCAATGACAAATGAATACCTGGAAATCAACAACGAAGAGTTATTGGCGAAATACGGCCGCATAAGTTTGTGAAAATTGGTGTTCCAGATTCTGGCTGGTGCGTGACAGCCGTGGCGGCTACATGGTCGTACAAGCCCGTTATTGGTATTAAAAATTTATTTTTTTGTTTCATTATAATTTTAACTTGTATTACTGTAAAAAACACCCGATATTCGTTAGTGGACACATTAGCCATGTGGTAAAGATGTGCCATCTCTAGTGATACTCTCATTTTAAACAAATCATATTGCGCAGACCATAGCCTGGTAAGCTACCAAATCTAACGAAAAATCGACTACCTATCCTTCTAGGTCACAGGTCCTCTAGTCTCGGTCAATGACAAATAATCGAAGGAAAATCGAAATACTTGGTTCTTGTAACTCTATTGCCTACTTTAGTGCAGTTTTAAGAAAATGATTTCTTTTTTTTGTGTAGACAAATTTCGTAAGAAATCATACCATGATCTACGCTTTTGGGCAACAATGTTTGAACACTTTCGTAAAGATATTAAAATAAAAAATTCATAAGTAAAGTTGCTGTATTTTAAGCAACATTTTGGAACTATTAACTCTTTGTTTGCTATTTTACAAAATTGCTGAAACCTTATCACTTCATTTGCCTCTTCAAGTACAAAAAACTCTCTTAAAAATATTTAATAAAAGCGCATGACTATAAATTTGAGTTCGAAATACTATTTTGAAATCTCTTATGCCTGGTCGTTTGCATCTACTCTCGTTTTACACTCATTTTAGCTGATAAACTGGTTCCACTCTAATTTAGCTTGTAATAGGGTAATGCAAACCAAATGAATAGCAAAAAAAAAAATGTTTTTGTTAAGAATTTTTACAACAATGAGAACACGAATAATAATCGAAAAAAAGAATATAAATAAAGGAAACGAAAGGAAATTAAGGCCAAATTCCCATTCATATATAGACTTTGGAGTGAAAAACGTTAAAAAGGAATACAAATTCGTTGCTTTGCAAAACATTTTTTGTTCCTTATTTTATTTGTGCTCTCTGCCACCTTGATTCCCGGTGTATCAGATTGTGTGTTTTAGATTTTCTTTCTTATATGGTGAGATTAGACTTTTACCTGTGTAATGTGGTCCTTTTGAATTGGATGAATGATTTTTATTCAGTAATATTTACTTTAAGTTTTTTTAGATTTATGAAATTATGTAGCTGGCATATGTATGTGAACTTTTGCAAATTTATAGGTCGTACTTGTCATCAGAATGTCTGTTAGTTCATCAATTTAAATTAAAACAAAAGGCCGCAACAAAATTTTTCATTCCTGATTTGTCCAGCACCAACACTTTTACTTTAATCTAGAACTTGCCTAGTTTGCCAATTGTATTCTCCAGGTGTTGGTGTAGGTCTACCTCATTTTCTTTTGCCTTTTCTTTAAGTCCGTTACTTCAGATTTTGAAGCTGTTTTGAAAATAAAAAAGCTAGTGTCACATTCCAAGTATTTTTTTGTTGCACAGTGTAATTGATAAAACAAAAAAGATATGTTATCTCGAGTAGTAGCTGAAAACCCCAAAATCAGCCCATCTGTTTTCTCAAATGTTTTAAAAGACAAAATATTTCCCCACAGAAACGGCTTAGATGTCGGTGAGAGTTATCGAAATTAAAAGAGTACAGATTCCTAACACCAAAGTAGCTTGCCTTCAAATAAATGTAAATATTTCCCGATGGATAGCAAGAAGAGCATTTCACAGTATTTGCTACATAGAAGCTATAAAAAAAACCAATCCTGCGTTTTCAAACAGAAATGCCGCTGCTGGTTTGATATTTTCTGAGTTCGTTAGATGAATTCAAATTCAACCGATTTCATACCAACGGAAAGCAACATTATTGTTGCCGACCTGATGCCAAACATGTTGAAGGCATCAAAATGGAATGGAAATTCTTTACTTGATGAGGTGTTGCCCTGCTATAGAAAAGTTGATGTATTTATGAGAAAAAAGGATTATTGCACTGTTATGGAGACCAATTTTCCACATTTTCTGGAAGCTTATGTCCGACCCTGCGAATTAAGTCCTATTTCAATAGGATGGCGTCCATAAATATAAGTTAAAAGTCGTGTAAGATTGGCTTAGTGAGTTGTGCTAACGCTATGGCCGGCGGAAAGGCAAGTATGTTAAAATAATTCAGTCATTTTATATCGTTAGTTGATTCCATGTCAACCACCTTGAAAGCGGTAACAACAAATGATGAAAATGCCACAAACTGTTGGAATAATTTAATTAGGTTTTTGGAATTACAAGGAGCAGCAATTTTTTTCTCGCGAAATAATTATTAGGCGAATTCTATCACGAGATATCGCTGTCCATTGCCATAAACCGCAGTTCATTCAGACACTTTCCCGTTTTCCTGATGACTATGTCTCCATGGGTCCCTTAACCCTGTGAGTTCCATTCGAGAGTTTAGTGGCAGATGTCATTCATTATATGGCTATCGATTAGTTATATATTTGTCTCTTTATATCCGTCTTGATATCATCTTGATATAATCCTAATCCAAGTCCCCAGAATTCGTTCAAAGGAACTGTTGGTAAAAACTGGCAGCCACAATTTTATAGTCCCGTTCGCCGACTATGTTTCAGAGCCAAATAGCAGTACACTCTTCACATATGTATGAACAATATAGCGTGTTTTTAGAGGTTCATAACTTTGAGTTGGCAATACTGCTTTATTTGACAACAGATTTATTAGCTGAGAGTTGTTTTTTGTTACGTTTGGTTTGACAATTATTTGTGAACAGACTTACACTAGAGTAACATTTGCAAACAGATAAATTTTTTAACTCAATTTCCATTCAAAATTGTACTCTCCGATAAAGCCCATTTTTGCTTAAATGAGTACATAAATATGCGGAATTGTCGCATTTGAAGTGAGGATAATCCATAGGCTTTTCCCTAAACACCATTATATCCACAGAAAATTACTACTGGGTGCCCTTTAGGGGCTAGTGGAGTCATTGTTCCATATGTCTTCAAAATCGATGATGATTAAAAAGTTACTCTCAATGTTAATCGGACATGTTGACATGATTAGAAATTGTTTCGTACTTTAATTATCTGGCATTAAACTAACTGACATAGATCGGAGACACATGGCACACAGACGAGCTAGAATTGATTTACGCAAAGAAATATTTGATGAAAGAGTAACTTCACGTAATAGTCCAATTAATTGGCAACCAAAATCATGTGATTTAAGCCCACTTGATTTTTCCTTTTGGAATATGTAAGTCACTTGTCTACATCGATAAACCAGAGAAAATTAAATCTGGAAATCAACACTCGAAGAGTTAGAGGCGAAATGCGACCGCATATGATGTGAAATGTTTGTGAAAATTGGTGTTTAATATTGCGCGTAGTACGCTCTAGCCGTGGTGGCCACATGACCAAAATTATATTTAAAATTGTTTATCTAGCAAAGCCCGATTATTTGATATTAAAAATATCTTTTTTTGTTCCATTAGGTTTAAAAGCTAGTATAACTGTAAAAAGAACACCTGCTGTAATTGTTGAGATATCCCAAGTGGAACAATGAGCTGCATCCGATTCTATTTTTAGACTGTTTTTTTTTTTGGTACTTAAGACCAGCACTCAGGGGATAACCCTTACTCACGCAGTGCATTGCGTTGGTACTAGGAAAATATTTGCTCATGTCGTAAGTGGCAGGGCAGACATTCGCGGGAAGATTATTCCACAAACGAATAGTGCGATCAAAGGACGAATTCTTCTTATAATGTGCTGTGCGATTCACTGGACAAACAACTAAAAAGGTAAGCGCTCTACGAGAAATACGAGTACTACGTAGAAATATATGAGTACTAGCAATTAGTTCCTTAATTTCGTCAGAACACATTCCGTTATAGTACCGATAGAACAATGAAACACTTGCGATATTGCGTCGATGAATTGATAGAGTTTTCTACCCTACCGTCATTAATAAGAACCTTCGCGCTCTCCTGTACGTAGACCGGTAGACCGGTTGCCGCGGCTCAAAACATATTAATAGAATACATAAGCATGTTCACACGACAACGTTTTTAGTTATTCGTTCACTTATTCATAATTATCATTATTCGGCTCCAACCAAGTGGTAGCCGAGTTTATTACCTTTTGACTTATACCAGCATGCTGGTGCAATAAAGTGATTGGGCCAGCCAATTGACCGTGTATGAGCTAGTGCTGTGATTGTACCTGCTGGTGTAATATCAATAATAGTTTGATATTTTTATGATTGTACCAGCGAGCTTGTATTGTGCATTATGAGATATATTCATTTATAATTAAATTTTCAAACAATAAACATCATAAATAAATACATACAAAAAAATATATGGTTACGTTTTAACCTTAACGTTCGTTTAAATTGCGTTAAAATAAAATAAGCACCGCTATTTGTACTGTTTTACAGTTTCTTTATTTACTTCACTATAACTTTTATATTGTTTGTCTTAATACAACACTTAATATTCAACACTTTTATTTCTGCTTTAACACAACTTTATTAAATGACAACCAAACGATTACTAACTGACGTGTTGGTAAAGCAGCCATTTATATATCTAATTGCATGTAGATAAATACATACAATGAATATCAAAGCAAAACAATTTTGGGATGAATTCCTTGAATAATACCGATCAATGCCCTGTTTATAGAAAGTAAAAAGTGCGGAATACTGTAACCGGGACTTAAAAAATCAATGCTACAATAAGAGGGGGAATTAAAATAATTCGATCCAGATGCTAATCCACTAGCTGAAAACCGCGAGGTGACTGCCAACCAGTCATACGGTGAAATTGGATCTCTCATCATTGTTCTGTTCTTTATAATTAATGGAGGTACTTTGCTTATTAATTAATTAAAATGATATTCTTCCATTCTTAAAAAATTGGGAAGTTATCTTCGGCACTGACTGTCAAATCTTTCAAAAGTATTGTGTGTCTTAATTTCTTTTTGTTTTTTAACCATTACTTCATCCAAACTCGCTTTTTTCCTTTCTTCTTATGATTCTTTTTTAAAATAATAGCAATAATAATTGCAGCACAAATTTTTTCGTCATTCATATCGAAGTTTTTACTACAATTTTTGTAAAGAAATTAATATTTGTGCCAGCATGCTGGTGTGTTATATGCCTTAAACTAAATTTCACACTCACTTGATTGCACTAGCATGCTGGTAATGTCTATGGACCCTATTATAGTGTGCATGGGTTAGGCTAACCAGAAAAATTGAAAAAAATATTTTTTAAAAAATCTTTTTGTAATAAATGATAAAAGTTCGTTTTCTTAATAGAGCTGCAAAGCAATCGATAGTACTATCGGTAGTTTTGTTTTTGGCTGGCCATCGATAGTTTTTTTTTCACTATCGATACTATCGTCCAATTCTAAGATTATATACGGTAGTCTAAGTCACATTTGCAAAAATTTGTTGACGCAGGTTGTTAGCCGTCTGTAAGCTTTTATAGCCACATACCCCTATGTGTTTATTAAATTTCTATTTATTAAACTCAAATAAAGTATGAATTGTAACTTAAATATGTTCGTACATACGATTTTGCATTTGACCCAAACAAATTAATATACGTTTCGTCAGACCATACAGTCAGTCTAGCTTCCATAAGTTTTTTTCTTATTGCGCGACTTGAAACAGGAGAATAAGTTCATTTTTAAAGCTTTTTGATGACTTAAGAAGATTAATCTTTGAAGTACTAACTAAAAGTTGACAGTTGTTCTACGCTTTCTTCCCATAGTATCTGAAGTTTACTTTCACTGGATCTTATTAATTTCTTTCGTTTTGGAGCACTTGATTGTCTGAGCAATTTTCGCTATATATAAGGATTAATCTTCCATCAAAAGACTTCAATACATAAAATTAAAGTGCCAATTTTTTTGTTTCATCTTCATTATTATTCTTTCCCTTTCACTTAAATTCTAATATTGTTGACACTAGAAGTACTTAAAAGAATAGTATCGATAATTTTTTTGCAATCTGTTGAAACTATCGAATGGGCCGTCTATCGATAGTTTTGCAGCTCTAGCTGGTTGCTCAACGCAGGCACCACGACCTAAGAGATTTTTCGTCTTCTAATATAGTAATGGAAAATGAACCTTGTGATCACCCGTACACAATTATCGGTGCTAAAATGCCCAGTTAATTAGAAAGAGGCAGTTTGAAAATCATTTACAAGAAGCAACTTCTGTTAATATGGTATACCCTTTATTTCGTATCCATCAACACATTTTTAATACTACAAATTGGTTACTGGCGTTGTTGTTGCTATTAGTGGGAGTGGTGTTTTGTTGTGCTATTGATGTTTAAGCGAAAGATATATACAAAATCATAACATTGCATTACCCGGCAAACAGCAAGTAATACACTTTTCTTGTAATATACTCGTAGTGTATAGCAGTGTATTTCGTTTAATGGCCTGTTGAGTTATGTTTCCCAGTTGTGGTATACTTTGCAGAGTTAAGGCGGAATTTGTTTTCATTTTACTCAAAAAATAAAAAATAGTTTTATTCTGTGCATAAAAAACAGAATGGAATAAAATAGGAAAAATGTATGAGACCATAAAGGAGTAGTAAAAGGCAACATTAGCACAGAACAATTAGTTGAAGTTTTTTATAACAGTTGCTACTGTTCAGTTCTATTTTATTTTATTATTTTCTTAATAAAATTTTATTTTTCCCGCTTATTTTTTGGTATTTATGATATACGATGATAATGTCATAAATTATATTTATTAAAATACTTAAAAACGAATACTAATGCTATAAAATAAATAGAATGAGACAAACAAAAAAGGGTCAGTAGCATTTGTTAAATTAAAGTCGTAAAAGTGTTGTGACAAAATAAACAAATTAAATAATAAAATAATTGAATTTATATTTTAAGCTTATAGCGGTAATACTGAAAAATATAGTCATTTATTATTTTCATCTTTAAAGAAATAATATTGGAACGATTTTGAATCTTTCAACATACATTTGTAGAAACATCAGCGACTGTATCAGAACCAGAAACAAACCGAATCAAAATCACAATTAAGTCAAAAAGTTTAAACGCAGCTATTTCGATAAAAAAGAAGAAATAAATTAATCAGTTTTACTGCAACGTACGAGTAGATGTCAAAGAACCCAAAACATCTAGTGGAGAATACTGCCTCATTACAGGCCACTTATGCTTTGTAAATAAAGATGGAACCTCAAAATGTTACAATTCATTCAATTCAAACCTTTAAACTTCGGGAAACGTATAGTCAGATTCTACAAATTTCCTGGTTATGCCAAATGTTTACAACATATCAGACTTGAAAATTTGCGAAAATCTAAATTCCTTCTATTCAGGCGCATTTAGAGCAGAACCAATTTAATATTTTAAATATACTATTGTACTAATACAATATTTGAATTATTTAAGTAAACTCTTATTAACAAAAATAGTATCTAAAAACATTCTTATTTAATGAAAGCTTATAATAATAATAAGCCTTGCTCGGGGCATACCCAACTACCTCACAGGCATAGGAAATTACTAAACTATTTCCTCCATCCAGAACGTCTATCGGCAAGTTGTATCAATTCTCATTTAATCCAGATTTTTCAGTGAGTATGGGTCCTTTGTGGTCCGGTGCCAGGTGTTTCGTAGTCTTTCACGTTTTATACTACTCTGTGGATTTTTTTCGAGGGCAGATTTCGTTATTAATTTCCGAAGCGTGTGCACAATGCGGCTGTATTTTCTCATCATTACGTTAAGCACACTGGTTTGATTTATGTGCGGGTCAATAGATCCTTGTTAAAGATATTCCTACGCCAAAATATTCTCAAGATTCTAAGAAGACATCGGATAGAATCGTCCATCAAATTCATGTAATCATCGATCGGCGCTCTTTTGACTTGTGCAAAGTAGAACGGTCGGACGAAGAAAGGTCTAAACTATAAGTTGTGTGAAAATCCTAAGTTTAACGTGGTTAAATCGCACGATCGAGATAGCCAACAACAACAATCCACTGGTTTACGAGAGTCTTCGCCACGCGGCATACCCCAAGGTGCTTGAGGCACGGGTGAATACAATGCGCCAACCAACGCCCAAACCTATGATTAAAATCACCAGTGAGTACCAAATTCAAAGGCGTGTTGTTTTGACTAACTTTCACACCTTGGTTAAGTGTCGAAGACTATTTAAACTCCTACCGTTCTATGGGTCACAGCACCCGGTTAAGAATGTAACACCACATCGAATTTACGCTTTCCCAGCGATTTGGGTGTAAACCACAGCCACCACGTTGCTCCCACTAGGGGGCCTTATCATAATCAAGCATGGACCGAAATCCTTGGGGCTTCTGATTCCTGTAGTACCAGAATTAGGCCTCCGGTCGAGCTTCGTAACATAGATGCTTAGATGCTACTACCGGTGTGGGTCCCAAACAAACCTGGACTGGTGGCCAATAAAGTACCCGAAGATACACTCCCGTAAAAAAACATCCGAAAAGAAGAAACGACGATAACTAATACGCCAAAGTAAAGAGCAAACAAAGATACTGCAACCAGATAAACTAGAAAAGAAATCAGAATCAAACAGTCAGAGAAACAAAGCTACAAAGACCAATAGAACAAACGATACCGAAAGAAACCATCATTCCCTAACCCTCGGATCCCTACTTTTAAAAACATTACGAGCAAACTGATCCAGCCTCCGAATACTATCCCCCCTCGCCAATGGCCCGCTAACGTCCACCTCATCCCCGGCCACGACAACCCCCATCGCCGCTAAGTCCCTAATCACACTGTGCCGCGAATTCTTCTGCCCCATACCATACCTACAATCCCCAGTCAAGCTAAGACCACTCTTGTACAAAAATGCACCGAGCGAGCCATTTCCAGTCAGTAAAAATCCCAGACTCAGGCCAAAGCCAAATTCAGGACGCTCCGGTACGAGTCTTACGTCAGGTATAAGACCGTACGTTACCCTAGGGTTCGTCAAGAATCCTATCACCCTATTAGCCCCGTCAGAAGCAGAAATCCAATCAGTAATCAGAAGCGGTAGTCCCTTCTTGACCTTGAAAGTAATAGCACGACGTATCACTTCCAAGCCAAGGGGTGCTACAGCCAGCAATAGTTGCAATGCGTTCGATGACACAGTCCTGCAAACCGGCACAGACGCCAGCGAACTGACTCGTTGACAGGTAAGTACCCTGCTGCGAACATAAACCGACCTGACTGTCTCGTACCACACTGATGTATTATACGTTACCCCAGTCACTTCTAATGATGCGCTTGATCCCACCCATCACTCCAGTAACCTTCTTACCCTTATCCGCTGAATGTGTACCAGGAAATTTATCCTCTGAGTCATAGATATCCTAAGGTATTTGATCTCCGTCGCATATCGCAAACTAACACCGCCAGCCCTAAAGAATGGCTGTCTAGCATGCGCTGTGAGACACGTAACGTGTCCTGTTGAAACCACATTTCGATGAAATCCAAATCTTTCAATTCAAGGTTAACGGTGATAGCCAAGCCAACGTCGTTCTCAATGAATTGTAGACGGATAATTGCAGCCAAAAATCTATACCTAACAGTAACGTTCTGGATGCATTGGACGCTCTTGCGTTTAAGGTAGAATGGTATAGTTCCATATGCCAAAATTTTATTTGTGGACGTAGCCATTCAGTCAGCCCCAAATTCTTCGTCAAAGTATGTGGAAAACACATTCATTACGAACCACATTGAGCATTCCTTTCAGTCTCCTTTTAAGCGTATGAAACTGTATTTCAAACAGTAACACTAAAAATTCTTTTGATTTATTTTCAGCTTAAATTTTTGAGAAACATTTCTATTAATAAAATTGTAATGCCAAAGGTTAAAAAAGCTACAAAAGTTTAAAGAAAGACTCCTAGAAAAAAACAAAAAATCTTTAAAAATTAATCAAACCAAAGAGCATATAACTGAACTTTAAGGTTTAAAATACACAAAAGAAAGCTCTTTCTAGCAAATAAATCAATATTATTGATATGAAAACTTGCTATCGTTTAAGATTTATATTTTAAAATAAATATTTTTTTTCACTCTTTCGTATTTTACAAATTCATTGAAAAACAAAATTTCTTATTAAGTTATTAACCTTTTTCTTGTTTAAAGATTTTCTTTTTTATATTTAAAATTCCAACAATAGTACTCAGCTACAAAAACAAAAATTACAACATAAATGCCAATAACAAATTAATTCCTCAGGCCAATAATTTCTTTAAGTTTCCATCACCCACTCTATCTCTCTTTGCAGTCCTTAAATGTGGTTAATAAACCTGGTATAGAGCAATGAATGAACGTATGAACGAATGAGCGAGTGAATGAATGTATGAATGATAAAATACGTAAAACTATAGATTGTTTTACAATTCAATAAACCGAAAATACACAAAAATTTATGTTTTTGTTTTTTACTGCTTGATATTGGAGAACAACAAATATAAACGTAGAAAATAAAAATAAAGTCGGTAAAGTTGACTGGTAGAGAAGCACTGAAATGAAGCCTTGTTAAGAAGTGGGAGTTCTTTCTCTCGGAACGATTATGACAATTTTTCAGTACCCCGCTTTTATGGTGCTTAAAAGAAATAATGCAAAGATGGCGTATTGTCGTGGTTAAAGTGCTTGCATAAAAACCCAGCAGCGCAGGTTCGTATCTCAGTGATGACAAGATAAATAAATATGATTTCGAAATTTTACATAATTAAAAAGATTCGATCGCCTCCAGAACAACACTGGCTACAAACATTGTAGTATCGTCCGCTTTTTGCATTTACGCAACTTTAAATTAATTATTATTAATTAATTTTCGTTCATTAATTAATTATTCATTCATTAAAAGTTTGAGTTTCCTGTGGGAACCACATGTCAGAAAGATTAATGCCAGCTAAACGAGTTCATATTGTTCACCATTGTCACTTTCTGACTATCATCGTTTTTGAAGACATATGGACCAATAACTCCGCCAGCCCATAAAGCGCATCGAACAGCAATTTTCTTTGGATGTAATGTCTTCCGACAATAGCTAGTGGATTATTCTCACTCCAAATGCGACAATTCTGCTTATTTTCATACCCATTCATTAAAAAATGGGCTTCATCGGAGAACAAATAAAGTAGTGTTGCCAACTTAAAGTTATGAACCTCCAAAAAGAACGTGATAAGCAACAAAGATAAACAGAGGGAGTCGTTTCAACGGTTTTATAAGATTGATTATTTCCAAGTTATATGATAGAGCCTCCCACTGCTTAATCCAGTAGAAATATATTGCTTTGAGTGCCGGTAGTCCCTTTTCCTGTTCGATATTTAGCATTCTGAAAAATCAGAAAATTTAGCTAAGCGATTGTAGTACCAAACCTAAGTACAGTTTCCGAAAAGAGATGTAAGTTCATTCACTGTTTTGGTAAGACCGAGATTGTGGTATTAGATATCTCCAAGCCATTAAGAATAGACACTCATATCGACATGTATTGACATTTGATATCGGTTATCGTGATTCGTCATATTCAGTTTTCTGCTTTCCCACTGTACGAGTAATTTGGGTGCCCAGTCAAGAACTGTTCGGAGTGTGTTTGCTGCGAAACTCGACAGGGGGCTTATTTCTGGCACCACAAGTGTTAGTAGTACACAGGTCCCTGTCTGATTATGATGGGGCCCACTTGTGGGAGCTACGTGATGGCTGTGTTTTAAACTCAAATCGCGGAAAGTTGCATTCGGCTTGAAAGGCTTGGATAGGTTTCGCTGCTAGAAACTTGACTTGAGAGCCCTATGGTCCAAAGCGATACCCTCAAGAAATAACCCGAAATCTCATCGAGAACCCAAAGTCAGACATGAAGAGAGCAAGCAAAGTCCTCCCTAAGCATGAATGTTCAAATCACTTGGACTTCGTTATAGCCAACCGGTACTCCTGATAGGATTGACTATATTCGTTAGTGGCATATCCTTGAGATAGTCTAGATCATTAGAAAGACGTATACCGTGATGTCTTAGCCTCAGCTACCTTAGAGAAGTGTAGTGACAAATAAGGTGTAATACTGATTTCACCTATTCCTCATCTTGACAAGGTCTACCGTAGCATGGGTAATCTGTGCACTTCGGCATACGTCCAATAATCATACAGAGCATCGCGGAAGTGATATTAGATCACCTGCGTTCCACACTGCTTAACACCCACTCATCTATCAATTTTAGTAACGCCCTCAAAGGGACAAGTCGTTGTATCCGGTGACTGAGAAAGAAACTTGGTAGTTGGTAGCCGAATGGAAGGGAATAACCTTCGAGCCGCTGTGGTATGGTCGGTAAGATACCCGCCTATCAACAAGAATGTCCTCGGTTCAATACCAGGCCAGACCATCTGAGTAGAGAAAAAGTTTTTTCAACAGTGGTATCACCCCATAACATAAGTTAGTAACTGGTTATGAGTATAACTGCTATTGAAAACTTCTCTAATGAATTTGCCGTTCGGAGCCGGCATTAAACTGTAGGTCTCTTTCAATGAGTCAAAAAAAGATTGGATTGGGTGCAGCCCATGAACTGAGAGAAGTGCCCATGTTCCTACATTGAATGTTATTTGAATTAATATATATAATCGAGATTTAATTGGAAACCTATTTTTGGTGTTACAGTGCGAAGTTTTATTGAAAATGCTGCTGCTGCAGTGGAAGTTTTTGCGAACGCTAACCTCTGTAGCATTAGTGTGTACTGGGATTGCTATAGAGTTGTGCCCTATCGCTGTTACAATGCTCGTTATATATGGAATGAAAGAAGCCGGAATTTTCAAAATGCTTTGTCCGCTCTTGATCAGTCGAATGTTCGTATAGAAGTGTATAAAATGGTTTCAGTAAACGGGGATATAAACGATCGCTCTGAGTCGAGCTGCTCACACACTTTTCGTATATAGCAAGTAATAAAGCCGTCAAGTCAGGAATTAAGTGGAATCCTATTCAGAAATATAAACCATGGCCCCTAAGATAGAACTTTCGCTCTCGTTCCTTCTTCCACCTCTTTCCACCAATCTCTTATGTTTTTCTCTCTACATGATGATCATAATGGATCACATAGTCTCCCAGTGATACGAGTACAACAATCGGGTCTGTTGCTGGTTGCGTATCCTCTAACCTAAGATGAAACTTGGGACTTGAGTCATCATCTAGCTTTTGATATAGTTTAAAAAACCGGCAAGAACTATACGCAGGATAGCCGGCTCAAAAGGCTAAAGAAACACCAATTGGCCTCAATACAATTTGCCACAGTTTGCTTTGCTGATCTGGACTCTCTGAATAACAAATTGTAAATCGTTAGATACCCCAACACTGATTTCCCTAAGATAGCATAACTTCGTGATATGGCACATTTGCCAGTGGATAAGGTGCACCCAGTTATTGATGCGCGGCCAATTTGAATGAAAACGTGTGCGATTTTATTTTTTTAGCCTTAAATATATTTAAGAGTATTTATTTTCCTACTAAGTGTTAACACCAACCCCATTATATATAACCTAGTGTAGGGTATTAAAAAAAAGAGAGAAATCAATACAAGAACCCATCGTAATATATCTTAAACAACAACACTTTGGTGGTTGCACTAGTGTGGTTGATTTAATAAATTCAACTGTAAATGTAAGTGTATGGTGGTTTACTACTACTTCTCATATATAAACATAAATTCTATGGTTATTGCACACACACATAAATATGTACTTGCAAATACATGTACATCATATATGAGTATTGTACACATGCATACATACAGAGTAAAACCACTCGTAAAAGTAATTGAATATGTATTTTCAGTGAATTTTCTGGTCTTGCTTGCGTTTTCTTCTTCCTTATAAACTACAGCTTAGGTGAAGTAAATAGCATTTTTGTTTATTAAAAGTTAATAAAAGACGTAGATAGGGATTATCTATGAAAGCTAGGGATTATCTCTAAACTACCAGGGGAATTTACACAATAAAGCCCAAAATAACGACTTAAGTGTGCCTTATAGTAGAGAGCGATGCATTAAACTAATAACCAGCACAAAAGAAACTTTCCGTATAGGCCATTACGCTATTTACTGTTAAACCACAGAACAAGGTTAAACCACAGAACATTTAATAATAGGCCCTTAGTGGAAATAAGAAAATAATCTCAGTCGAGAAAAGCAGATATTCGAGATTCGAGATATCGTGGGTATATCAGAAAGACTGCTAACAACCAACCGCAAGACCAAATAAAGGAGAAAATTTTATATTAGACTTTGGACTAAGACTTTTGCCACCATTCTCATACTAATTTCGAGTTTGCAAAGTCTGGTTTAGGCTTAACTAATCCATTCAGTCAAACCATGAAGGTTTTCCCAGAGAAAAATTAAGAGCACTTAGAGTCTTAGCGACTCTGGTTGCTACCCAGTGTTTCAGCCTCTCTTAGAGTAGACATGGTGCTTGTGGTTTATGCATAGGCCGCAAGAAGAGAGATTAGGTTAGCTAGCGGAATTTCATTTAGAAGGATAAGCTCGAAATTGAGCTTATCCACAAGAGTAAGTGTCGGTTTGATTCCAAAATAAATCTCACAATCAGTGATGTCAAAAGCAGATTTCAAAAATTCTCACCTATTTAAATAAAAATTCCTTTTGTTCCTATAGCTAAGAAAATTTTCCCTGCATTTTTCGCTCGGTAAAAATTTACCAACAAACAACACTTATTCAGTAAGATATAAAAAACAAAACAAAAATAAATAAATAAATGCTACACAGGCGCCTTATTTTAAAAAATGCGAAATTGGACTGAAACTCTCCTCAGGAGTGTAACCGTAGCCAAAATATGTGATTTGAAAAATTTTGGGCATATTGCTGAAGGAAAAGACGTGCAGTATCCTAAAAACATAATATTTAAAAAATTCCTGTTATTTTCCTTAAAATGAAATATTTCTCCCATTTACTCTGTGTGCGAAGTTTTCGACAAATATTCCCACAAAAAGAATGGATTCTGTTAATTTGGTATCACTGCTCGCAATTGCGACAACCTTTATTCTAGAGTGTACAGACGAGGATGAGGTAAAAGATAGTCTATAGCTCCACCTCTTCAAAATTATAGCTCCTGTAGATGTCATACGAAACATTCCGAGTCTCGTAATAACCGCAATAGTGGGATGGATGGCAATGCGATTCAAGTAAATAAGACATTTAGTCCTCTTTATATTCAGGTCATTAGCAGAGTATAGCATTACTGCTGCTAACGAAAGAGTAATAGCATAACGGAAGCAATTCGAGTATTGTGAGCTTCTTACCCGACCTGGCGCACTCGTTAGCAACGCAGCGATATGCCTCTGTTCTGGAACCCATAAAAGAGTTACCTTTAAATGATCCGATATATTATATTAATTCCCGTAAAATTCCATAAAGGAACATGGGGACTTCTCTCCGTCAATTAGTTGCACCCGATTCTATTTTTAAACCCATTTGAAAGGGACCTACAGTTTAACGCCGGCTCCGAACGGCAAATGCATTTAGAGAAGTTTTCAATATTCAATATATATTTTCTTTAAGATGGTCTGGCCTGGTATTGAACCGACGACCTTCTGTTTGGTAGGCGGGTGTCTTACCTACCATACCACAGCGGCACATCCGATCCGTCTAAGGACCATGCAGAATATGCTCGTAAGCGACTAAATTGCAACTCAGCTGACATCAAAAGATTTTTAGGAAAAGTCCTATCACTCAACAAGATTTGTACAGCCTTCAGTTTGGCCATGATCTCCGTTTAAAATACACTGCAGTGGTCAGTCAACCTGCAATAAGAAATCTAATATCATAACCCTTTATGTATGTGTATACCACAGATCACTCCGTCGAGCGACGAGGTAGTACTGACTGACTCTTGTACAAGAAGGAGGGGAATGCTGGCGGAAGCATTGTATCTATACACCGTATTATAGCCCAAGCGACAATCATGCTTGTAATATTACTTATGCCCAAGAAGCGAAGGTTTTACTTATTACATTCAAAAAACTATGAGCTATACTTCTGATATGTTTTTAAAAATAGCAGTGTTTAATGGGAATGACCAAGTATTCATGCATTGCCGCCTGGGTCAGTCAAAGGCTGGTACCCAACTTTTTTTCCAGCTAAGCTATGAATAACTCCGAAATTGTTGAAAACAGAGAAAAATGTTATTCAGGAAATTCTGTTCCCAAACATTTGTTGGTACATGGATTAAAATTGGTCAAGTCGTTTTCAAGTTATGATGAAATATATTGACATATTTTGGGCAAAAAATTCGCTCATAAAAGAAATTTGAGCAGAATCAAAAAAAAATCAAAACGGATTAGAATTCAGCGCATCAAAATCATTATATTCCTTTTAGTTTTATTTAAAAGCCAAACATTTTTTTATTTTGTGTAGACTATTGTTATTGCCCTAAAAATTAGGAGTTTTTTTCCACGAATTACATATGTTGCCAGAAACATGGAAAAAGTCATAGCTAACAATTTCAATGCTTTAAGTAAATTTATATTGTTTCTGTATATTTTACTGTTTTAATAATCACTGTTTCTATTTAGTTGCCATACACTGTAGTTAAACTTAATTTTGCTTTTGGCCGTAAATTGCTTTCTCTTTATATTTCCAACTATTTGCTACGAGTTTTGAACTTTTCCTCTACACTGATTTAGTCTTTAAAAATGGAGGAAAAGAAAACGTACAAAAGCTAATAAAAATTGACATGAAAAATAAAACACAACGAACTTGGAGGCTGAAAGGAGAAAGTAAGGAAAATATGATATTTTATAAATCGTTCCAGAAATGAATTTAAGAAAAAATTAAATTAAAAATAAAAATATATACCCCGATTATAGCATAAATCGCAGTGGATTGAACACAGAGTTTTTTCTTAAAATTTTTGTTTAATAGAACACAATATTTTGCTTCTTACTGTATCGTTATGTTGAGTTTAAGTATGTTTGATGTTTTGTGTATTGTACATGCAACAACAGAAATTTTTGTTTAAAAATTTGAATTTATTTTTAATTACTTCAACCGAAATTGAAACTATATAGCGCACATTCACACTCGTTAGTATACCAATTCATTTATTTGTCAAATTCAGCTCATTTTTCTATATTCTCTTCTATTGACATACGATTGGCATTAATTGAACACTATTTTTCGTTTGCAATATGTTTTCTTAACCCACTAAATTTAAATAGTGGGTTAAGACCGATTTTATGACCCTCAATAGGCTATATATTAACCGATATAACCAAAATCCGATTTTTGACGTTTGGAAAATATGGGCTTGTGTAGAGAAATAAAACCTAATTGCAATAAACTTTTATTCTATAGAAGCGATACATACTGACTAAGCTTCCTTAACTTATAAGCGATTACACCACTATATACGAGTATTTGATAAAATAAAAATTTTCTGCGGTTTTTTTTTCAATGGCTGGCGTTGATGCCATATATAAGGCAATACTTGGTTCTTCATGTCAAACGAAGTCCCCTAAAAACAGATAAAACAACTACAAGCACTATAAGAAAATCAGCAAATAACGCCTCCTGAGAAAAATGATAGGAATCAATGCTAAGCAAGCAAGTAAATGCACGAAAAGCGTTGTTTCTAGTTAAAGACAGATGGTAGCAGAAACTGAAACAAGGCAAAGTAATTGAGAAGCTTTTGAAAGCAATATTCTCTATGCAAACGGTTCTGTACGTTTTCATTTTTTGATAAAAATAGAGAATAACGCGAATATTAAACAAACAAAAAAATTGATGTATAAAGAACACTAACTTCCCACGAACGATGCCAAAGTACAGATTAATACAAAGAAGATTATGTTGAAACCATTATAAGCCTGGATCATAAACCATCTAAATACCATTTGTTGCGGTGTTTCGGCAAAGTTCTAAAAAGTTGGCGAACTGAAAAGCCGTTGGAAATAACATGGCCAAGTTTCTCTTTGATAAACCACAAGGATAAAACGATAAAGCCAACTGAAAATTGGCAAATGGGTTAAGTTCAATTTCCAGTTGTCAGCGGCATAGCTTTCTTGGTTTGCTATAAAAGTTCTCACAACTACAGTACAGCTTTTATCAGCAACTTAGTCGAATTAATAAAAGCTTGAATTTTGTTGAAATTGCCTAAATCTTGTCGTAGAATCGTTTACGACCAACTGATCTTAAATCGCCAAAAACTAGGCGATGACAAAGCAAATATTTTGAAGACTCTTTTTTATATTTTTTTGCCCCAGCAGTTTTTGCAGAAATCATTACATGGGACTTACGAATGTTTATAGCCATATATGGTAAAACACAAGTAATCTGTATTTATTTTTTAAATATTGCGACGAAAATCAGGTTGGACACTCCTGTCGCTTATTACAACAACTATACGTGCTGATTACAAATAACCAAATAGGCACCAACAATTGCAGTAACGTAGTAAATAAAAATAAACGGCAACGACAAAAAAGCAGAAAAGAAAACAAATTACAAATAATAACAGACAACAACAAAACAAACTGGAAAAGTATGTCGATGTTTATGTTCGCATGACTTCATAAGAGCTAAAAAGCAGCAATCAGAAATGTAATGTACCCGAAATATCGAGAGGTTCGAGAACTTTCGAATTATTGTTTACCTAACCATATAAAAAGTTCACCTATGCGAACAGCAATCTGTTTATGTGTTCTAAACTCAGCGTAAAGTGAGCTTATTTGGTGTAAACTCAGTGTGACAAGTATATGTAAGTGAAATAAACTCCTTAAGTAAAGCTTATTTAATTGAACTCGAAGAGTGAGTTGTGAAGTAAAAACCAGTTTAGAAAAGGTTGTAGTTGAACCTAAGTTGCAACAACGATCGAGTTGGAATATCTTTAGGTTAAAAGATCTGTTGAGTAATTGTTGTTGTTTACAAAGTTAATAAGGAATATAAATTGTTATTGCTCGTGGAAAGGTTACGAGCAGTAACACATAAAACTGTGTTAAATAAAGGACTTTAATTAAAGACCAAACACAAGATTTATTTTATTTTAACTGCAATCTACGAACTGATACATAATCGGTTTTAAAGGGCAAACTGTGACAACATGATTTCTCCGCGGCTACGAATTACATTTTCCATTCGATCGGACCAATTGTTCACTAAATTTTCCAATAAGTCTGGCCGTATAGCGTCAATGGTGGCTTAAAAATTGGTTTACGATGCTTCAAGAATTGCTGGTTTTTCGTCATAAGTCAATGACTTAATATAACCCCACAAAAGTAATTCAGAGACGCTAAGCCGCACGAACAAGTGGGCTAATTATCAGGATCAATTCTGAAAAGAAAGTTGTCTTCAAATTGTTTTTGCAATAAATCAATTGCTAAGCGTATTGTATGGCTAATTGCGCCATCTTGTTAAAATCAAATGTCGTTGATGTTAAGCTGACTATGATTCGAAAACAAAAATTCAGTCAGCATGGCTCGATAGCGCTCACCAATCACCGTAACCGCAGCCCTTTGCTCATTTCGAAAGACATAAGAACCGATTATGTCGCCAGCGTGTGAACCGCACCAAACAAACAACTTTTATAGATGTAATGGTGAATCGTTAATGGCTTGAGAATTGTCTTTTCTCCAAATATTACATACTGATGTAGACATCTAACCAGAGCTTCAGCTATGGTCTATAAACTTCACGAACAGATTTATTTTCTTCAAACTATATTTTCACAATTTGAAGCTTGCTTTAGCGCTAAACCTTACTAGTAAGAAATGTCAGCACACGTTGGCATTATCAGCTGTCAAACCATAGTTATCGATATCTTTTGCTTTCATGCAGCTAAAACACAAAACAGGAGATGCAGGTGTAGTTTATTTTCAAAAGGAGCTCAGCTGTATTTAAATGTGCATTAGATTCAAAATAATACTTGCCTACATAAGTTTATCCGCCATGTTAACCATTGAATATGTCGCTATCCCATTTCAAGATTTAACGGCATTCTTAGGACTTATTTGCTAAAAGTATCGCGGTGCTTAACCCCTTATGCAGCATAAACTGTGCGGCAATATTTTAAGCCATTATTTCGGACGTATTCTATTAAAGTTGATACGCTATGTCAGTCATCATTTTTCAAACGTAAAATGAAAATTTCATTAAATTCATTGATTTTTTATTATTTTATTTTAAAGTTGGGCTTAAATCAAGATCGCTTTTAACTAACCTCAGCTCAATGTTTGAAATACATATGTACTAAGTGATCTCACTAACAAGGTCAAATTGATAATTTTTTTTTAATTTGTTAAGTAAAATTACCTTAATGTTAATGATGTTCTACTTATATTCGGTGTCGGCCTAAAATTTTGAGGCTTTACATATGCATGCCAACACAAAGCCATTTTACATATTAAATGGGCTGCAACACATAATTAATTTTTAAAAACTGTAAATAAAAACTTTCTAAATAAAACAATTTTTTCTATAATTAAACTCAAAAGAAAAACATATATAAAAAATCTAGTGTGTGTGGCATCATCACAACCATAGAATATCAATTAAAAATTTTGAATTCATTACTGAATTGAATATCACGTTGCAATTAAACTAATTACTTCCCAGTAATATTTAACACAAAATTAAATTAAAATCAAAATTTTTTTTTCCTATAAATATTACTCCATGCAGATTAAATTTTGTCAATATATTTTATTTATTTTTTTTTTTTTTGTTCTCCAATATTCGTTGGCATTGCACATTGGGGATTAAGTTTCGGTCAATGGTGCTAATTTATGAATTCGTTTGAAGCATATTTTTAATTAAATTATTTTATAAAAAAAACAAATATTTTTGGACAATTATTTTTTTAATGCTTAAGTTGGGGTCACAAGACTGCCGCAAACAAATACTCCATTATTATCATCATACGACCAGGCACTATTGCAGGACACTGTGACACATGGGATGTATAGTGCCCCTTCCGGTCTATAGTTCTTTAGGAGATCTGCTGCATTACTCATGAATAATAGCAGATCTGAAATTATAATTGCATATACTGTGAGCGTCAAATAAAAGTAAACAACTCATCTTATATGAAAAACATGTTTATTATATTCAGAAGAACAGAGATAAATAAAAAGCAATACATGGAATTTGATTACTAATAAAGATATAATTAATTTGTAGTGCAAGATTATGGCACATTTTAGTTTTCTGTACATATCCTTTTATATTTTCATTCTAGTTTTTTTTTTTTATTCTATTTAATTTTTCTTTTCTTTTATAATAATTTGATTTTTTTGTTTTATTTCATTGTTAGTTATTATAAAATATTTTCTTTGAAAATATACACTTTTTGTGCTTTTTCTATGTGGTTTACAGTAACATTGTTTAGCTACAATGTTATACAGTAAAAAAAATGTATAGCATGCGAGATCATTTGTTTATGATCCGATCTTTCGCTCATGGAATTTGGTTGCTGTCTACGTTAATTATTGCTTATGTTAAAGAGGAAAACAAAAAAATTAAACAACATGTAGAATATCGGATAGGAAATTGATATTTAGCTGTGTTAGTGCTTGTATTGTACAGGATTTCCCTGATTTCCATTTGAATTGTCTTTCAATATTTTTATTAATATTTATTTTGTTTTAAATTTAACAGCTCTATAATTAAAACTGTGTTTAGTTTTTATAAGTTATATGTATGTGTTGGTAAGCAGTTAAATATAATGAAAAAACCTTTTGCTTACAAACTTCTAACAAGTTTGTTATGCTTGTAGAGTATTTGACGACAATTCAAGCAAATGAGGAGCCCCGTTATGTAAAGGGGGAAGATAATAAAAGGCCAATTCCTTAGGTAGTTTCTTTTGTCTTGTGCGATTCGTTGACCTACATATACATATTGGTGAAGGTTAAAATTTATTATATTTCTATAAAAGTGAGAACAGTGAAAGTGTAAATTAAAAGTATAGTCATTTTTAGTTTAAATTATATTATTTAATTGCCATTTGTACTGGAAATCAGAAGACAAAAGTCATTTTAAGGTAATTATAAAGAAGAATTTTACTTTTTACAAGGAAAAAGAAAAGAAACTTAAACCGGGTTATTTTAGTTAAATAAATTCCAATATATACTGTATTTTGTGACGAAAGATAAAGAGAAAATTCGTATACCACTAAATTCGTATCCAATTAGGGCAAGAAGAAAAAATAATAATATCACAGCTTTTAAAGGTAAACATACTTATTGTATTTAAATCTTTAGCAATATTATATAGGTTGTTTTCTTTTTAAAGGAATTAGACTACAATAAAAGAATAGAAAATCGTTTTATTTTTTTATCGGCCGTATTCCTTTAGCCACCACTGTAAACGAAAAGGAAAAAGAATCTTAGAATTATTATTTAAAATACAGATTAAACAAAAAAAATCTGTATTAAATCACATATTAAGTCAAGCCTAAGGTCGAACACCAAAATATCGAAATCAAAGGAAAAAAAAAGCAAGAAAACAACAACCATATCATCTACATATATTGCTAGCTAAACTACAACAACAACCGTAGCTTAAGTATCCAACAAAACAAAAGAATAGCGTAAGTTAAGGAGCTGTGATCAATAATCATATTTAACATTTCAAATATATTAGTGGTGGCAAAGGTAAATGCAAAGGCAACTAAATTAAAACCAATATCCAATAAAATTTTAAGTGCTTGAGAAAATATTAAAGAAAAATTTAACAAATTGATGAATAGTGGTTTAAATTCCTGTTCCATATCTATCAACAAATATTTCTGAGGAAGAATCTCTCCGGCAAACGGCAAACTTCGTTGAAGTCCAATTGGTGGAAAAATTAATTTGGTCATTTTTGTTTTTTTTTTTTTTTGTGAAACCAAGAATCGCAGTAACTAGTGTTAAAATTTAAAACTTTAAAATAAATTTTTTAGTGCATCAAATTAATTAAAATCTAAATGAAAAGAAAAAAAATTGAATTAATTAAAAGTTAATATTTGCAAAAAAATATTTAAAAATCTTAAAAACTACATATTGCACTTCATAATCACAATTTTGTCTTAATTTGCACTCTAAAGTTTATTTTTTGGTTGCTTAGTGTATAATTTTATTAAATAATTTATAAGTTTTCATATAGCATCATACAAACCATAACATTTGGGAATACCCATCAACAATTCTCCTCACTGTTTTAAAATGATCCTCATTAGTTGTACACATCAGCATTGAAGGGGCCTCCTCAACAGCTGCTGCCAACATTTTTTTTTTATTTTTTGGTAAGTAATTTAAAATTTTTTTGTTATGTTCACAGAAGAAATTAGTGTAGAACGAAGCAACAAGAATAATGTTTAATTTAATAATTCCTGTAAAATGTTTATAAGCATGTAGCTGAGAATATGTTTATAAATGATAATATTCTCAAGTATCTGTTTGATTCTATTTTTGTTTTTTTTTTTGTTTTTGTTCTTCTTGCTTCTTTGCACACTATTGTGGGTATAAGTTCCAATCATTTATATGAGTAACGTTTGAATATATTCTATTATCTTGTTATTGTTTGTTATTTATTTTTTTTTTATTTTTTTTTTTTTTCTAATGAATTTCTGAGTTATTTTAAAATATAAGTATTTGCGTAATTTAATATATAAGTTAGTCCCATTCAATATTTTCAGATGTTTACTATTGTGCGATATAAATTAGTAATTTGGAAAGTTTATTGATTTTTAAGTTTTACGTTAAATTATGTTTATTTTAAATAATGCCCAAAATAAAAACATTGAATTTGTATTGAGTATGGAAATTTAAGCTGATAAAGTGTTCTTACTAATGGTGATGTAGGGTGATATAGGGTATGGAAGTTGTGGGATTTTAGCTCAACTTTTAACGCTGCTTAAATCATGGTTGGGAGGGTAAAGAGGCGTGTTTCTTTCCAATCCACCTAGGAAAGAATACGTTTTGTTATAGGTTTTAAATATTTCAGTTTACGATTGGCCTTTATATTAGTTTCTGATATTTTAGTTGGTCGACTTCGGGGTTCCTTTTTCATCATTTTTGTTAACGATCAACTTCCAGTCCATAATGTATTTATTTTAGTCGACTTAGGGAGTCTATAATAATAATATTTTTTGTGTTCGGAATAGACTCTATGGCAAGAGAAAATAAGGGGAACAAGAACCCACCCAACCGACTGACCGCTAGTGGTTTTCAATGGCTCCCGATCGTTCCCTATTTTCTAACACAGAGCACTAGTCGCCAATAGAGTAGGAATATGTAGATATTTCTTAACATCTCAGTTTTCCCCATTTTTGTGAAATATCTATTTGAGTCATACCATAAGAAATATTTGGCGCCCGTAAAGGTGCCTAGGAAGAGTGAACGTTTAAATGAACACAATAAATTTTATTAAAATTATAAAATAAAGGGTCCGCCATCTAACGTTTTTTTTTTTTCAACTAGTGCTTATTTCGTGAATGGTAACACTTAGCCCATGTCTGATTTGAGAGATAATTAGTTTTATCCTTCCGCTGAACTGACCAACTGGGGCACAGAAAACCCGCACGCATACATAGCCGGTACACCCAAGACGAGTCACTGTTTGGTGCGGATTTTGGTCCAGAGGCATAATTGGGCCATTTTTCTTCGAAAATGAGTAAGGAGTGGCCGTTACAGTCAATGACGATCGTTATCGGGCCATGTTGAACGAATTTTTGTTCACAAAAATTGAAGAGGAGGATATTAGCAACATTTGGTTTCAACAGGACGGCGCTACGTGCCACACAGCCGAAGCTACACTCAATGTTTTGCGCCCTGTTTTTAAAGATCGTATTATCAGCCGCAGAGCTGATGTCGCTTGGCCACCTCGGAGCTGCAATTTGACACCGTTGGACTATTATTTGTTGGGTGCCGTCAAAGATAAAAGTTACGCCAACAAGCCAGAGACAATTGGCGCTTTAAAGGACAATATTCGTGAAGCCATTGGTGAAATACAGCTGCACACAATCGACAATGTGCTTAAAAATTGGACCGGTCGTGTAGGCTACTGCATGGCCAGCCGAGGCAGCTATTTGAATGATATTATTTTCTACTATTGGCCGGAAGGATTGTACTTTCAAATAAAAAAAGAAATTTGAGAAAATATTCAGTGGTTTTTTTATATCATTTTCAAAATAAATAAAAAATTATTTGGCGGACCCTTTATATAACTTTGACCCTTATACATAACTTTTTATAAAAATATTCAAAATGTTTCGCGTCAATTCAAGTAAAGAGAAAACTCTATTGGTGTCAAAAGTTCATATTTAATATTTTGTTTGTCGCCCTTTTAACTGTAAATCGGCTTTTAATCTCCCAAGCATCGAATCAACAAGTTTTTAGGTGAATTCTGAAGATATTTGATTCCACTCATCCTGCAGTGCTAGCCTTAGATCGTCTTGGCAAGAAATTTTTCTTTCTCTAATTTTTTTATCGAGATATTACCACAAGTGCTCAATTGGGTTCAGGTCTGGGGACTGTGGCGGTTGATGAAGTGTTTTTGGGTACAATAAAGTATTCACTCCTTCACTATGTTTGAGGTTTGCTTAGGATCATTGTCCTGTTGAAATACCCAGTTATATGGTAAACCGGATTTTTTTACGCTAGGGGTAACACTATGTTTCAGAATGTTGAGGTAGTCTTCTGTTTCGATCGATTGATTCAATATTGAAAATTTCCGCTGCCGGCAACCGTTCCCAGACCAACGCAGAGCCCCTACTATGACGCATGTATCACTTTTTTTTATTTTTTTTATTTTATCTAAGACCAGCACCCAGGCCCCTCTCATACGATGCATTGTGCTGGTACTAGGAAAATAGGATGTGGGAGAGGGAGTAGGGTTCATGGACGTTTGATTAAAATTGACTCATGTCGTATGTGGCAGAGTATACTTTCGTTGGAAGGTAGACCTATTATTCGATGTTATCGGCATATGTGAGAAGCAAGTGATGGTTGATGAATATAAGATATTTCAGGCAACAAATTACGAAATGTCATGTGATAAACTCCCGTTATCGTATAATGGGCCTATAACTGCAAAATAACTGCAACCTTGTCAAGAATCGAGAAGAAATGTGTCTGGAGTAAAAAAAAGGAGGAAAAAGCTTGTTATTTTAACGAAAGTAGCATGATTCGTGGTATTGGAGGTATTCACCTACAATGGTACCGCCACACACAAATTCAATTACATCAATTTGGAAATGGTTTGGCAATCGATTTAGGAATAGAGCACTTTCTAATCGGACAAAACTATAACGCTGCTTGGCGCTAATTTTATCTGTTCAGAAGTATATGTACTTACACTGGCGGAAAATGTATCGCTGGCTATGGCCAAAGCATGTAGTGCGTATTGATGATATTGATCCATAGAAAAACCTTATCCGATTGAGTACGGAAGAAAGGGCAACAAAAGAACGCACGAAAATCTATTTAATGATTGGCCCAAAATTCAGTAGAATTATTTATTTAAATGTTAAAATCAATGTGTAATACTTGCCAATAAAGAGGTAGAGATAGTCACTGGTGACTCGACAACGTCATCATTACCATGCCTATATATCAAACAACAGCGTTTAGTACTGTGTGCATTCAAATAAATCATTTTCTATTGTTTCTTTATAATTTAAAATTAGGTTACGCCTAGAGGCCTATGGACCATTGTGATTCCCTCTATAAAAAAAGCCTAAAATCTAATGAAGGATTTAAAGTCAGAACAAAGCCCTTCCTCAAACGAAATGTGAAAATGATGTGGTCTTTGTGTAGCCAACCAGCATCTCTAAAAAATTGACCATATTCTTCTGTGATATATCTTTGAGACGTAGAGATCATGGACGATACGTTTACCGAGATGCCTTAGTCAAAGGTACTGTAAAGCAAGGTGTTGTGCGGATTATTACTCTTTCTTATCCTGAAAACACCTACAGTACTCATTAAATGAATAACCTAAACGTTCTGACATGTAGCCTTATGATCTTTGTGCCAAAATGAAGAAGAGTCTCGGAGAAGGCCAGAGCATAAAGAATATCCTATAAGTGATAATATTAGACCACCTGTGTTTCACCTTCCCTACTCCTATTTATGTAACGAATTCGTCGAATCCTCCAGAAGAATATGTATACCCTCCTGTGTAAGAGCCATATTCAGTTCTGCATTCATCAGTAAAATCATTCCCCCGAATGTCCAGACAATCCGACTTAACTACGTTGTAACTAAGAGTATCGGTCGGTGCTAGACTTTATACTTAGATATTAATAACTGAAAGTTCGAAATTTAATTTCCAAACACACCTAGCGGTTCTTTCGATATAAGCCTAGGCCTGGAAGATAATGCAGTCAGTAAGGTAATCTTGTCTCATAGGTCCCACCAAAATTCAGGGTAGACACTACATAATTTGTTGAATGTCCTTAAATCGGTCCGATCATTTCTTGCAGGATAGTGACGTTACCAATTGCAAACGTGTAGCAGTCCTCTTAATTTCCGTAGTCTTACACTGTTGACAAAGACGTCAAGGTGTTTTATGACATCTTCACACTTACCTGAGGAGTTAAATTCAGAAAGTCGGAAGTAGCAACACGTGAAGGCTCTGTGCCTTGTTCGGAATAGTATGACATTACCTGCTGCCTACCGCCTTTCACCAGACGAGAGCGCCATAGGTAAGAATTTGCCTTTTGACCGCATTATACATCCAGTGTAAAATATAGTATATAAGATCCCAATTCCTTACAAAGGTTTTTTTGCAAACTTTCCAGCATTCAGTCTTAAGCTTCCACAAGAGCTCTAAATCCAGGATCACGTACAAGTGTTTGGCTTGTTAAGAAAATCCCATTCGCAACCCAAGCTGCTAGGTCTTGTATGCAAGCACCTTAACCACTACATTACCTTACCTCTGGTTAATATTGGTTAGTCCAAGTGAAGAATGAGGTAATAATCGTTTTAATATTAAGACAAAATACGATTTAAGCCTCCTTTTAGATATAATGATAGGGTTTAGAAAAGCCTGCTTAAAAAAAGGAAAGATAAAGCTCCTCTTAAGACAATCGCAGTTGAGACAATATCGATATTTGCAACGCATCTACATTTAGTTTCATACTATCTAAGAAAAGCCTAAAAATTATGGTTAGCCTTTTGGCTGGGCTTTACAGACCTATGCTCCAACTTTTGCTTTTTGCTCACTTTTTTTCTTTTGCATGATTTGCTCTATTCAGAATTCTCCTACACTCTTTGCTATAAAAGAAATCGATTTTTTTATTGTTTTCAATATTCCCAATGGAATTATTTCTTTCTACACTTTATTGCAAATAATAAACAAAATGTTTTCCAAACTTTTTATTTTGTCTTTTCAAGTAAAATCAGAATATTTATTTTCAGAACTTTTTTTTTACCAAATTTACCTCCACTTTTTGTTGTCGATTTTTATTACTAAACGGTGGTAAAACCAGGAAAAAGCTCAAATCAAGTAAAATAAAATCAAATTCAATAAAAAGTTAATTTTTAGAAAAAAAGAGAGGTGTTAGAAATGCCAGAAGCAAAGTTTGATTTTTTGGCCATGCTTTTTATACACAGCAATTGTTCAAAAATTCAATTAAATTAAATTAAAGATTTTTAAACATTTTTAATGTCAGAGTTTTGAAAATATTGTTGATTGGCAAACTAACATGGGTTGTATTTTTTACAGTCACACAAGTTTAAATCATTATAAAACAAATAAATATTGTGTTACGTTTTAACCTTTTTAAAACGTTTGAGTTCGTTTAAATTGCTTTAAAATAAAATAAACACCGTTTTATTTTGCTGTTTTACTGCTATATTTTTATTTAATAACTTTAAAGAGTTTACGACAACTTAACACTCGCTTGTACAACAGTTTTATTTCCGCTTTAACACGTGTTTATCTTACGACATCCAAACGATAACTAACTAATTCACCAGCCGCAATTCGACGCTTTTATAGTATTCCATCTTAGTTTAGAATGTTCTAGTACGGACACGAATCTTCGATTTTTCAACGTTAATTCAAATGTTCTAAAATAACACAAAAAGTAACCGATCCATTGACTTGGCACCATTCTTATTTAGAACAGGCAATTTTAGAAGTTCTTAAGCCTTGACACAATCCAATATATTTTTTAGTTAAAAGCTTATAATAAGCTCTGACGTGGTGAATTTTATCTTTAGCATTTTCATTTTCTTAACAGTATTTTTAATATCAATGAATAGAAAATTTTATGACATTGAAGTTTATATATAATATCGGCATCTTTTACTTATTAACTAAAGGCAAACAGTTGGCAGTTGCAAGGCACGTAAGAATATGCAAAGTGGAAGTGGATCTGGCTTAATAGGGAAGCATTCTTTTAATGATCTAAACTTTAAAGCTAAAGCAAAAATTATTTACAGTTTTATTTTCTTTAACAGTAAAGCAAAACTCAAACTAAGAAAAATTGAAAACAAACCAAAAGAACTTTTAAGTGAAGTGTACAACTTGTAGTATTTCTTGTTCCAAAGAATCCACATTAACTTTTAATGAAAGAAAAATTTTTTTTTTGTACAAAACATGTATATTTTCTTAAGCAGTTTATATTCTTCTCTTGAAAAAATCGTTTTTTGTAAATTTTCTCGCTAGCAATGTTCTTAAAGGAAGCAAAAAAAAAGGAACACGAAAAACAGAATAACTCTACAAAAGCACAACTGAAAAATACTAGAGCTCTACACATGAGTACTCTCTAATGCAGGACGACTGAGAGTCTAAAATCACATTTAATGTATAGACTTCCTCCGAGTTGCATACGAAAAAATAACTAAAAAATCAATGAGACAGGAAAACAATCGAAATGCAAAATGCACTCTCATGTAAATGGAGAAAACAAATATGTTGTATGAAGTTGAAGTTGAAATATAAAAAAATAAAAAATTTTAATATTGAAAAAAATCAACAGAAATCTACCATTTGTTGTATTTCATATATCGGGTGTTTTCTTAAAGGTTCATAACTTTGAATTGGCAACACCACTTTATATGATAACCGATTTAACAGCTTATTGTTGTTTATTGTTACGTATGCTTACACCACATCATGCATATTGTTGTAATTCTGTTTATCAAAATAATGGTTCCCTTTGCCAAACTTCGGAATTTTGTTCTCCGATGAAGCCCATTTTTGGTTGAATAGGTAGAATTCAGTTGTTTGGTGCGCGTTATGGGAGGAGTCATTGGTCATCAGTGTCATTGGTATAGGGTCACGATTAGAAATCTTTTCATATCTCAATTATATCGCATCAACATCGACGGCACGATGTCGGTCGATAAGCACATAAAAATCAACATACGAAGAATTATTAAAGAAAAGCGAACGAATACAGTATGCTGCAAAAATTATGTGAAAGTTGGTGTTCCAGATAGCGCATTTTATGGGCCAGCAGTGGCTGCCACGTCTGATACATATTAATTCCCGTAACATTCCATGAAGGAACATGGGGACCTCTCTCAGTCAATGAGCTGCACCCGATTCTATTTTTTAAGCTTTTTATCTAAGCATTTTCTTTTTTTTAAGATGGTCTCGCCTGGTATTGAACCGACGACCTTTTGGTTGGTAGGCGGGTGTCTTACCTACCATACCACAGTGGCACACACGGCTGATACATTAATGTCAAAAAATCTATTAAAAAACTCATTTTATTGATATTAGAAACGTATTTCTTTGTTTACAGATAACTTAAGCTTTTAAAACTGTAAAAAAATACCCGATACAGAATGACAAGATGTATTTGTAAAACAAAATTAGAATTTTGTTCTTTTTTTTTCTTCCAAGCAGTTAGAAAAAATACGAATATGAAATATTTTATTCATTGTGTATAAGAAAAAAAAAAACTTTGAAGGAAATTCGTTTAAATAAAATATAAATTTTTAACAATTTTTCGAACTTTCTTTTTCAGCAGATATCAGTCAGTAGTAAAAACTTTGCCAATTGTTACAATGTAAGAAATCAATTTTATTTGAAAATCTTATTGGAATACTAAATATACAATATGAGAGAATGAGATGAAGGAGGCGATTGGTAGATTGGACATTCGAAGCACAGCTGAACTTCTACTTTCTCACATCACATCAGTTTAGGAGGAGGTGAGGCTGCCCCCTACGTGGTAGAAGGGCAATATTGTAAAGTTACCGAAAAGTGGCGACTTGAAGGATTGTAATAATTAGAGTGGAACTACTCTGTTTGACACCATATATAGGATACTTGCAGTCATAACACAGGGGAGGCTTAAGAGCATAATAGACAACATACTGCGAGAAGAAAAAGCTGGCTTCAGACGGAATAGAAGCTGCGTAGATCAGGCCAACAGCTTACGAATAATCGTTGAACAGTCTATAGAATGGCGTACTCCCCTGTATCTTCTATTCGTCGAAGTAAGCATCTGTTACCATAAAGCGAACGGCTATATGGAAAGCACTAAGAACAAGAAGAGTACAACAGAAGATAATTCGAATAATCAGAGCGATGTATGAGGATGCAGAGCTTTCAGTTCTTCACAACGGGACATTCAGCCAACCATTCCACACCAATGCTGAAGTTAAACAAGGATGTCCACTATCACCTCAGCTATTTACCATCGTGCAGGATGACATAATCAGCAAATTATGTTCAAAAAGATGAGCGATTACATGCAGTCTCTCACGCCAACTCGAAGACATGGACTATGCAAATGACATTTGTCTGCTTTCACATAAGGTTTCAAATATGCAGGGATCTAGAAAGATGGGCTCGTAGTGTAGGATTTGAAATACACATCTGGGAGACAAAGGCCATGAGAATGAACAATACGAGCACAGAAAACATCATGGTACATGGTCAACCACTCATGAATGTAGATATGTTCTGCTGTCTAGGAGGTACAATGACTACAAACGGTGGCGCGGTAACGAACGTGTATGACAGGCTCAATAGAGCTGTATGGCAGTGACACCCGGCTTGTATCGAATAACATCACAGATAAACTCCAGGTATTCATTCACAAATGCCTCAGAATCATATTCTGGCCTAACACCATAATTAAAGCAGAACTGTGAAGCATGACTAATGAAGAACACATACTGAAACAGATAAGGAAAAGAAAGTGTGGTCATAGCATCCGAAAAAGTCCAGAGGGTATCATCAGAATGTCACTCGGGTGGAATCCTCAGGGCTCAGGAAAGCGTGATCGACCATAAAACACCTGGAGACACACAATTATCCCAGAACTGAGACAGAACAATCTAACATGGGAGGGACAAAGCCAACACCAGTAAACCGTGTTAGATGGAAATGCTTTGTGGAAGCCATACGCTCCCAAGTGGAGTAACGGGAAACAAAATATCCAATATATAAATGGTGGATACGGAATAGATGCATTTCATCAAACCAATGATATTTTTGGTCAATGAAACAGATCACTTAATAGGTCAGTAGGAAAAGTAAGAAAAAGCAAAATTTTGATAAAACTTTATTTTATTATTCAACATAGTTGCTTGCGAAGTCGACACAACGAGTATTGCGATTTTCCAACTTTTCTATACCACTTTTATAGTACGATTTCTCTTTCACGTAAAAATAGGCCTCAGTTTCAGCGATTACTTCATCATTGGACTTAAATTTCTTTCCAGCAAGTATAAAAAACAGTAAAAAGTCGCCGGGTGCTAAATCTGCAAGATACGGAGGTTGCCATCATTTTCATCGATTTGTGGCACGATTTGTGAACTTACGCGGCACCCACTTTGAACAGAGCTTTCGCATACCCAAATGTTCATTGATATTTTAAAAAAACTACCATCTGACATCTTTACAATGTCAGCTAACTCATGTGGAGTTTTTATTCACTGACCGATGGATCATTTGTGCTGATACGACAACGTTTAAATTCAGCAAATCACTTTTTTACCATTTATCTCGATAAAGCAGAGTTTCTTATTCATCAAGAAGCTATGCTTTATCAAAACTCGAAATTCACTTTTTTATATATACGAGTATATATATATATTTTTTTTGATAGCAAACGTTGCTTAATACAAAATGCTATAACTCACGAATAAATAGTCCGATTGCTGTCAAATTTATACACGTATCGTATGAAGGTTAGTACTAATTAGAAAACATATGTACAAAATTCTAGTAACGCCATCTATGTGTTATCCTACGGAATTATAAAGTGACCTGATAATAGTCCTTCTACAAAAGATGGAAATATTGTGCAAATCTAGCAGTCTTAATAAGAGGCAATAGGACAGAGAGCGAGAATGAATACCAACTAAAATTTTACAGGTTGACTCGAGACTACGGCTACACATCACATCAGACTCGAAGAAGGACAAACTGCTTTTATCTCGGAATATGAAATCTTAGTGAAGTTACCGCAAAGTCGCGGCTTGAAACAACAGGACAGGAATTAGCCTGCTTAATATCATATACAGGCAGCGTCTTCAGAACGAATTTTTTATATCAATATTTAAAAATGCAATGAATTTAATTATTTTACGGGTTTTTAAAACTGTATTTTATGCTTTACTAAATTCTTAAAAAACAACAACATCATTTTACAACAATATTTTCAAGGCGTCAAAAAAAATGTACAAATTCTAAATTATGCCATAATGAAGAAAAAATACTTGCGAAGTAATACTATTTTTTGATGGGTAACATAGAATACTACAAGAATCATGCACATATGTATTATCTAATAACTTAGCTAAATGTAAACCGACATGCTTTACCAAATAGATGCTTAAACACAGTCAATTTCCAAGGAATCTCAAAAAACCAAGTATCATTTTATTCTTAAGCATAAGAATAACGAAATCAGAAATAGTGCAGTTGCTATATAAAACAGTGTATAAAAACATTCATTAACTTCGATAATTTGGAAAAGATTGGATGAAAAATGCCTTTGATTGAGCAATGCACGCAGATAACACACGTTTACTTAAGTAAAATATATACCATTTACAAAGTCTGTTCCTCTTGCTTTCATATCGGGTCAGATTCTTATAAGCTTAAGTCTGGAGAATAAGTGTGTACACTCTTTTGACGCTGACTGTATAGACTGAATACTCTGCTTAATACCTTATAAATAATAGTACACAAAGGAATCCAGAGCAAAACAGAGAACAATCTGTTGGACGAACAAGGAGGTGTAAGGTCAAATATGAGCTGAGTAGGTCAGACTAAAATTCTACGCATCATATTAGAACAAGAAGTTAGGAGTACACCCGAAGCCACTAACACGTTCATGACACCATGTAATTTGTTTCTAGTTTTAAGATTTGAGTACAAATTATTAGCTCAGGTTACGGTGAAAAAAATTGAAATAAAACAGTTCTTAGAATGACGTATTCCCCTGTATCTACTAATCGTAGATTTGAAGAAGGCCTCTAAAACCATTAGAGGGATTGCCATATGAAAAGCATTGAGAAGAAGAGGAGCACCCTAGAGAAAATTTTAATCAACAGAGTTATGTGAGAATAGAGAATTCCAAGTTCTTCGCACCACCCATTTTATAACACCACCGGAGTAAAGAAAGAATGCTCTGTATCACCTTAACCATACTCATACCCTTTATACGGCCTTTCTTTTTACGACATTTCTCTATAACGGCCTTACTGAATTATGGAACATATACGCTTTAGAACACAAATTACCTTTTTAAGCGCCCAAAAACTTGGATAAGACTCCAGATAAAATTAGAAGATCTGGAAAAATTAGCTCGCAATGTTGGTACTGAGAAAAATATCAAGAAAACCAAAGTCATAAGAGTTAACAACGCTAGCACAGAGAACATAACAATACAATACTCCTTCTGAGAATTCGGTCGACAAAATTTAAGTTGATTGGCTTATTGATGATGTAGTAACACGAAAGCGTTGTTTTTAACTTCAACGAGTCTTCTAGGCTGGATGGCAGAGCAGAGCCGACATGAAGCTGTAATTTTCGCTGCCTGAGAGTATATTAGCTAACATTTTCCGTGCGTTATATTATGCAGCAATATTCCCATCTTACTGGAATGTTGTTAGTGTAACGCCAATGCATAAAATGGGCCAGGATAGTAACCCCGAAAATTACCACCCAATAGTAAAGTTGATTAACTCTTTGTAAAGTTTTTATAAGTGTGATTAAGCAACAGTTTGTGAAGTATTTAGTATTATTAGCTAATTTTGCTTCTTTAAGCAGCGTTGGTTCTCGACAAAGTTTCTTTTATTCATTTTTTATTCTGGTGATAAGTTCCTAATTTAGGCGGATCGTCCTATCCTTCTAGTACCTTGCAGATTCCAATCTTTAGCATTACGAGTGACTTCTTCGGATTCGCTTCTGTATTTCTAAATGAATCATGATGAATTTGCCCTTGTTCGATTTCGAGTCTGGCCAGAAATTTTTCAAGATTCGTCTTAGGCACTTGTTAACGAAAACTTGCAAGGCGTCCACATCTGCAGCAAACATATCTGTAATTTCGCACCATATTAAAGAACGTAATTTATGAATTAAATATGCTAATTTTTGGGCGGATGAAGGATATTGGTGATTTCCACACTGCGTCATGTTAGTCGACAAGCTTGACAAACCCTCATGGTACGATAAGAGACATTCTTACACAAGCCTTTAGTTAATGTTTTAATGCTTTCGAAGTATCAAACATGGTGCACATTCTGAAGTTCAATACTTTTGATAATGAATGGGCTATCGCATGATGAGCTCACTCTCATTACCTTCGTTTTATTTGTGATCGTTCTGAGATCTGCCTTTGCAGCCTATGTCTCTATGGTTTTGAGGTTTTCTCGTGAAGTATTTAGAGTTCACAAGGTTGCTACACAATTAGCAGTACGGTCCTCGCAGGTGCCACTCTAGCGCTGAACTGCTAGAGTTGCTTTCTTAAATGTGGAATAAATACGTTCATAGACTTAGAGAAGAGTTTGGTATGGCATATCGTTTGGCATAACCAAACTTACTGTTTTTGTTGTTGGTAGTGCCTTTTCTCCATTTATGTTGAGTTTTCTCAGAAATCACACCATATAGATGGGATATCAATTGACGAGATGAGGATAATATCGGGGCTAACGCAAAGCTTTCGTCTTTCTCCTTCTCACTTCCAATCATACTCTTTTGCAGATGACAGCAACAATTGTCATTCATATTTTCTAAACAGTTGGCTGAGCCAAATGAAATATGAATGAAACTTGTTTTTAAAACGAGCGTTGCTAAATTAATAGTCTTCACGAGAATCAACCTTTATGTAAAATTCGATTGTGTTAAAAATCTTGATCAAAGAGTTGATATGTTGTTGAAAAGCAAAATTCTTCTTTAAAAAGATTAAAACTGGTATGTAGCAATTTTTTATTTGTTGTTTTTTTTTTTTGTTTCTTAAATTAAATTTTATCCAATTAAGTTTTAAAAAAGATTTTTTAACAAATAATGTTCACTAAAGTAGAGCATGTCCGTTAAAATTTTTGTAATTTTAATTTCATTGTAAAAGTTCATTATAAATGTTTGTAAATCTCATATAGAGAGTACAGGATATAAAATTTTATAACAAAAAGTCGAATAAAAAAAATGCATTATATTGATCCTTAAAGATTCGAAAAATATTACGGAGAACAAAATACGAATCAACCAAATTCTTTAAAAATGAATAAAAATTATTTCATTTTAGAAACAACAACAAATGCATATGTAAGTTTGGGTACATAGTAATATATGGAAATAATTATAAGCTTACAGTCGAGTACAGCAAATATTATTTTACATTTGGTCACATACTTGTTTATAAATAACTGAAAACCAGCAAGCTGATAATAGTCCAATGAATGGTACTCTACTATCGGGTATTTTTTTTTTAGAAGCTCGTAGCTTTGAGTTGGTAGCACTGCTTTATTTGACAACCAATTTAACAGCTGATATCTGTTTTTGATAATTTTAGTTTGGCATTTCATTTTGGATGGGTTTACACCAGAGCAACGTTTGCATATTGCAGACATTTTTGAATTGAATTAATTAATTAATTTCCATTCAAAAATTTTTTTTTCTGATGAAGCCCGTTTTTGGTTGAATGGGTACGTGAATAAGCAGAACTGTTGCATTTGGAGTGAGATTAATTCACAAGGAACACTATTACATGCGTAGAAAATTATTTTTTTGTAAGCTTTATGTGTTGACGGAATCAATGGCTCAAAAACAATGATGGTCAAAGAATGTTACTGTCAATGGTAAACGATATAGAGTCATGATAAGAAATTTAATTGGTACCTTAATTATATGGCGTTAATGTCACTGACATGTAGTTTCAACAGGACGGAGCCACATGACAAACAGGCACACAACAATTAATTTATTCAAAGAAACTTTTGATGAAAGAGTAATTTTAATTTTCAATTAATTGGCCACCAAGATTGTGTGATTTAACCTCATTGGATTATTTTCTTTGGGGTTTTGCAAAGTCACTTGTCTACACATGGAAATAAAATTCGAAGAGTGATTTGGGAAAAGTTTCCGCTGCTGCGAAAAATGTGTAAAAATTGGTGTCCCAGACATTAAACATTAATGTCATAAATTTGTCTTTCCAACAAAACACATTTCATCGATATTAACGAAATATTATTGTTTTATTATAATTTAAAATTGTGTAATTGTAAAAAAAAAACATCGAATTGTTACGTTTTTACTTTTAAAAACGTGTATTTATGAGTCCGTATGTTGCAGTTAGAATAAAACAAATTATGTGTTTAGTTTCTAATTAAAATCCTTTATTGGATAGTTTTGTGCACTACTGCTTGTAACCTTTGCACAATCAATAACAATTTCTTTTCTTAATTACTTTTTCTGTTAAAAACTTTGTAAACAACAACAATTACTCGTCAGATCTTTCTTCTTAGAGATCTTTCAACTCGATCGTAGTTACAATTTAGGTTCGATCACAACCTCTTAACCAGAGTTCAACCACCCACTGAGTTTAAACCAATAACACGTTCGCTGAGTTTACATCATTGGTAGCATTTGGCTTCGACAAGGCATCTACGACTTGTTTTAGTATCTTTGTATTAATTTTGTTTTGGAGCTAAGCTGGTGATGGGTCTACGGTAGCAAATGTCTGGGATAGATATTGGTGCTACCACCCGCTGTTGTCTGGTAACAACGCCTTGCTGTTGTTGCTGCTGATCAGAAACTCTAACCTTTTTCTTTTATTTCGCCAGAAAGTGGCTTGCTGCAATTGATGTAATTTTTTGTATGTTTGAAGTTTACAATTTGATAGCTTTTGAGCATCTAAGTTTTATCGTCGACGAAATATTTGATCAAACGAGTTTCATCGGCTTTTTGTCTTACTCACTTTTCAATACCAAAAAAGTTTTGCAGATAACGTAACTGAAATGTTAACTAATGTAATATACGGTCAGTTCCATTAAATTTCTCATTAAAGTGCAGTCATATTTTCTGCTAGATCATCAAAAGTGTTCGTTACGACATATTTTTTGTTGCTTCCGGCAAACGAGACCAAAAAAGCAATATAATGTCTTATAATTTCAAAGTCATATTTTACACATCCATTACATTTTTGTTTACAATTTGAAGGATTTCTTTATATATTATTGGCTTGTGTTTTCATGATTTTCGTCCTGGTGATCGCGCAATTAAAAAAAAAAAAATGAAAAATTAATCAAATTTTTAAGTAATATATCCCTGAGGCGGTTCAGGTCATGGAAGAGAAGTGCAACGAAATGCTCCTGTAGAGAGGATTTCGATAGAACATACCTGTTAATCCATAAGTTCATATAGTGTCGAGTAATTATACTTGTCAGAAGCTTAATTGACTACCTACTCATAGTTAGGTGAGCCTTAGTTGGCCTATTTGACAGAGAATATCAACGTCTTCCTGTACAAGAGACACACTCAGGGATGATTTTCAGTTGAGCACTCATCAGAAAAATCGCTACCTCGAATGCCACTATGACTCTGGATGGTGTAGCCCAAGTCGCGCTAGTGGGCGAAAATAGTTAAGAAACCACTTCGGCTTATCTATGCTGGAACTGATATCATCGATCCATGCAAAATTGTCCCTATGCTTTAATTGTGTTGAAAATTACTCAAAATTATTTTATATTTCCGTCACTCCTTGAGGGAGCATATTGGCTTTCCACAAAGCATTTATTGCTTTGTTGCAGTTTCATTATTCAAATTAATTTTCAGTCTAAGTTTAGGGTGTCCGCCGGGAAGGTATACTACTTTCTTTCTTTATAAGTTTTGATTATATGAAAGAGAATGGGTCTTATATTGATAAATGTTTTATTTAATGTCGATAATTATGTATGGCATAAAATATCAAATAAATGCCCGCCTCTGTTAGCCTCACAAAAAAATGCTCAGAACAGTCAAATCAGACGACCGTGGAGGCCAATCAACATCACCATTCCTTGAAATTATTTGTTGTGGAAAGAGGTATCGCAGTAATTCCATGGTAATGCTAGCTGTATGCGATGTGGCACAGTCTTATTGAAACCACATGTTAGTCAAGCCCAAAGTATGCAGTTTTGGCGTTAAAAAGTTTTCAATCATATTACAATATCGCTCCCCATTGACAGTTACCGTTACGCCGTTTTCAGTTTCAAAGAAATAAGCCCCAATGATTCCTCCTGACCAAATTGCACACCAGACTGTCACTTTTAATGGATGCAAAGGTAACTGATGAATAATTTGATGGTTTTCAATTGCCCAGAACCGAATATTCTGTTTATTCACATAACCATTCAAATGAAAATGTGCCACGTAGAGACGTGCCTCATAGTAATGACTGCATTATGATTTTTTTATGAAAATCGGGGTTGTCAAGGGTTTAGTCGTTAAAACAGATTAAAACACGTTGGTTTACTGAATATTTCTCCATAATAAATTTGCCACGTCTCTACTTCACGACTGCCAAATATGAACTGTCAAAACTAATGTTTACCAAAATGGCGGCAAAACAAATTAGTATACCTTTCCGGCGGACACCCTGTAGATGATTAATATGCTGTAGCTCGCCTCCATATGACCGTGTGTATAGGTGAAGTTTCTTGCTAAGTGGTGGTGGTGATCTTTACTTAGCATTGTATTTTTTTCCAGTAGGTGGCTAATTTCTCCTGATCATTCGTCTGATGTTTGTCATCATAACCATAGGGAAGCTTTAGATGGATTTGTCTGGAAGCAGATTGAAATCTTTTTATTAAATGCTCGAAAGCGCAATTAACTGTTTTTGTCGTCATGTCACCTGTTGAGACTCGAACTTGGGCCGCTTATGTTGTATCACTCTAACCACTACACCACGTCACCAAAATCTATAAAACCAAGGAAAAGTGCCAAATAGCATACAACGGACTGCTCAATAATAATCCAAACACTGTCTAAGTGATCGGCATATCATCTGTCTGGATGAAATCCCGCTTGTTTCTTAATCCACTTCATCTTAAAAGCCTGAGAGAGACGTTTATTGTCGATGTTATTCTCTGCTAATTATTGCACTCTGCCAGGTCGTCCTCTTTCGGAATATTTATATTCTTTCCCACTTTTAGTTTATCATACAGCTGTTTTGATTGCCAGAACTCCTGTGTTGGTTTAGCGATTACTTTTCCTGCTGTCCTTAGTAGTTAAGGGAGAATGTTGTCTGGTTAAGTGGAGAGCAGACTATTGTTTTTATGTGTTACAATAGGCATAGTTTTAATTAGAAGGTAGGGTATATATAACTATGTGTTTGCTTATAACAGGTTTTTTTCTTGTTTACATATATTATATTAGAACAATATTTGTTCTGCAATTTTATAAAAAAAAAAATATATTTTTGTTGTTGTAATAACTATTTGTTATTTAAACATTAAAATAAAAAGTTGGAAATATTCTCTCTTTTTACTTTATTTTCTTTTTTTATAATTATTTATAAAACAAATTACTCCAGAGGGACAACACTGTTTTATAATATTAACCAATATGAATACGAAACGTATGGTTAGCATAGAAGGAAATACAATATTTAAAAAGAAAACATTATTTTAAAAAAAAACATTATAAATAGAAAATATTTTATTTTAAAGTCAATAATACTTTATAACTTAAGAACGAACAACAAATATAATATTAAATTTATAAATAAATAATAAAAAGTATTTATTATTATAAATATATGAGCAAATTTGAATATAAGTTTTTGCATAAAGAATGGCATAATATTTGATGTACGAGTGCATATATGCATTGTGCTTAATGCAACAGGCTTATACTTTGAGTATATATGCTCTCATCTATTTGTCCATTTTAGAAATAGACCATAAGTATATGCATGCTTTCATAACTAATCGACTTAAAATCTATAAATTTTACAATTACAATTATAAAAACCAAAAAAAGGAAATAAATTTTCCAATTCAAAAGAGTCCATGAACTCGTTCATCATGGCCTTGATAGAGATTTATTTTAATGTTACTTTGCATGTAAACTGTAGATTGGGCTGTACGTTACATTTTCTGATTAAAAATGTTTAAATAAGAAATTAAATTCTTGATTATTTGTCTATCGTAGAGGAAGTATACTAGAAAATATTTGAGAATCAAATATACATAATCACGTAACTGTCCCATTGTTTTTTATTGCCAACAAATGTGACCACAACAATAAAACTATTGCCGTAATCATATTCATATCGTCTCTGTTTACTAAAAAATGTGTACGGGATATATTGGGACAGTTTATGGAGTTCAATAAAAAATTAATAATTTTTAGATTATCTTAATTCGGGTAAATACGTTCTACGTCATTCCAATCCAGCGTAATATTTACGAGACGAAAATCGAAGCCCGTAATGAGAGAGATTATCAAAAATAATTTCCGATTTTGAAAACAATGTGAAAATAATTAATACATGCAAGTCAAAGGACAGCAAATGTCTCTAATTTTATAGTGCGGTCGTTGTACCTTTTACAGATACAGGTTATCATGGGTATCACCATCAACTTTACAAAGGAGGTTAAGTAGACATAGATGGAATTCTCACATTAGTGCTGTCCAGAACAAGGTGATAAAGTTCCTTTTGGCAGGTCTCTTCTCCTACAGTAGGACATGGGGTCTTCCGCCGAGAATGACGCTATGAATATATACAGCCATTATTCATACCATTATCACTTATCCGCTGATAGCTTGATAGAGAAAGGCTCATGAATAAATAAGACAGAGTACAGAGACTCGCCCGCCTCGGTATAACTGAGGCAATGAGAACATGTCCAACAGCGGCCTTGGAGGCCTTGACAGGTTCGACACCGCTTCACATCTGTGTAATATTGGTGGCGGCTAGTTCACCGGCAAATTTTTTCAGCAAGGAATCCAGAAACGCATCAGTAAGTCTGTCTATTCTGGACAAGGAGGTCGGATAACCATCTTTCACCCTGGATATCAAATTTTTGGATCTATGCAGCAGATTTAGAGTTGAATTCCAGAACCGACCGAGTTAGACCTAATCTGTTATACCGATGGCTCTAAAATGAATGGCTGTGTCAGTGCTGGTGCTTATGAACCCAAACGAGATATGTAGATCACACTGGAAAGATCGCTGAGTGTCTTCCAGGCTGGGGTCATGGCTATTGTCATATGTCCGGAGATCAATGTGGGCAGTGGACTCAGATATAAGACCATTGTTATATTCTCTGACAACCAAGCTGCCTTAAGAGCACTTGGCTTGAATCGTATGACATCTGTGCAACATCCCTTAACACCATCCTCGATCTAATTGCCAGATGATTTGATCGCTGGAGCTTTTGAGCATTTTGCCCTTTTTTACCCTATTTTTAAAAACGAAAATGAAATATAGAGACTTTAGAAATATGTACTTAATTTTTGATTTGAAAAACTTTATGAAAATGTTATAATTCATTCATTGCAATTTTGTTCTTTTTGATATAATCACTTAGAGTGGCGATAAGTCCGCAATTTGGGCGTCGTTCTAACATTTTCAAGTATGGCAGCAGAGCACATATTGTGTGTAAAAACTAAATATTTATACGAGGGCGGATTGACATTGAAGCTACCTAGCGCTAGATGGAAGCACAAACACAAGAACTTTTTCTTTCTTAGAAATAACAATCTATCAAACGTCAGCTTTTAAAATTTTAGCCAAATTCATCGATTAGTTTATTTGTTGTAGTCGTTTGAAGTAAGCAACTTTTGTGTTTCTTGGAAAATGTAAAAAAGTGAATTTCGTGTAGTGATTAAACACTATTATTTGAAAGGCAAGACGACGAAAGAGACAAAAGAGAAGCTTGATAAACATTAGGCAAATCTGCTCCGTCAGACTATATGGTAAAATATTGGATTGCTGAATTTAAACGGGGCCGAACAAGCACTACAACAATACCATAAACAGGAAGGCCAAAAGAGGTGGTTACTGAAGAAAATATCAAGAAAATCCTCGATGTCGTTATGAATGATCGCCGGGTCAAAATACGTGAGATTGCTGAAATGGTAAACATATTTTATGAACGTGTGTTCAACATTTTGCATGAAAATTTGCATATGAAAAAGCTATCGGCAAGATGGGTGCCGCGTTTGCTCAGTGTTGAACAAAAACGAATTCAACAGATCACTTCACAGCGGTGTTTGGACATGATAAAACATAATCCAGCTGATTTTTGGCGTAGATTAATAACTGTTGATGAAACGTGGGTGCACTACTACACCAAAAATCAATAGAAGCAATGGGTGAAAGCTGGTTGAAGTACTCCGAAGAAGGCGAAGGCAGCGAAATGGGCTGGCAAGGTTATGCCCACTGTATTTTGCTATGCACACGGAATATTGCTCATCGATTATCTTGAAAAGGGATTCACAATTCACAATTCACAGGAGAGTATTTTCGTACGTTATTGGATCAATTGGTTGATGCAATCAAGGAAAAACGACCACATTTAAACAAGAAAAAAGTGCTCTTTCTTCAAGACAACGCACCGGTTCACACAGCGTTAGATACGATGCTAAAACTACGAGAAATCCACTTCGAATTGGTTGGTCATCCACCTTATAGTCCAGAGTTAGTCCCTAGTGACTTTTTCCTGTTTCCAAAACTTGAAAAAATGGCTCGCAGCAAAAAGATTCATCTCAAAGGAAGAAGTGATTACCGAAACTAATGCGTATTTTGGGGACTTCCCAAAATCGTATTATTCAGATGGTATAAAAAACTTGGAAAATCGTCTTACTTAGTGTATTGAGCTAAAAGGAGACTGTGTTGAGAAATGAATTGTTCTTGAAAAAAAATGTTTTTTTTTCCTACCTAGGTACTTCAATATCAATCCGCCCTCGTAGATAGAAAAATTTAAAAATTTCTTAAACAGAAATGATAACAATTTTTAATAAGTTTCAAAATAATCTGAATAAATAATATTATTTTTTCAGATATGTTACTATTTTATATTATAAATTAATTTTGCAAAAATATCTCACTTTTTTCCCAACAACATGATCGTATCAGTATCAAATTTATGCTTTCAATTGTAGCCTAGTATATATCAGGAGGTCTAAGATTGATAAAAATCAGAAGGAACCTGTGCTTAAAAAAAAAATATGTTTAAAGTACGCAGGGTTAAAAAAATTTTGTAAAATATTCAGTATTTTTAAAACTTTTATAAATAAAAAATATATGTATGTTTCTGTTATAGCAATCAATTACTACTCATATTCAAATAAATAATTTGAAATTAATTTTGTTGAACAAAAATTACTTTAAGTTGCTCCTAAACTTTTTTGTTTAGTTAAGGTCTTCAGAACTTCTTTCTAATTGTCTTAAAACAGGTCATGGGTATTTCTATAAATTTAACTTAATAGTTTTATTTTATTATTTTATTATACTTTGACAGTCATAAATGTTTTTTTAGTGTTTTTTTTTCTAACTTTTTAAATTTCAATTCCCTTAACACTTTTGTTTGTATGCACCCTATACCAGTGTAAATGACGTTTGGAGGCATAAGTTTTGTTTAGCTACATGCTTTAAATAAATCTAAAATAATTTGAAAAATTCTTTAATTAAAATGGCTGTTTCTGTACGTTATAAATGTCAATTATTGATTAAGGCAACCGAAGTTTACAGCAGACGTTGAATTAATTTGTTTGCTGCTTGAAGTACTTATATAAATTATCTAATTTGCACGCACTTTTGTAATTGATTTTGACAGATATTGTTCTGTTATTTTTGTTTATTGTTGAATTGTGTAAGTTGAGCGTTAACAATGGAATGAAAAAGTATGAGAAAAATATTAATTAAAAGAAACGTACAAAATAATAATTATTTTTTGATTTTTGCTTTTTAGTGCAAAAAAGGTTTCGTAACATGAAACAATTAAAAAAATTCAATAAGGTTTTCCATTTCAACAAGAATAGATTATTTGTATCAGGCAATACTATACCTTGTTTGATAGGTCCAAGTGGTTACGGGCAATGAAAATAGTATCACTTACGACAATAATGTGCGAAAAAGATCATGTTCGAAGCAGGGTGAAGCTTAGCGGGCGGTGGTAAAGCTAGGACTGACAGCATGAAAAGTAATCCTGTGTGTCTGGTAGGATTAGAAGAGAATAGCTTATTATGATTTTCTACAAACTTTCAAACAATAGATTCTAATCTCTGCTGTCAACAATTATATTGAATTGATAAACAGAAAAGGTGTTGTGTTTGATCATGACAACGCCAGACCACACAAATCTTTCTTAGATGAAACTGAAAACGCTTGGCCAGGAAGTTTTGATGCACCCACAATATAGCATAGAGCTTGCACCTACAGATTGTCATTTGTTTCGATCTCTGCTGAACTCTCTTAGTGGTGTAAATTTAGATTCCGCAGAGGCCTTCAAAACGCAATTGGATCAGTTTTTCGTAAAGAAGTTTTGATTGAATAATGACTTTACCCCAAAAATGGCGAAAAGTGTGTGATCTAAACTGAACATATTTGGTTTCATAAAGCTTGTTTCAAATATAAGAAAAAATACAATTATCATATATAAATATAGTATATATAAAAATGAATGTGTGTTTGTTTGTGCCTTATAGACAGCTAAATGGCTGAACCGATTTTTTAGAAAATTTTACGGTATCTCTCTGTATGTCTTGAAGGAACTATAGGCTGTATAAATTTTAAAAACTCCAACTGGGCAGTGCCATGCCCATACAAAATTTATATTTATTTGTCTTTGTTCGGCCAAAATAGATTCATACTCACACACAAACTTAATATTGATTTTTATATATCTTGAGAATGGTTAAATAAAAGCTTTTGAATTTGGTCTATATGTCTTCATAGTCAGTACAAATAATCTGGCAAAAAATGGGCGAATGGGCGTGGAACCTCCTACTCATACCAAATATGTAATTTTCTACAACACTTATAGCTTCTCTATCTAACCACAATTGACAAAACACGGGAAGGATGGGATAAATCATGATTCAATGAGCTCGAATGGAGTCGGAAATCTTATTTTTGTAGTAGCGATTGGGTATTTAAAGATACTTAAGAATAATTCTACACAATACCCCTCAAAGTCAAATTTAAGTGGTGATTATTGCTTGTTTCAAGACAATGATCCGTAACATTTTTCCTTAATAGTAAAACAATGACTTCCATATAATCTAAAAAAGTGATGTATCATTCTCCACAGAGCTATGACCTTAATCCTGTTAAAAATTTGCGAGTGTAAATGGAGTTCAAATTACGACAGCGCGCATCTTAGGAGCAAAAATAAACTCAAGACTGTCTACCTAGATATATGGGCAAATATACCATTCAGTATCTCCAAGAATCTAGTTCAACCTATGAGAAGAAAATTTATAACTATTGCGGACTCTGAAAGCTCTGATGTATATTTAAAAAATAACTTTAAAATAATTTACCTTTAAATTGCTTTTGCCTTTATCTTAATATCTTTGACGTTTACAGAGATATCTCAATTTGAGTACCGGAACTCCTACGGTACAAGTTTTATTTGCTCACTGTATTCAGTTGGAAAAATCTAAAAACAGGCTTTCACATTCGTGTCGAATTTAATTAAAACGAAAAATAACTTTTTATTTTTTATTTTTTTCTGTATTTTTTTTTAATTAACTAAAGAAATTTGCTATTTTTTGGCTTTAAAAATCTATCCCTTAGAACTTTTTTTAAAAACAGTTCATGATTAGATGAATAGTGATCTCAATGGACTAAAATTAAGAGTAACCATCCAGGGTTAAATATACGTTTTTAAAATTTCAAAAGGTAGCAACGTAACTACTGATTGTCTTGCAAAGGTAATTTGAAATCAATGTTGCTTCTTCAATAATAGACTTTTGACCTCCATAATGTCATATTAGTTATTAAAAGCATAAACCAAGTTTGTTGTAGACCCAGTAGGTGAACAGGAGCCATTTAACCATAAAAAAAGCTGGTATCAATCTACTTTTAATTAGACGCATAAAGAGATTTATAAGTCTTCTTTTTTTATAAATTTTAGTTTAATTATTATTTAAACAAAAAAAGCTTCCCCAACATTTACACAGACATGTTTTGGGTTTTCATTATGAGTAACATATTTTAGAGTATCAAAAAGGTCAACCTTTACCGTCTTGAATACTCTTATTTCCTTATAAACTTTTATTTCCATTTTTTAAACAGTCTCTGTTGAATATCTAAACAGACGCTGACCTCATTTCGAAAGATCTTAAAACAATTTTTAAAAGAAAAATATAAGAGAAAGAGGGCAAAAACAATAAAATATTTCATTAAAAAAAAAGGAAAATGTTTGCATAAATAATATTCCCTATAGATTTTTGCACACATTTTCTATCTCGTTCATATGCGAATGAAAATAAGAATAATAAAAAATTCTTCTCTTTTAAATGAAATGATAGAAAAACTACAAGCTTTATTAGAATTTAGAATAAAAAATATATATTCTATTAGATAATAATCATTATGAAAAATAACGAAATAGTATTTATTTTTACGACGGCTGCTAGATATGAGTGTGAACACTGCAGAAAAGAAAGGAGATGTTTATAAAAAGGAGATAAATATTCGAAATATATCTGAAATGATTGACCCACAAGATTAGTGCCGCAGACTTAGCTTCTTCGAATTTTTTTCTATTTCTAAGCTCGAAATAAATTGTAGAGAAATAAAGAGGTGGTGGCATGGTGTAGTGGTTAAAGCGCTTGCATACAACACAAGCGGACAAGGTTAAAATCTCAACAAGGACCGCCAGATGATCTATCCGCCAAGCACCCATTTCCATTCATACTGAGAGAAGAATTATTAACTGCAAAACTTCATCAGAAGGCTTAAGCCACGTTACCTTCATAAAGATAGAAGATAGAAACAAAAATAGGATGAGTAGCAGCAGCAAGGCTTCGAACCACAACTACACCGAATTTAAACAGAGCGGTATTGCGTTTTTGCTAAGGAACAACAGATAGAAACGCATAATTTTTCTGTTCCAGCTAAGCAAGTTTACTGTAGCAAATTTTTAAGATTAGGTTAGGTTAGGTAGGACGGTTGACCCTTCTAGAGGAAAGGAATCCCTTTCTCTGACTTTGGTCAGAGATTTGGCAAATTGTGATGCCACAATCATAGATGCAAACCTGGAGATTAAAAAAACTTAATAGGAAACCATTTTAACTCCAAAATAAATCTCACAATTACGGTAACCTTTATTCTGGTGATTTCAGATTACAAGAAATGGAGGGCCAACAGCTACCGTCGTCTGGTAGCATAAGAAACCACAACTCTTCTTCGGAATCACAACTGCTGTAAAAATCATTTGAGGGAATGCCGAGCCTCTCAGCCACTCCTATTAGGGCAGTGAACAGTGAGGACCGCAATTGTACGATGGATGGACATGTGACTTAGGGAGAGAAGACATTTTGTCCTCCTCTCATCAAGGTTTGTTCAACACCCCTGCCGATACCGCATGTGGCTTGGTGCGATATTGTCAAGCTCAGTACCCACCCTATCCAGTTCGTCAGCAAACAAATCCCGACGATATCCCTACATCCCGGAATTCACATGAGAGTTACCTTCGAAAGAGCTCAGATTTCCAAGAGAAACCTGCAGGATTCATGGACTAGAATAGGAGTCGGGGTGACGTTTACAGGAGATCTAATCGCAGCCCTACTGTCCGAAATGATCATAAGATTTTCAGGAAAAATCCCGTAATTTAACAAGCATTTAACGGCCCTCATTAAAGTCATGATCTCCGCCTTGAGTACAATGCAGTAGTCAGGCAACCTATAAGACATTCTAGTGTCAGAAGTCTTTCTGAATATATTACAACCCACTCTGTCCTGCATTTTAGAGCCATCGGTATAGACTTCAAGATAATTTTGAGGAAACTCCTGTTCGTCAGGTCGGAGTTCTCTGGTTGGTATATTATAGTCAAATCTCCTATCGAGAAAGTTATGAGGCACCATGTAACAGATCCAAAATTGTTTGTTGCCCCAATAATCGCAGCGTGTCCCTAGTTCAGATTACGGCCTTACGCCTTTAGCTTCAGAAGAAGATCGATAGAGAGCAATTTAAATCTAATAAATAAAGCTTTGGTTGGAGTGGAGCATAGCGCACTGGTGATCAGGATAGCTGCCTGCCTGCGCACCCTGTCTATCAGAGTATAATGACACTGATACTTACACACTGTCCACCAAATATAACATTGTAAAGTAGAGTGGGTTCTTCTTTTTAGTATTGCTGCTAAAGACTCTAAAACAAAGCTCACCTCTCATAATGGGTGAAAACAGATTTGCTTCAGATGGGTTTTTGCTATTTTTACGACCAGCAATCCAGCATTGTCGTAGATTTGCCACTGTTCCAGATGTGTTTTTTAACATAACTTCCGAGCACCGATTCTAATCGGTACGTTCACAAAAGTTACAAATTTATTAATATTTTTTTTAACTATGCTTTCTGCATTGTTTTCTTCAATGGGGAAATAAAAGAAAATTTATTATTTCAACCACGTTCTGCGAATACTCGTTTGTTTTTGTGTATTTTTGGCTGTAAGTGAAGTAGTAAATTTGTTAAAATGAACTATTAAAGCAGTAAAGTATTTCGATTAAAATTTTTGTAAACAAATGAAGTAGAAAGTTGATAAAATTAGTAAAACAATCCAAAACTCATATATTTTCTTGTTTATGAAAACCACTTTATTGTTTGCATTCATTTCCTATTTAAATGAATTCCGTTTGTCATTTTCCTTTTTTTTCATTTTTACCAACCGTTAGCTTGTCATTAATTTATTGAACTTTTACGAAAATTAAATAACAACAGCTTTTCTCTCATTCTGAGTGTAGCTCTGTTGTGTCCACACTACAAAGCTTTACGCCGCTTTGGTTCAAAATACACAGATACAGATGGTAATGCAAATAGATAAACACACACAATGACACACGCTTCCATACACATACAAATAAAGAGTATGACTATAGCAATAGCAGATAGGAATACACGATGAAGCTACATGAGATATTCCATTCCTTTTATGACATACAAATCTAGGTAGTAAAACAGTTAAATTACTACTAAGACTATCAGATAGTCGGTAAAGAAACCGACCAGACCCTGTAACACTCTCATACTTGATTGGAATCAACCAGTCGCCATTATGAAGGAGTGGATTTTATTCAGAGCGCTCGTAGCAAGGCTGTGATTGTCTTAGACTCTCTCCCGATCAAGCAAAGATAGTCTATGTTAATTAAAAGCTGGGCAGTGGCAGCGAAGACACTCCATAGAATTCACCTTCACTTCGTCTTTACAGCTCCCAAGTACATAAATCATTATGAAGGATCTTAGTAATTTCGCAACTGGTGACTATTCAATAATCACGATGTAACGCTATCGTGACACTATTTTTTCAGTTCTTTTAAGAGAAGCTCTAACGTATCAATTTTGGTTGATGTATTAAGTGGTACCAGACAGCGCAAGATCATCCACCACGTAGTTACCTACGATTCCTTTGAGGGTAACCGTCGAATACATCAATATTCCACCCAGAAAAACTCTACATTCATGAACAAACTCTAACGAAATTTAATGGCTTTGCTTTCAGTAAATACTGAATACCGTATAAAACTGAATACACTGCGCGCTAATATTCATGGCCATAAACTTATCTAGTAGAACACTGCTGTAGTTCAGAAGTTTTTTAGACAACCTGTTTTAAAAAAATTCTTAGCCAATCTTTGCATGTCTACTTGATCCATAAGGGCATATATCAATTAATCTTTCTAGCAGTATCAGGCCATTACCATACCCAGACCTCTCTGGTGTACTGGTTGCAAAACTCGGATCCAAAAAGATCCCGGCATCCTATAATAGGTGTTAAGTACACAGCTGACTATGTTCTACTTTCTAGCATGCTCGTGGTCACGCAACTTCCACGAATTGGTGGCTGTCAATCTTAAGGCCGTCACTTCGGTCAATTGTCCCAAATGAAAGGGTAACCAGTTCAATATAGTGAAGAAGGCCCATACCATCTCAATACCCCAGTTATCGTAATCTACATCGATAACAAAATACGCCATAGCTTAATTTGCTGGGTCCATCTTTTTAGCAGAGGCCACTAGACAACCGATCTGCAAAATAAATTTGGTTTTATAACACGCTCGCACTGTCAGTATGCGTTTCTCTGGTCAATTTCTCTTCTGCAGCAGAATGAAGCTTTGGCGCTTTGGAAGAAACAAAATTTAACTATGAGTTCCCACATCTCATATGATCGTAAAATTTAAACTGTTGGATTAGACACTGTGGCTCTGTAATTTCTATACCATGCGGTATGGTTATGACCCACTTAAAATTTAAAGGACTTCCGTTCTGGCTCAGTGACTGAGTACGACTCTCTCCGTAAATTTGCAAGTGCAATTGAGCAGAGATAGCAGCAAGCAATGCTGTAGTCTTAATAAAATCTTTACAAGATTCCACATGATATTGGCCAAATATTATGGACGCTATGTATAGGATGAACCATTAAAAGTTTAAATTTAAAAATGCAATAAAAGAAAAACGGTTTGAAATTTTGCAAATTTATTATTTATGTTTTTATTTATTTATTTTTTTGTGAAATACAATTTTTCCGATTTGAAATAAAATATCATTTCATTTATATGGCTGCCGCGGCTGGCTTCACAGTACCCTCGGAACAATTTTCGATAACTTTTTTCGAGTGTATGGGGTCGTATCTCGGCAATGATATCAAGAATGTTGGCCTTCAAATGTTGAATTTTCTCTGGTTGTGTGGCATAACACTTGTATTTAACTGCGCTTCGCAGAAAATAGTTCAACGGCTTCTTGGAGGCTAGTATCTGGGGTTAAACCTGGATTCCAAGCTATCCTGGCTCCAAAATACACGTGCGAGGGCGGCGCTTCACGCCTGTAGTAGGACCGTTGGAAAGTCCTGGGGTAAAAAGCCTAGGAGTTCCAATTGGATATTCAACACAGCGGTTAAGCCTATACTTATGTATGGTGCGGTTGTATGGTGGAGGTCTCTGGAGGTCTCTCTCGAAGTCTATTATAGGGTTGCCGCGACTTAGGCTGCGAACTCTTGTAGCTGTGATCACTGGGCCCTGGGTGGCTGGTGCGCACGCTAGGAGATTGGGTCTGCCGTTCAATAACTATTGGAGGGGTTGTCAGGATGAGGAGGAAGAGGAGACTGCCGAGAACTTCCTATGCCAGTGCCCGAGTCTTTCAGACATTAGGACTGCTTTCCTTGGCAGTCTGTTTCTGAACGGCTTGTCGGATCTGGCCGGTGTGAATATCGGCAAGATCTCTTCTTTTGTCATGCGTTTGGTTGGTTCGGATCGCGCCGAGACGCGGACATATAAGTTGCCCATTTTATGGATTAATGATAGGTATCACAGTGGTATCAATACTAGACCCAAGTGGATTGGACGTGTCTGGCTAACCGTCGTAACTAACTAACTAACTTCTTGGTGGCCAACTGACATCAACATGTCGGCTAATTAAACGACCATCAAACGTTTGACGCAAAAATCAATTGTGGCATGAGATGTGCGGCAAGTTGCACCATACTGTTGAAACTAAACATCGTTCATATCAACATCATGAAGAGCGGGCACAAAAAAATTAGTTATCATGGTACGATATGTGTCCTAGCCTCTAGCTCGCTAAAGCTAAACGAAAACAGTATGTGCTATTAATTTGCTTATCACTGTAATTTTGCTTTTAATCAAACATAGGTTTCTTTTATAAATAATGCCCTGTAGATGCAATTGCTGTGTGTGGTGACAATTATTCAAACAAAGGATTTCAGTAGAAAAAAGAAATCCTCAGGATTTATGTAAGAATAGTATGAATAAACATTTGGCGATTGCGATAAAAAAACAATTGTTTGAAAAAATAACCTTAAGAATTATTTTTTTTATTTTTAAACAATAAACGAAAAGAGTTTTCATTGCTATTGAAGTGTAAAAGCATAGTCTTCAATACAAAGATGTGGCAATAAATTAATATTTATTTATATATTACTTTTGTGAAGCTCCACACTTTTACAAAAGGTGCAGATATGCTTTTGTCCTGATATTAATCAGAATTTATAATATATGATTCTTTTACTGTTATACAAGTTTAAATCATAATAAAACAAAGTTATGTATTTTAACATCAATGAAACGAGCTTTCTTTGATAAAATATTAATGTCAGTAAAAGAACCACTTCCTTTTCTCTCCAGACAATTTCATCTGAAAAATAAAGAAGAAGTCCCCCCCAGCTTACCTCCGGCTATGATGCCAATCATCATACGAATGATAAAGAGAAAAACGTAATCTATTGGGAAGAAAAATTACAATGCGAAGTAAAAATCCCCACCTCTTAGCAGGGATCTTCACCACTACACAATTATATAGAGTGGAGCTACAGTGGATTAATTATCCGCTTGAAAAAATCAACTTTTTAGTTTCATCAAGCAACTGAAGCAAAAAAATTGATGATTTGTAGAAAGTTAAAATGACCCTAGAAGAGTGATGGAGAAAACATGTTTAAATATGATTTCGATCATGTAGAGCTAAAGCGTGCAAAGCACAATCTTGGACACAAATTTGTACAAAATTTTCGCAGCATATGGGGTCGTATTTTGAAAATAATTCTTCAAATACTGATATCTCTGGTTTATCGACGTAGACAAATGACTTTACACAACCTAAAGAATATAATCCAATGGTGTCCAATAAGGTGGACCATTACGTGAAATTACTTTTTTATCAAGAGTTTCATTGAGTAAATCAATGGCAGCAGGCGCTTTATGTAATGTGCCCGCATCCTGTTTGTACTACATGTCGGCAAACTTAATGCCAGCTAGTCGAGGTACAAAAATATGTCTAATCAAATCCCTATACTGTTCACCATTGAGAGTAACATTTTGATCATCATCGTTTTTATCGACATATGCACCATGAATCCGCCAGCCCATTAAACTGAAAGAAGGTAATTTTCTCTGGATATTTAAAGAACCAGTTCTATAATTATGTTCTAATAATTATTGAAGACTTTGATCCTTAAAATTGAAGAGAGATCTTCAATCGCAAAACATAGGAAGCCTATTTAAGTCGCCATGTACTGAATTTATTCAACTTAATGAACAGACACATTATTCAAGTCCTGAAAGGTTCTATTAGACGTGACTTAACATAATATCACACCAGAGATAACCGAAATCAATTTTGTCGATTATGGCGTTAAGGTATGTCACCACTAATCGAACACATTGTTGTCTATAAGGTTGGTTGGTTGCATTGCAACTATGGTGTTATGCTAAGTCAATTCTAATTGAACCTTAAACAACTTGGTGTTAGCTTGGACTTTATAAGATCATCGGAAAAGTGGAGTATTAGCAAGTGAAGTAATCGATAGAAGTCATTTACCGGTAATCGCAGTCACTCCGCATGCTTACCCACTGCCCAATGATCCGCGGGAATAGACACAGTACTAGAGGTAACTCTACGCTTTCTATGTCTTTCAACTCAAGCTTTGTTAGCATTTAATAGATACTTCTGTCTGATATACAGTTCAAAGGAGGTAAGAGGTAAGTCAATCCTTATAGATCAAGAGACACACGATTAAAGTGTGTTGTTATTATTTTGCTCATTAGCAACACAATTACCCGGAATATGCCTGGAACCAGGGACGTATATGAGGTAGTTCCCTGACAAGAAATTACCGCACAGGAAACGTGGTGAGTGGAATCAGTCTAGAGCATATGGTTACGCCTAAAAGATCCCTGATTAGCGCTTAGCTATCAACATCAGGACTCAACAAAAAGAACCAGAATTGCATTTTAAATGGATGTGGGTTTAGAAAAATATGGACATCTACTCACTGTTTCTGCTTTAACACATTCATTAGCTGTCTTATTAATTGCAGTGAGATTTTAAAACGGTCTTTTCGTTTTCAGAATCCAACACATTCACCGAGTCAGGCTATCGATGAAGCTTCCATTACTTGTTACACCGAGCATGCTAGTTGTTTGAGGAATATTTTAAATACACCGAAAAAGCGCCTCGGTCGGTAATTTTGAAAGTATTTTCTCAGACTGTATTATTGCCAAACAGTAGCATAAACAATGTACGCTACTCACAATACATTTATAGTGGAGTAGATAACAAAATAGAACAAAATAACAAAAAATATTCTAAAACAAAACAAAAGAAATGAAAAGTTCGTTTGCGGTTAATACAAAAATAAACAAAAAGCGAAAAAGAGAAAGACAGAGAGCCGGTAAGAGTAAAAAATAATCGAAAACATACACATTTAAACTTTTCTCCCCTCTTTCCGAAGTATGGCTTATACATATTAGAACTGGCCTCTATGCCGTATATTACCAGATAAGAACGAGAGCGAATAGATAACTTCAATAAAATAACAAATAAGCAACAACTTCATTCAGTTGTTTCACTGCATATTAAAATTGTTTATTTGTGTTGTTCTTTACCTTTTTAATTTTTCTCTTTAACACACACAGCAAAAATTCACTAACGCCAATACACACATTAATTTCTCTTTTTGTTCACGTTTGATTTATGCATTTGTGCATGTGCGTGTATAAGTATTTTATTGGAAACATTATACCACCACTGAGACTAGACCACGAAAACTTAAAACCCATGTTAGAGTCTAAAGTTTTATTAAAAGACACAAATTTTAATTTTTTAAAAAACTAAATAAAACAAATATTTCTTTGTTTTTTCGTTAGATTTTCCTTAGTTTTGCCAAAAAACAAAAATTAATTTTGAGTGGTTTTTATAGCGAAAAATAAAATTAAAAAAAAAAATAAAATTCAAAGAAATAATTCCAAAATATAAAAAATTAAATCTGTAACAAATATTTGCTGGAATTAATTTGTAAAAGATTTTTGAAGTAAATTAAAAATAAAAAAAAAAATAAAATTTCGAGGAAAGTGTGCAAAATTTTAGTTAAATATGACAAACTTTATATTAAAATAAAAAGAAAAATAGTTAGCGGTATTCAGGCTACACCTTTAGTCTGTTTCTGTTCTTTCCAAATCTAGAAAGCTAAGTTATTAGATTATTGCTATAAACACATAGATGACGGCAGGCTACAGACTACAAGCTAAAAAAAAAATACAAATTTGATTGATTGAATACGATTATTTTAATAGCCACATAGCTACACAGTTACACGACTACTTTTGCTGCTGTGGCTAACTTTGGCTTATTTCTATTATGTTTTGCTACAAAATTAAAAAATAATTAAATAAAATGCTAAAAAGTATTGATATTAAAAAGTGTTAAGAAATTATTGTATTTGTTCTGGTATTGTAATAATCTTATATATAAAAATAAATGTTTGTTTGTATGTATGTATGTATGTATATGTGTTTGCTCCTTAGGCAGTTAAACGACTAAACCGATTTTCTTGCAATTTCTCATTTATTTATATTTCTCTATATTATATATATATTATATTATATATTATTCTCTATATATTATATTTCTCTATATTTCCCACTGGTTGGTCCCACGTTCATACAAAGTGAATATTGATTTTAGTATATCTAAAGAATGGTTAAAGCAAAAGTTTCAGAATTTTGTCTGATTGACTTCATAGTCGATACAAATCATCAGTCAAAAAGACGGAATTGTTCAACTGGGCGTGGTAGCTTTAATACAAAGCAATTATTAATATTTGTATACCTTGAGAATGGTGATAGTAAAAGTGTATAAATTTCGTTTAAACAACGGCGCGAACAATACAAATCAATCTGTAACTGGGCGAGATTGGATATGTGGACGTGGCACCTTCCATTAATACTAAGTGTTGAATTTTGTGTATATGGAGGACGACAATTACTTAAGCTTCGTTGTCTATACACATAAGCTAAAAAGCATTTATTTAAGAAAGTACACCGGGTAGAAGCTATCTACATAGACATACAACTTAGATATCAAATTGAATGTGTATTAGTTTGAAGACTTAAAGAGCAGAATCTGTTAGTAATTTAAGCCGGATAGGGCTAAAATGCGAAGAAAATTTAAAATTATAACTAAGATAACAGTTAAAGCAAATAACAAAGATAAGTTAGCGAAGCACACCGGGTTTTAGCTAGTAATAATATAAAATAAAAGTACGCACTGAAAGAATTTGCTGCAATTGTAACTGACTACACGACTACAAATGCTGCTAACGACAATTAAAGCCGTGTAGTCATTAGCCTGCCGTCGTCTATGTGTTTATAGCATATAAATGCATAAAGGCCCAAAAAAAAGATTTTGGAGGTGTTTCGAAAATCACAAAAATGTATTCTTGTTTGATTCAATAGCGCCTCTCAGAAAAGTAATATCAACTGCCAGATATTTCGATTTCGTTGTTTTTTGTCGCACCATGTAATAATAATGTCCATCTGTGATCGTACTAAGCGTATGAGCAATAAATACTTCAAAAATGCGTATACGACTTCAAGACTAGAGTCAATAGGTAAGCTTATCAGCAAATTTTTCGAATTGTTAATTATTTCATATGTAATTTTACCACACGCTCATAATAATGACTCTTGCAGATTTAAAATCTATGTAAAAGAACGTTTAAAATAAGACGTTGTAAAATATTCCAATTATTAGATATTACAAAAAAACATAAAAATGTGCAATAATTGACTGAAAAATATGTTCGCTATAGAAATACACCTATACTCTCCATGGCTACTTAATCGATATATATATATATATATATATATATATATATATATATATATATATATATATATATATATATATATATATATATATATATATATATATATATCATTTAAAAGGTCTGTTTCTCTTCTTTCCAAATTAAAAAGAAACTTAAAAAGGGTAATATTTAACTAAGTTATTAGCTTATACATAATTTTATGAAGGTTCAAAAATCCGGTTTTCTACCCACAGCACGAGATTTTAAAAGTGTTTCGATAATTCCAAAAATATGTCCTTATTCCACTCAATAGCGCCTTTCAGAAAAACACTACCACTTACCAGATATTATTTTTTGTCATACGCTTTTATTATCATCAAACGACATAGAAGTTTTGATATCCTAGAGATGGTAACTCTTAAATTACACTCTCCAACTTCGAATATCGGTTGAACTTACTACTGGTAACTCTCTATATGATAGGCGCCTAGGTGTTTTCATCCAAAATTCATAACTGCAAAACAGTCATCAACTATTTAATTCTACGATTCAGTTTCCTGCCCACAATTAGACTAGAAACTACTCCTATTATATTCAAACGTTCATTAAGTCTGCAATGTCCGGTTACAAAACAAGACTCAAATCATCCTCTTTCGTAGTTGTCTAGCAAAAACTTTGATTGCCACTAATTTTTCTGCCTTTTGCTAAGCAGGCTTCTCTAGACCATGCTTCTTACTCCACAAAAGGATTTTGACACCAAAAGTTAGTTTCCGTACTAGTTTTGAGTCAATTTAATAGAAACTTAGTGCTCGAATATCTGCTTGACTGCCCTCTGCAATTCCTGTTCAAATTGAATTGTGAACATCTTCTAGGCTCAAATATCCTCGCTTTCGAACCGCTTCCAATCTTCGCCTCCATTTACTCCTTTAACTCAGTTTCGTAACAAACAGCTTATCAAAGTCATAGGGTCCATCGTTTTTTTGCTACTTTAAGAGTGATTACCCTCATAATTCTATCGTAATTGATATTATTGGCCAAGAACTTGGTCACGTGGTTTTTGTTTGGCCAATTTTCTATCGCTAAAACAGTTTTGTAAACACGAAAACAATTGTTAGTCAGGTTGTGCATGTTACGTTACTATACAGCAACTATGGCAGTCAATTCGTGGCGGTCTGTAAGAGAGAAATGTGGCCTGAAATTTTCATTGCGGAATAACATTGTTTAACGTTGTTAACTCTATCCGGGCAATTCACATGGTCGATTTGGGAACATTAAAGACCTGAATTGATAGTTTCAGTAGGTTGCAGCAAGTCATATTGAATAATCTCCTCTTACAGCATTTTTCCTCTTTTAAAAGTATCTCAAAGCGTAATTATTTAAAAATTTGATTTATTTTAACAAATTCGAGAACTGTCATCAACAAAAATGTTGCTTGAAATGTCATTTTTCAAATACATTAATATAATAGGCATCAGCATGCTCCTGTTTCACCAACCTATGTGTCTACAAAATCATCTGAAATGATAAATTTTTACCCATGAACCACTTTTTTTTGACGAGATTCGGCAAAAAGTACAACTAATTTTAATGACTAGCTTTTCTTTATTTTAAGATCATATTGCCCAAGTTGTAAGTAATTGAGTTTAAACTATTCTGTCGATTACTAATAAATCAAAGTGATTTTTAATTTTTTATTGGGTCTTTGTCCGCGCTATATTTGGTAATTTAATGTCATAATCTTTTTTCTTTTAAAATAGAATTTACTGGCAAATAACAAAACGAGAAAGATAATTAAAAAAATAAAAAAAAAAAACATTTAAGTGAATTTGAACTGGGTAATTTGTGGAATTTATTTATTTTTAAATATTCAAACCATACATTTTATTTTATACACAATTAAGTAAGAATATAAGCGCAAAAAATCTGAACGGGTTAAACTTGATCCATTTTTGAGGAGAACTAGTTTTCTTTTCTGAAAATAAGCGGTTTATATATTTGATAAGCTTTGAGTTTTATTTTATTTAAAATCTAAAAAAATTAATTAAAATTTTTTTTGTTCGGGTCAAATTTTACAAGAGTTAAAATCGTCAATTTCTGTTATTCTAAGCAACACAACTTGCAACAAATCGAAAGTAATAAGATTTAAAAATAAGGATGAGAACAGATGAGTTTTGTGCAATTTTGAATCCATATTTGAATTGTGAAATAGAGGGTTTGGCATATTGCCCAAACTTTATAATACGTTCTAAATACAACTGGTAGTATATGTAGAAAGATGCCTGTTCCAAATATACGTAACTTCACAACTAGCTAAATATGGCATAAAATCTTGAACACTTTCAAATTTGCCAGCAGTTAGGCCTACCATATAGAGGCAAAGGTATACAAACTCTGGCCAAAAGAAACCAGAGTAGGCATGTACTTCTCGATATTTCAGTTGTTCCGAAATGTCGCAATGATATGTTTCTTCGTACATCACATCAATTGGGAAAAAGATTTGTAGAAAATCAATTACCACCATATTTAAATACATTTTGTAGGTATTCAACATAAAGGCTCTCAGCAACGCGAGAAAGGGTACTCCAGTTTAAAATAAATATTACTAGAAACACAACTTATTTTTACTTAAGTATAGACAACAAATAATAAATAAACTATTTCATACTTCAATAAAAATTATTATTATGAATATTTATAAAATTTTCTATACGGGTCAACTCTGACCCAGACACCGTAAACGTCAGTGAATTAAACACCTTATGAACGTTAAAGTAAAATCTAATATTATGCTATTGATTTCAAATAAATGGAAATAATCTAAAATTTAAAAACATACCGTTCATAGGAGGATGATAAATTATGAAATACTTCTGCTTTAATATTTGCCAAATTACCTGAAATTAAAAAAATACATTTTAGTTTTGGCTTGAAGGTACAAGAATGATCTTAAAATAAGCTGACCTAACAAAAAAATATAACAAATTGTGGAAACATTTTCAAAAATTTGTCAACATAAGCTCATTATTAGTTCGTTACAATTTTTCCAGTGATATTTGATAATCTGTTAGAGTTGAAAATGAAATTTGCAATGTCTGAAATTTAACTGTTCATCTTCGAGTCTAATACGGTCTCAGTTAAACTCTGCAACTGAATAAGTGCACTATATTCAGCACAAAAAGTAAAACCCCATCGAGCTAAATGATTTAAAGAGTCGGGTGTCCTATCTATCAGCTATCGGCCTCAGTTAAACTCTGCAACTCAATAAGTGCACTATATTCAGTACAAAAAGTAAAACCCCATCGAGCTAAAGGATTTAAAGAGTCGAGTGTCCTATCTATCAGCTCAAATTTGAACCAGCGGTTATTTCAAACCTGGCAATACTTATGTCGTTCTATTCTGTCATAAAATACAGTATATATCTCAATTAAATTAAATGAATCGATCGCTTGAGCAACGTAAGGATTTAATGTAAATTTATTTCCAAAACAAAGAGAATTGGTCGCAGAGAAGGACCAACAGTGCTCGGTATACGCAAGTTCATTGCTACAGTTCGTAAACCTGGTTTCATTGTTGATGCGCCAAGACGTAAGCGTGCCTGTATACCCGAAAATATCGAAGCTTCAACTGAGTGTGCATAAGAGTCCGTCAACATCAACTCGTAATCGTTCTCAGGAATTGAACATTTCGCACACCAGCTTACGTCGAATTGTACAAAAAGATCTCCGTATGACACCTTATAAAGTTAAATTGGTTTAAGAGTAGAAGCCGCATGACCATCCGCTTCGTTTTCGCTTCGCTAGATGGGCCAACAAGAAACTGCACGATGATGTCGACTTTGGAACAAAAAAAATCATTTTTTCGAAAAAGGATCATTTTCATCTTGATGGGTACGTTAATAAACAAAAATGCCGTATTTGGGTCTTAGAGAAGCCAATGCACCCATTACGAGTAACTGTTTGGTGCGACTTGTGGAGCGGAGGCTTCATTGACCCATATTTCTTAGAAAATGAGGACGGCGCAACTATTATGGTCAATGGAGACACCAATCACCCCACGATAACAGATTTTTTTGTGACCGCTCTTCATGGTATTGATGTGAACGATGTTCGGTTTCAATAGGATGATGCAACTTGCTACACATCTCATGTTTAACGTTTGTCGGCCGTTTAATAAGCCAAGATGATGATGTCAGTTGGCCGCCAAGAAGTTGTGATTTGACCCCATTGGTCTTTTTTCAGTGGGGCGCCGTTAAAAACAAATGTTATGCCAACAAACCACAGACAATTGGTCATTTGAAAGCCAACATTCGCGATTGTCGAGATACGACCCCATACACTCGGAAAAGTTCTCGAAAATTGGTCTGATCGAATAGTGTTCTGTGAGGCCAACTGTAAAAGCAATATGAATGAAAATATATTTTATTTCTAAACGGAACAAATGTACTTCACAAAAAAAAAATTATAACTTTTAAATGGTCCACCTGATACAAACAAAAATTAATCTGACGCACTATTAAATTTCGATGGAAATGCCGTATTTGAACAATATTAACCGCTGTGGTGTGGTAGGTAAAACTCCAAGAAATAATCACCGTGAAGAATAATTACACTTCAAGAACTCCTGCAAATAGTGAAGATTTTTTTAAAATTAGTGCACCAGATCGAAGAAATTATAGAGAAAAATCTGTTGTTGTGCTAAGATTGAAAGAACACCAAAAATGTGTTATCTGATATAGAAGTTAAGAACTTCTTTCGATTAAAGGTAGGAACTGTCGTTACAGTGAATGCTATATGTTATCGACTTAGGAACAATGCATACTTGTTTCCAAAAATTTATGTGGTAAATATCAACAACTTGTGACTTCAACCAGATCGTGCTACCCAATAATTGAAACCTAATTATGGCGATAATTCTGTAGCTTGGTGCTAAAATGGTCAATATCCAAATATTTATTTTTGAGAAAATTGAGTTTAAAGTTTTTATTTTATATATGAGTTCAAAGTTCATTGGCTAGCGAAATCCTTATAAAGTCATTCTGGGTTGAACTAGACATTGGCTGTTTTAGCAAAAAAAAAAAAAAAAAAAAAAAAAAAAAAATGCGAAAAAGAATCAAATACCATAACTAGGCACAGAATTATAAACAATAAAGGCGCTCAAGATCGTGCAAAATTATGACTTTTGATAATTTCCTTAAGCGGAACTTTAAGTCTGAGTGTTATGTTAGCATCTCCTGCAAATCCTGAGAAATTGGAGGTCAACATAAGTTAAGTAAAGAAAGTCTAATACGGTGGTTGGTCTTTCATTTCATTATAATTTTTAAACACTGTATGCCATGCAATTTTCCCTCACGCAGAACATAAATTTCATTTACTTTATATATTTTTTATTGTTTGTTTTTCAAATTAAATTTAGAACGCAATTCCAAAAAGATCATTTAGAAAATTGCTTTTATCTACTGAATCGTAGTAATAAACTAGTTTTCATTTTAAGGTTTCTATAGCATGTTATTAGCTTTTAAGTATTTAAAATCAAAACGGCCACATTTTAAATTTATTTTCAAAACAAAATATAGGTTTTTATTTTATTCGTTGATTTTGTTGTTGCGATTAAATCAATCCAATGGACAGGAATGGACATTTGAAAATTTGTATTTATTTTAAATTGCACAAAAATTTATTTCTAATTTATGACCATTTGTATATTGAAGAGGGCAATAACGAATTAAACAAGAGCTATATATGTACATAATTTGAATTCACTTGCAGCACTACAGCAGAAAATTAGTCTTTACAGGATACCTCTATCCACAAACGCATGAGTGGTGAATAAAAAGTCAGATAAACTTGGCTAAAGAGGAGTTCTCTAATTGTGCAAAAATATTTCGAAACACTTTATACTCAATAAATAGAATTTTCATTTGGAAGTACTTGCAGTCCTTCCAGAAGCTAATAGAACTGGCCAAAATGGCAACCAGTAGCAGAAGCAATGTAATAAGAGAGCAAAATGAGTATTCCGAGGCATTCCATACACACACCGAAGTAAGATAAGACGATGCATTCTCCACAAAGCTATTTATATCGGTTTTTTTTGCAGTCACAGAAAGAGATGTATTTTTAATATGAATGAAACGGGCTTTGTTAGTCTTATGACATTAATGTTCAAAATGGTTTCGGCCATGTGGCCGAAATATGAAGCACCCAATTTCACACACTTTCCGCAGCGTTGGCCAAATTTCGCCAATAAATCTTCGAATGTTGAACTCCAGGTGTTCAATAGTCTCTGGTTTATCGACGTAGACAAGTGAGTTTACATAATTCCAAAGAAAATAATCCAATGGGGTTAAATTACATGATCTTGGTAGTCAATTAATTGTACCTTTACATGTGATTTCTCCTTCATCAAAAATTTCATTGAGTAAATCAACTATATCGCTCGCTCTGTGGCATGATTAAGCCTAACCAATTGAGGCACGAAAAAAATCCTAATCATGTCCCAATACCGATCATCATTGACAGTAATATTCTGACCATCATCCTTTTTGAAAACATATGGACCATTGATTCAGCCAGCCAATAAAGGGCACCAAAGAGCAATATTCTATTGTGCTTCGAAAAAAGCTTTTCACGCCAAATTTGACAATTCTGCTTATTTGAACTAAAAATGAGCATCATCGGAAAACAACAATTTGAACCACTGTTTTAACAAAAAAATTCTAAAATATGCAAGCGTTAGTCTTCTGTAAGTCTATCCGTAATAAAATATCAAGCAATGAGACAAATTGTACGAAACGCTGCAATTACATCGCCGAACGGTGTATGAAACTACTATACTCATCTACTAGTATAATATTGAAGTCAGTGCTTGCTATTAAAATGCTCTGCAGACAATTAACGTAGTGCGTAGTGATAAATAAAGCAGCGCTACGAATAAATGAAAACTAAAGCATAGGTAAGTATTGTCCCTGCACGTTTTATTATAAAGACGCTGACGGGCATAGTGTGCCTTACCCGCCTTGTTAGTAACGCAGGGCAAATATTTCTCCCATGTAAGAGTCTTGTCTAGAACGATCCTTGGCTCCTTGAATTCCGGAGTGGTTGGTCAAAATTTTTAAAGGGCGAACTTAATTCAATTTTCCAGGCTGATATCTACGCCATCTTTATTTGCATTAAGGAATGCCTGAGGATATCTAAGAGTTTGCGTATTTACGTATATGATGTTGTAGAGTCAAGCGGCCTTGGGGGCTTTGTCATCCTGTGAGGTTAGGTCGATGGTTATTTTCTCTCAGCAAACTTGAAGTTTTATACTGGTGCCCTGGCCATCATGACTCCAAAATAAGACATGCGAAAAGGTCTATTTCGCTTTATCCCGGTAGATTCAAAAGGCTAACACTACTGGCATAAATTCTTCCCTTTCTGCGTTAAAACATCTGAAAATATACTTTGTCTGTGTCTAGCTACTGGCCTAGAAGATAGGATTTCCTGGGGACGCTCTCACCAAATATGATTACTGGCTTTATTTGCAGTTTCATTCTGTTGTGGTTGACTGATGGGGCTGCACAAACAATCCTTTTGGTCGGGGTATATTTTAGCCATAACCATAACCAACATAAGGCCAAGGCTGAATTGGTGTTGTAACGAAAAGGAAGAAGTAAGAGGAAGAAGTGTAGTACCTTAGTTAACAGATTTTTAAGTGACGGTGTTATCATAATTTTGTATTAAAGCTGACATTTAAAGCCTGCTTTCACTAACTTAGGCAAATGACGCACTAAAGCTCCTACAAACTGAAGTCTAACAGCCTATGCTGACGTTCATCGTCTTTGATAAAGAAATCATCGTTAAAATTGTCTTTAACATTCATACTTGTCTGGACATTTCAAGTGATTTTAGTTTTAATAAATTAAAATTTTTCTACCAATGCCATATCAAGTCAATTGGCGCTACAAAACAGTAAAACTGCAAGTCGTATAAATATTTTTAAACAAAATGAATCCCACAACAAGCTTTTTTTTATACAGACGATTTGCTTTTACTCACACTGTAGTTGAGACCCCAAAACCACTTCTTTCCCCCATGCAATTTATTCGAGAACTTAAAATCTTTAAGTATTTTTCGTTTTATTGACGCTACACAACAACCACATAGGAGCTTAGAAAAAAAGACCGTAAAAGAAGGGAGAACATCAGTTTAAAAATACTCGACAAATGATAATCTTCTATTGACCAACAAGCAGATCGTTAAAACTGTTAACATCAATAAATGTGGTCAATGTGAATGTATAATGTGTATGACTAGTATATACGATGAAGAAGGATACTGATTATTCAATATAATTTGCTACTCTTCTTTATACATTCTCGTTTAAAAAATAAAAATAAAATAAAGCAAGAAAAGGAAAGAGAGGACAACTGAATGCGAGCTAAGAAAGGTTATTTAGAATATTTGTTCTCTTTTCTTTATGCGAAGGGGATATTTATTTAACAACTTAAGCACTTGCTGCCACAATACACACCTATGCTGATTTTGACGAAGATTTCAAAGCAGTAGTATTAAATTTTAGGATTCTAAAATCGTTCATTGGGTATCCAGTATATTTTCATCGATTTAATATTAAACAAAAGTGATAAAAAAATTATTTCTAATAAAAAAAACATTTATACATTTTATAACCATTTGTTTGTATTAAAATGACAATATGATATGAGGTAAACGCTCTTTAGGTTAGGGGTACATCGAAACGTTAAAATACCTCCTCTACGAGGGCTTGACATTGAAGCTACTTAGCGCTAGATGGTAGCACAAACAGAAAAACTTTTTCTTTCTTAGAGATTACGATCTGTCAAACGTC